>VWYH01004011.1:1662287-2104823 GCA_013399365.1 Pampusana beccarii
GCCTGGTGCCGTTGGGCAGCGCGGGCGGCGGCCGGCCCAGCCCGCCCCACCACGAACTGCGCCTGGAGCCCCCCGCCTCGGAGCCCCTGCACCACCACCCCTACAAGTACCCGCCCGCGGCGGCCGCCGCCTACGACCACTACCTGGGGGCGAAGAGCCGGCCAGCCCCGTACCCCCTCCCCAGCATCCGCGGGCACAGCTACCACCACCACCACCATCACCACCACCACATGAACGCGGCGGCCGCGGCGGCGGCGGCAGCCGCCAACATGTACTCGTCGGCCGGCGCGCCCGCCAACTACGACTACGGGCCCAGATAACGGCGCCGCGCGCGCCCCGCGGAGCCGCCGACGGCACGAGACACTGGCGGCAGCCGCGCGTGCCGCGACTGCTAACTGTCCTCCCCCCTTCCCGCCTTTCCCTCTCCTCCCGCCTTACGAGTGAGCTGATAGGCCAGCTTGACATGATCGACAGTCAGAGAACCCAATCGCAGGAAGCCGGGGGCGACCGTCCCGCTCCCCACGCGTCGGCGGGCCGTGAGGGAGGGCGGCGGGCGCGGCGCGGGGCCGGGAGGTTCTGGAGACTGGCCGGGCCGCGCCAGGTGCTCCTCATCGCGGTGTGACCCGCAGCTGCACTTTGATAAATGAAGCCATATGTGGTTATCTCCCTACCCCCGCGCCTCCGTTCCTGCGGGTGTCCCCCGCGTGCGCCGGGCGCTGAGGGTCGCAGGGAAGCTGTGGGAGGACGGGCAGGTGGCAACGGTGAGGTGACCGACCCTCTTCTCACCCGCGCGCTGGGTCTTCCGATGGAGGTTCGGCGTCGCCACCAGTTTTGGCGGTGCCACGGGTGTTTGCTGGCTCAGCAGGACGCGTAGCGTTAGCGGCGGGCAGGGCGGGCTGCGGGGCTGGCCGAGCACTGCCGGACCCCGGCATGGGCTGTAATTCTGCACGTGGGATTCAGTCTCTCTTACCTCGGGGATGTTCGGCCTCGTTTACAGTTGGCGCAGGTGGTTCTTCGAGGAGACTGGCAGAGGAGGCAGAGTTTAGCTTAAAGGGACATTTTGAATCTTCACTGTCAGAACTAATTGTCCACTTCTCCCCCGATCCTGACCTGCCCGTGAGTTTTGGGGTTCCTTGGGGCAGCTTCACCACAACAGCTTTTTCTGGAGCTGTTGAGAAGAGCCCATGGCTAAGAGCATAGCCATGTACAGCTTCTTGTTTTCACAACAACGGATACACAGGTTTAAAAACCAGCCGGGGGGTGGAGGGAACACCCGCAGAGTTTAGGCTGTGTATTCTCAGCAATAGTTTGTAGACTGGCTACTTCCCAGGCAGCCCCACAGTGCTGCCCTCCTGCATCCCTTCCCGAGCTCTTGATGCTCTCCTGTTGAGAGGTGCCTTTTAGAGGAACGTCAGGGTTTTTTTTCTCCCCAGAATGCCTTGCCCCTTATATTGGGCAGACCCAAACTGCAGTAGTCCCAAAGCACCTGTTCTGCATCTACCTGCTTGCTGCCATCTTCCCTCTTAGAGGTGGTAAGTACTTTTTTTCCTTTAATATCTTACTTCAGTAGTTTTTCCTTCTTGTTGAAAAGATGGGCCTGTTCATCACAGTTTCTCCAGTGATGTGATTTGAATAATTGGCTTGTGTTTTTTGTTAAATGCTCATTGAACGGCAGTCCCTTTGTGTTCAGAGAAGGTATTGAACAGTTCCTCAGCTGTGTTGGTATACAGTATTATGAACACTTTTCTGATTCTCCCATGTGACTCTATGAAAAGAAGGTTATGTGTTTGTTTCTTTGTGTGTTGTGTGGGGTTTTTTTTTACGTCCTCTATTCATCCATATTTGTGCATTTTTACTACGAACCTTTTCAAACATAATCTTCCCCTTGTGCAGGTGGCAGTGTTAAGAGCAATGTTTATTCTGTCTCTGGCAGTGGGCTTTGGGCTTCCAGAACTCTTTGGAAGGGTTTAAGAAGGGATACAGGCTAACATGAGCATTTTATGTATTTTTTTCTGTTATAAAAAAAATATATCTGGATCCATGAAAAAGACTTGTGCAAGAAATATGTATTTTATTTGACATTTGCAGTGAATTGTGAGATTTTTAGTGTCTGACTAAACCATAATTAATGTTCTCAGAAAGGTTGATGTAAAATAGCCTTGTGCTTATTATTAGTCAGTGGGAAATGGCTCTCAGCTGTGCTCTGTTGCTTTGTGGCTGTTACTTCAGAGTTTTCAATATGATTTGTTATCTGTAAACTGATTAGTGCCAAAGCTTTGGTCAAATGTTTAATGAAGTTGTTATATTTATTACTTCTTTCAAAGACTATACAAACATTTTTTTTCTTGATAGTTGCAGTGTAGGAAAAAGGTGAAGAGACAACCAAAGAATCACATCTGCAAACAGTGTAGATACATGTAGATATTTGTAGATATATGTAGATAATCTTATTTCATTTAAATTGAAAAGACATTGGACAGTGGCATTTATAAATGTTTTTCCTCTTTCTTTCTTTCTTTCATTTATTGTTTGATTACTTGTGTGTATTTGTCAGTTTATCTGCCCTAAAGTCTAAACCTCCCCTACAAAATGAGGTCACTTAAATAAGGATACTAAATGGGAGTTGTTCTGTCCAGGCGAGCAGTGTATCTCCACAGGCAGTTGCTCCCTTCCTTTTCTCTCCCTGGTTGCTGGAAGTTGCTCATGGTTGTAGCAATGTATCATTATGCAACAGCTTGCATGGTTGCGGTCCCAGGTTGAAATGGATATGGTGCGCTTCTGTTTGTGTTTGTAAGCACCTGTTTTCTTTAAACACACATAGACTGCTGCAAGAAGTGCCACTGGCTGTCACTGCAGACTAGCCACACACCTTTTAAAATGTACTTTACTGCACAAGAGCTGAGACGACTGTATGGCTCAAGATGCCAAGACTAAACTGTGCTCTTACAGAAAGTGGCTCAAGGTCCATTTAAAACTATCTCCATTAGAAGAGAAAATCACAGAACTTCAACCTGTGGCAGTGGGCCCTCAGGATCCTTAGTCTATCCTTTGTGCTGGAAGAACCACTGCAGAAGTGCTGTGTCTGAACGGGAAGAAGAGACCATGCAGATGTATCAAGACTACAGTTTTAACTATGAAAATGGTATTTCCATCCTTGCTTTCAGTCCACCAACGTACAAGGTGCTTTATATATGTTAGTATTAAGGGTATTAGCAGTCAATTTCATGTCTTGTTTTAATCCTTACATCAAGCTTCCTTGGGGCTTTGACTGGTGTTTCCTCTTTGTATAGCTATGCCTGTGTCACTGGATGGGAGTGTTCCAGATATGGAAAGCAAGCAGGGTTATTTTTCTATCAGAACAAAAAATCCACTTTGAACAAAAACTCCTGCAGCACTGCACATTGAGTAGTAAAAGCCTTTTGAAAAATCACAGAAAAGCTGTAAAACTTTAATTTCGTGTTACCCATCAGCCAGTTAGTCAAGGTATATCATGTACAGGCCATGCCTTATCTATATGTATTGCAGTTTCATTTGAAAAATGACTTTGTATGATGTGGTTACATAGATATTTAAACGTCACTCAGTATGCGCCATTGCCAAGGTCCAAGGCACATGCTCAGAAAGAAGGCAGCAGCATTTCCAGACAATACTTCCACTTATGGTTGCCTCAATTCACACTTAACACTGTGTATTTAAAAGCTGCTGGTAAAACAGGCCCAAGCACAGCAGTTACAAGCATCCTTTGTCTCTTCCAAACAGGGCTAGAGAACAAATTAGCCATGTGACTCCATTTTCCAGAGGTACAGGCTGAATTTACTGATTACTCCAGAGGTCTAAAAACCTCATCACTTACCTCAGTGGATAAACATAGGATTAGGCACTCACAGGTAAAACAAGGGAGGTCTTTGCTTGGTCACTTACCCAAACACTGAGGATAGCTCAGTTTTTCAGGAATGGATTTTTGTTGTTTTTATTTTTTCATTGCTAATGCATCTGGCAATTCAATGTAGGATAGGAGGATGGGGACGAGATTTCTGTGTGCGTGCAGTGTTCATGTACACCATTTACATATACTTAATGGGTGTTCTTTTTAATCTTCCTATTTAGGGAGACCCTAGTACTGCTTTGGGTGGAACTGTGAAGGTGGTCCCCAGTAGCTGCCTCTTGACATCCTGGGGCCTTGTCATCTCTTCAGTCAATCTCAAGCACAAATACGCATGGCCATTGCCAGGGGACAAGTACTCTGGGGTTTCCTTCATGCTGCAGTCTGTGTAACAATGGGTTGCAGTGTGGAGAATGACCCAAAGGCTGCAGTAAGCATTAAAAGGTATTTTGCGGCCACCAGGCCACTGAAGGACAGTATGGGTCCCCCAGCTGATGGGGGCTTCCTAGTGCATCCCTACAAGGAGCTGTGGCTAGCGGAGCTGCATGGCTCCGGCCATTTCAGCTACTGTGCTATCCTCCCTGCCAAGCTGATCTCATTCTCTATAGAAAGTGGGTTTCAGTTTGTGATGCCTGGATCCTTGGCCAAGGGGTGGTCACACTTTGATCTGGTCTGAAAGGAATAAGAAAAGCAGGTTCACTTGTGCTGTGCAATATTCTGCCTATGTGAAGGGAAACACATCGGGCACCCACGGGTTAGGTTTGGGGGCAGAAGCTGAGCCCTGCTGTCTGGAGGAGTGCTGGGAGAGCTAACGCAGCAGTACTTGCAAAGCAAGTTTTAGCACCTTGGTTCAAGGAGCTCAGAAAGTTGCTGTGACCCTGTTGAACACGGCTGGGCTGGAGGGTGGGAGAACAGCCTGTGGGTGTGCACGTACATCTTCTGGTTCTTGGTGCTTTTCCTTCTGATGCTCAGTTTCACCACGGGCTGGAAACAAACGCAGTTTTGCTGGCAGAGCGCTGACAGGGTGGGTGTGATGGGCTGACCCGCCACTGGTGTTAAACCCAGGGGATGCTGTGTTGTCCCGGGAGGGTTTGGGGCACAGGCGGGTACCGCGGCTCCGGCGGCCGGGATGCTGCCTGAAGAGCAGGCTCCCTCCGGAGGGAGAGCTGGGCATCGCACGGGTTCCAGCATGCACACACGGGAAACGAACCCTCAGAGGGCTTGCGCCCGAGCTGGCAAACATGCCATCTGAGAGAAAAATATAGATTTGTTTCACAGAGCAAAGGTTTGATCTTTGAAGCACACAGGTATAAATAAGGAAGGGCAGTAATCTGTGAGTTAGAATTTGAGGATAATCAGCCACCAATAATTCAGCTGTTGCTATAAGCTGGTATTACGAAGATTCCAGTCTACTAGTGTAGAAGCTAGTATGTACATAGATGACCTTTTCTAAACATATGCATTTTTTTCCTTCATTTAATTACTCTAATTCAAATGATCAGTAAGATATTTAATTTACATGAGTATTTGACCCAACTAGATGAAAGTGACCATACCCAGAGCTTTCTCTTACTGGCCATTATCAGGAGCACAGCATGTGTTTATAAAATGTGCTCTCTGTTAAAGCAAGAGACACCCATTGTCTGTGGGAATCTAGTTAGTGTATCAGAGGTTTGCTAAACTCCAAGAAGAGTTTTTCAT
Source organism: Pampusana beccarii (assembly GCA_013399365.1). Lineage (NCBI taxonomy): Eukaryota > Metazoa > Chordata > Aves > Columbiformes > Columbidae > Pampusana > Pampusana beccarii. Next base: position 1,667,872 of record VWYH01004011.1, read on the forward strand.
GCTTTTTTCCTGCCCAGAATGTTGTACACACAATCAATGCAAAAAACCAAAGCTGGATTTGAAGATGTCTGCATTTTTCAAAAATTAATGTATATGTCCCACCTACACTATATATGCACATGTACAAGTCTGCTTTTCAAAGGTCCACATCTCTTCAGAAAATCTACATGAAGTACTATATGTGTTACATATGCCAGAAAAATGCACCCATTCCCCCCCATTAATAGAAATGACCTATTATAAATTTACCGAAGATACCATAGTTTTATAAATTGGCCACATATGTCTGTGTAATATATTTATTATATCACATTTCATAGCATTTCTGTTTTATGAAATTCAGCCTTGAATATGTCACATATGTTTTGCATATATGTGCAACAGTCAGCCAAGTATATTTGAGTAAAGTATGATAAATGTGTTCTTTCCATATGGGAAATTAAATGTTTTTCCAGATTTTTAAAAAAGTTTATGAAGAGCAACCTATACAAAATAATTACAATAAATCACGTCTATTTAGGTTAAAATTATAAATTTGAACTAGTAACAAAGTGGTTAAGAACAAAAGCCCGAAAAGTCACATTTAGGACCTGGTATTATAAGGAGATGGAGCAGCATAAAGGGAAAGAGAGCATATGCATTTTCAAGGCTAGCTGCTACACGATGTAAAATCATGCAGACTTGCATAGCAACTTCCATCTTAATGTTCCCAGAGTGATTCTGCAGCTGATAAAGGACAGTCTCTCACTGCCTCCCTGAGAAGGTGAACATTTCATACAGTGCCTCACTGAGAAAGCAAGTGCCCTTTTACATCTGTTCTAGCCTAAATTCTAGTTACGGAATTTTGTATTTTCTATATGAACAGCTCTTAGTGGTCACTGGTCGACGGAGAAGGAAAGGGTGTTTTCCTGCAACCGAACATGTTCTTGCTGGAGCTAGTTCTGGTTACTAACCCACCCGTGGTGTCAGTGGGCAGGGCAGGACACTCCTGGTGCTGTTGCTGTGTTCTGTACCAGTATGTAATAGGGGTAATTACACAAGTGCCCAGGTACCCAGATTGAGGTCCTTGGGCTATATCTGTAAATTGCAAAAGGAAGTGAAAAAGGGAATAAATCAACACGTAAAACTTATTGAAGCACCTTCATGTAAGGTGTTTGCACTATTAGTTTTCAATGGTTTTAGCTTTGCTGATGGACAAGGGCTCTGCATTTGTGTTTGCTTTTTCACTCTGCTGAGTGCTCCCGTTGTCCCTCATTAAGAGGGCAGATGGTTCCCCTCTCCCTCCATGCTCCAGCTGCCTTTTGCCCGGGGTGCGAGCTCCAAGGGTGGGCAGTTGGAGCTGGCACTGAGCAGGGGGTGGCAGGTGAAGCTGTCCTGTTCCAATCATTTTAAAAGGACAGAGGAGGGATGGTGAGAGGGGCGCATAGTGGCCTTCCTCCCAGGCTGCTTTTATCTGAGCACTGCCTTACACATTTATTTTATTTCAGCAAACATGAAGTGAGTTTTTCGTTCTATTCCTTTTCCTGCATGTTGTCAACTACTTCAAACCAGATGGGCTCAAGAGATAAAACTATAAAGACTCAATGTCTCTATCTAGTGTGATGCCAAGTCTGCATGTCATCAAAATATCTGAGGCAAAAAAATCTGAGAAGACAATACTTACCATAAGTATTATGTTAAAAGCAGCCTAGATGCTTTTTTGTGAACACAATGTATCCATGAATCACTGAGATTTCATATCCACATTTTTTTTTATTACCATCAAGACAAATGCCATGTCCACATTCTCTGCCATGTTTAAAATTATTATGTAGACCCAACACACCAGCCTTCCCCCTACCTATGTCAGCACATGTTTAGAGCAGGCAGTGCCATGGGTGTCTGGAAAATGTACCTTTGCATGCATGAGATGCCAGAGCTGTGGAGCAGAATAATGGCTCAGCATTTTAACATCCTCCCTAGATTCCCCAATCTGGACGTAATCAGGATCAATCAACCCTGCAGCTGGTAGGAAAGAGATCACTGATGTCCAGAAAGTGCTAAAGGATTTATATAGTTTTTTTCCTGCCCTAATTTATGAATTAGGAAATGACATTGCTGTAATCTCAGTCTAACATAACTTTTTTTATTAGAACTTCAAATTGTAATAGACAATTTTTAGAATTAATGATTTTTAAATGCCATGTTACTCTCCTGTAGGGAGACAGTACTGCTGTGGGATGGTTCTTCTGCAGTGCCTGTGGCTGCTTCAAGACCTCAGTCCCTCCCGCTGCTGTCTCCAGTGGCACTGTAACATTTGGCATTATGACTGTTCATAGGAGAGAAATAAACACACGCTCACTGGTGAGCACAGGCTTATTTAGAGGTGTAGGTTGCAGTTTACAGGATTTCCTAGTATTCCAACACCTTTAAAAAAGGATGGGGATGTAAAAGCAAATACTTCTGGAATTGAAAGGAGCTCGCGTAGAAATCTAAGGCAGACCTATCACAGTGTGCTTGCTCTAGGTACTTTTCCACCCTGCCATCCTTGTCCTTTTCCCATAAGGAATCTGGCACCTTGCTGGAGGTCATTTGCTTCAAGGCCCTTCATGCTTTCCAGAATCTTTATATCACTTAACTTACGGGGCAAGTTGCTTCTTTGTTTTGATTTGCCTCTTCACCCTCCCTTTCTCCTCCTCTTACAATACTGACCTGCAAATCAAATTCCTCTGAGATCAGTCAGAATAAAGCAGTACACAGTGATGCTGATAGAACATACAGACATATATCATGACATTGATCAGATGAGCAAAACGTTCACAACCTAGAGATTTTGTTCCTACAGTCCCAAGTATGTGGTTTAATAATACATTATAGTGTCAAAGTTTTTTGCGATGGATTGTATTGAAGTAGAATAAACCACTAATAGCTAAAACAAAATTTACCTCAGACATGAGCATTAAATGTATTTGGGGGTGTGTATCACTACTAAATGCATTTGGGGTGGATGTCACTACTTGAGAATAAAATTCTTGACAGGCTCAGTAAATGCAGCTGGTAACTTTAGAAATCCATAGGGGAGCAGATGGCTCAAGCCAAACAGATCTGTTATTTTGTGGTGTTTGACAGGGGGTGGTGGTAAATAAAACCATACACAAGAAGGGCTGTGTGACTAACCGGCCCAAACTCTGGCTGCTGGTCTTGTCTTGACCAAAAGGGATGAGAGTATGTGGTAAGATCAGGGGATGAAGAATTTGGTGTCCAGAATATGGCTACTTGCTCCATGCTTACTTTGATGTTGTTGGCAAGTTTCACAACTGGTATGCTTCAATTTAAGTCTATTTTTAAAAGTTACATTTATTTTATCTGCTGTATCCGATAGCGCAGACATGGGTTTTTTTGCATTTAATTTCATACTGTGAGATCCTTAAACAAATTGACAGAAAAACCCCAGTATGATCTTAATTCTGGATAGTTTTCTTCACATTATTAAATAAATCTCTAGCATTCCCTAGAAGAATAGGGCATGGATTTAACATGGCCAGGTTTACCTGGAAAACTTACTCTAGTAGGGGGACCCGGGCTGGAATTTCAGAAAACCACAAACAACAGAAAAAACACGCCTTCTTCCTTAGTCATTGCCATCACTTTCTTGGTAGCGCACTAGTCATGCTTAAACATCAAACAACTTTCGTCTCAGCACTGCTGTAACATTGTCTAGTATTAATCCAGGCAGTCATGTGCCACGTTTTATGTAATGATCCATACTTTCACACCACAGACACGCAGCCAGAAAAATAAACACATTGATTTAGCACTCGGTAATCCTTGTTTAATCCTCAGTCCCTTGGTTTACATCACTAACATGGCTCCTGGAGTAGTCAGTGTTCTATCTTTGTTCTTGGCAGACTGAATTAAAGGAAAGATTTATTAATTTGTATGTTGGCTTTGTAGATGCATCTAAATGTGCTAAAGACCAAAGCAGTCCAGAAGCCAGTATTGACTTAACTATAAAAATCTGCTCTTTAAAACTCAAACCATTGCAACAATCCAAGTCAAGCTGCAGAGAGCAATTTACTGGTTTACAAAGCAATTTCATTATGTACAGCTAAACTTAACAACTGTCTCACTGCAGGCTCTCAGCCTGCTTCCTTTTTCACTCATTATGATAAATACAATTAATCTCCTCTTTCCTTGCTCATCCACACCTAGAACTGCAATGCTTTATGGCTTATGAACTGATAAGAGAAAGGAGTTGGAACTAATGGATTAATCTGGAAAAAATGTTAGAGGGTCAGAGATCACCATTCATTCCAGTGGTGATAAATATTCCATGTAATTGCTGCACAAATGCTAGTGTTTGGGATTTATTTCTATTAGTTTACAAATGCTGGTTGCTTTCTTCTCTCTCATAGTGCCAAGGACAGTGATTCTTAGGAGGAAGCCTTTTGTAATAATTTAGCTGTCATCACCTTCACTCCTGAATCCTCTAGGCCAGGTACAGGCTAGCCCTGTTCCTTTCTGGCAGGTGAGATTCCAGAGCTAACTCCAGCAGCTTAAGGTGGCTCTTCACTCACAGCCTTTCTGCTAGCAAGTCAGCTGGAATCTTGAGTGATAACCATGCTCATGTTACAATTGTAAAGAGCTTTACATTTTTTTTTAGAAAAAAATGAGTTGTTAATTTCCTAGATGCAATCAGTCAACTGTATTTTACAGTCTGTAGACTATAGACTGTCCTTCCTGTTGGAAATCATTCTGCTTTGGGAAACTCCAGGTCAGTTCCTTAAGCAAATAAACTTTTAGAAGACTGTAATTCACATTTAAACTATGGCATTTAGGCTTAACTCTGAATCAAACTAATGTTGTCTGGTTGCTCATTTCAAGGAAACTATAATATGAAAAAAAATCATCCCCTTACTGTTTAAATAAAATCAGTAGTGATATAAAGTGTTAATGAATTAATTGTTGTCGTGTGCAAAAGTATCACATGGATAGTGCTTTGGTAATGGGAAGTAAGTATAGGATGGGTCTGTTCTTGCAAGCAGATCTGCAATGTGTCCTTCCTCTTGAAGCTGATGAAACTCTTTACCTCTGTGCCTGTCTGCTAGGAAGATTACTGATGCAGTTCATGCCCTTATTTTAAATTTGTGCTTGCATTATTGAGTTTATTTTTAAGTCTACCTAGTCAGACAAATATAAATATTTAACCCTCAGCAAAGGGTGGCAAGTTAGATGTGAAGGCGCATTGTAATCTTTAGAGCATCTTCCAAAAAACCTATTAGTAAATCTAAATACCCATTGTGAATCTTCATAATTACTTTAGACATCAATGTTGACTGCAAATGCCATTTTTCACAGAAAAGAATATACTCAAGAGTTCCTAACTTTCAGGCTCTGATCTAATAACACTCTTATTAAGACATGGGGCACAAATCCATTGTTCCTAGGGGACTGACACGGTGCCTACAGTGGATGTAAGATGCACAGGCCTTCATTAAAGATGTAGTGGGGTAGTGCTTTGAGACCTGAGGTCTACAACATGGGACAAAAGTACTGCGTGGGGGTGGCTGTGAGCCAGCCCATTGACCAGGCTTGGCCCTTCTCATTTCCTATTGGAACCATTTGCCCAAGATGGGTGAGCCCTAGATTTCCTTTCCTTTTCTGCTGGATGAGCATTGCACCTACAGCTCAAATGTGTGCAAATTGCCCAACAGTGTAGGCTGCTGTTTGCTGCCACAGAGAAGGGGAATGCTTATACCCTCCAGGCTACTCCCAGCCCCAGTGCCACTGCAGAGCAGCTCTCAAGTCCATCAGGAAGAAGGGGGGAAAAAGGAACTTTTAATAGTTGGGATGTGCAGTTGAGAGAGGAAACTAAGTGTGGGTTCACAATACAGGGACATACTATGTGTCTTGTAGGTTGGGTTTGTTGGTGGTGGTGTTTGGTTGGTTAGGCTGGGGAAACTTAAATTTTGCTCAGAAGCAAAGTTTTTCAGATAGGGAGCCCAACATGCTTTTAGACTCACTAAGCAGTCCCATGCTTGTTGTACCATGACAGTAGCAACTGTGCCTCTAAGCCTGTATCTTGGGATTGGGGGGGATAAAGTGCCAATTTTTGACACAGGACACCTAGAGCCGTGCTTGAGGAGATGCAGAGCTGTTTTTTTCACCTTCCAGGACTCTGCCCAACCACCAGCTTGACAGTGCTTTTTAGGGTACAGTTAATCAGTTCTCACTTCAAGCTTGTTGATTAAAAAGGTGCCATGATTACACAGGTTAAAGCACAGGGCAGGGTACCCTCCTGAGCAGATGGAGACTTGGGTTCTACCGCTTATTTGCTTTAACTTTTTTATTTATAATCTAAGTGGAGAGGAGACTAAAGCCCAAGCATGTATCCACTGGGTTATGTCCTTTTAAAAATTAAGTGATTATGAAATTGTTCTCATGCAGCAGGATGTCACTAAGTTCCGATTGCAGAGCACCACTGAAATGGGAGGCACCGATCTCAAGGCTGCCTGACAGGCTTCATATATGGTGTAGTATGAGACAGGGCAGCAAAAGGAAATCTCTGCAAATTCCCTGTGATGGGTCCATGGACCACACAATGTTTTCTGTATTTATTTGTTTATGTCAATTCTGACCTACTTTAAGAAATGGAAAAAAGTTTTCTTCCAGCAGCAGGTTTGTGAAGAAAGACCCCATTTAATTCCACAAGGCTGCTGGCCTGGAGCCTCTTGTAGGGTGTAGGGAGCTCCTGCTCTGTGTGGGAGGTGGACAATGGGTGGAGATGGAGCACTTACCATCTACGCAACCCTGTCTGGTAGATGTAATGAACACCAGCACCTCCCATTGACTCAGTCTCACTCAAAATTAGGCTTTAACTTTCAACTGCAATGTGATCCTCCATGCAGCTACTGAATAGTAAAGAAATAATCAAAGAAATGCATTATTTAAAATGTCATCACGCTACAAAACATGTAAGGCCAAGTTTTATTTAGAAAATCCTGGCAACAGTATCCTGCTCCAGTGTTTTAATGGCAAGAGCATGGGGCCTGGTGCTTGAGACTTCTAGTACAACAGTGTTCTCTGCCTGCAAAGCACAGCTGGATAGCAGACCCAGACCTTAATTTGCTTGTGTGTTTTCCCTGAAATAATTTCTAAAGTTTTTCATACTGCTGATCACTACAATTCCAGTGACTTTTTATTTGATGTCCAGCTCTGTACAGAGGCAGAAACAAGCATTTCCATTAAAGTATCAACAGTGCACAGCCTGGACACAAACCACTTCAGTTTATAAAACTGAGTTCTGGTTTGCAGCCCGTCTCTTTTTTTTAACAAACTGGCCCTTGCTAGTTGCTTCAGTGGGACAGTTGTAACTGCAGCTTTGTGACTGCATACACTAGTAAGATGCCTATGAACGAAGTGTTGTATGTCTAATGTGCTGTAAATGAATGCAAATGCTGTTTCATGATTCAAACAAAAAAAACTTCATGAAGGAATTTCAGCTTCCATGACCATAGAGATGACAAGTTAATGGAGCCATTTGCACTGTGTGGATAAGTATTTATCTATGCAATTCCCCTAAACGTTAATGGGGGCTGCGTAGCTGAATACCAGACTTGCCATGCTGAAACTTACCCCTAACTCTCCAAGGAGAAGGGCGCTAATTGGATTGCTGAGTTTAAATCCTTCAGCTAGTCAGTCTATGGAAGGGATTTAGCACTGGCTCTGTAAAAGGCTTTACAAAGCTTTGCAGCGCAGAGCAGGGAAAGATTTTTTTTTTTCTCCTTTCTTTCTTGTGATTAATTGTGAGGCTTGAGGTGACAGGAGACATAATGAAATTCATAAATGCCAAAGGCCGTCCCTAGTCACATTCCTGGCTGTTGGTTTAAGTTAGAACTGACAGAAGTGTGAACAAATCAAGGTTATTCCAATAGCCTTTCACTTACAAGGAAGAAAAAGTAACTGACAATGAGAAACCACTGGAGGTGGTTTAATGGGTATAAATTTTCAAGAAAAAGTGATATTTCACACTGATTCAGATTCTTGGATACATAAATGACTTACAAACAGACATATTCTACCCCCACTGCAGTCTGAGGGATTCCAGTCCTTTTTCACAAAAGATATTGGCACAAGTTATTTAAGGGACCTGCCAAAGAAACGCTGTTGCAAAACCTGTAGCAGGACTCAGGGTGTCTTGTTCTGTGCCTTCGTTGGTGACTGGCCTTGCTCTGCTTGTTACGAATCTAAAAAATCCGCTTCCCTGTCTGGAAAACAGAACTTGTAGCTTGAATAAGCAGCATAAAATTTAACCTAGGACTCTCACTTCAGCCTAGAAATACATTCTGCTCCTTCCCCACATCCAGGTTTGAATTACAGTGTAAAGAATTGCTTCCCCAATCCTGCTTTCCTTGTCCATGGCAGTGCAGAACATGTCACGTCTGAGTATATATTGACCAGATACTGATGCGGTGATCTTTTGAGCCAGCTGCCAGCAGTCTCTCACTGGGGTTTTGGTGATCTGAGAAGGACACACAATGGACAGTTGCTGTGTGGTAGTCCAGCACTGCTAAGGGCTTCAGTTTTTTCCAGCCAAAGATCCTGATGCGATGATCCCACCCTGCTGTTGCTAAAATCTTCTTGTCTGCACGGATGGTGATATCAGATATGCCAGCGTTGACAAGTTTGTGTGTTTTGCAAACCTGTGTGCAAAAGTTATAGATGAGCTCTAATTGTTTAAAACAAACAGAAGCAAAAAGGAACCTTTTGGGATTTCAGAAGGTGCCCACCCATATACCCTGGTATCGCCACAGGCAGTACGGAACTTTTCATCACATGGTGGATGATGCTTTAGTGAGAGCAGTTACAGAGATGGAAAAGACCTTAGCTTGAGCCTAGCTATCTCCGGCACCATCCTCTAAAAATAAAAGCATCCCGTGTGTGTTTTTACTTTATATTGCATTTGAAAGCATTTCTATTCTGCCACAAGTCAAGTTCTGAGTCAAGGTTTTGAGAACCAGACTACCCAGCTTTGCTCTTCTCTTCCAGCTATTCTTGCATGAGCTGCAACGTTCAGAGCTATGGCCATGTATTTTCCCTGCTTCTGCAGTATTCCCATGCTGAGATTCTGAGCTGCTGTTTAAACTACCTGCTACTTATTTCTACTACTGTGGCCCCTCACAAAAAACCCCAATAAGCTGTGGTAGCATTTACCAGTCTTGAGAAAGGAATGCTTCCAGGAATTAGGTTACAGTGTCAGGAAATCTGTATTTCTAGTAGTCCTTCCCAAGAGACTTTTATTTACACCAAATTCCAAGAAGGGGATTATGATCAAGTTATTGATTTCAGTTTTGGAAGCCTTTTGTTAATGTTTGGAGACTACTAGGGCACAAGTTTCTGAGGGGCACAATTAAATTGGAAGGCATTTAGGTTCTTTCAGGAGGCACTGGGGCTGCACAGGACTTAGCCCTTGGAAAGACAAGTTTTCACTTCACTGACATGAGCTCCCCCTGAAGCACAGAGGAAAAGATCAATATAATACACTTTTGCTGTTCTCACCTCAGGTAATTTGTATTACTCAGCAGTCTACCTCTGAAACACATGCAGTATGTACACCAGAGTGTGTGTGTGTGCGTGCACGTGTGTTGAAATAGCCCCACTTTTGTCACAATGTGGAAAACAACTTTAAGTGTATGCTGACTTTGAAGTGCTGTTATTTATAAGCACAAATGGAAATGATGCGTTAATGCTAACATCTAATTAAGACTGAATGTGTAACTATCTTGTATCAAGGCTTAATATAATTCAGTGCATGTTTTAATATGCTGCATGTTGTTTGCTGTTTTTCTGAGATGGGAAGGGACTGAAAAGCATATTACATCTGAGTAGTTTACTTCCTCAAAGGACATTCCATGATGCATAGTTAGTACAGGATTATAAAGAATATATTAATTGCAGATGATTTAAACTATAATGTAGAAAACTACAACTTCAGAAATGCTGATCAAAGTTTGTTTCAGATACAGATACACATCTTGGAATCTTACAGTTACAAAGCTATAAGGAATTACGTTTCAACTATGTAACAACTGCCCAGCTACTTACTCAAATAGCAAGAGCTGGACAAGTCGATGAGGGGAAAAAAAGGCCAAATGAGACTTGATGTGCTTCTTGCTTGCTCCATACATCGCTCCTTTAAATAGTACCTGATGAATGTGTCTACAGCCAATTGAGAACAGAGGACAAGAAGTTTTCCTCAAGCCTGGTGAACAGTAGGAGGCTGTATATGGGCCTTCTTCTGGGGCTGCTACTGTAAAACCTGTGCTTTCTGCCAGTGCGTATGTGCTTCCAAACTCCCTGGTTGCGCTAATGCAGCATGGCTTCAGTGGGATTTTCGTTGGTGTATGTGTACTGGCAAGGGAAGGATTTATTACTTACATCACCAGCCTGGCAAATGTAAGACGGGCCTTACTCTGTAACTGAGATTATTAGCTAATGGCTATAACCAATCCTGGGTGTGGTGCTTCCCATCATTACTGTCAATTACGTGGGCAAGATCCATATAGCAAAATTAGGGTGACTGGGAGAAATTGCATGTCATCAGCAAGCTACAACTTGAAAATGAAGCCTGTAACGGTGATGCCTTTTGGCTATGGAACATGAGGGAACAGTGGGCATTTGTGCATGATCTGCAAATACAAGAGGTGAGAGAGAAAAACAAAACAAAGTAGAAAAACTTGCTCAAGGTATATGCAGCCAGGTGAAATCCTAGTGCCAGGATTTGTGCCATCCAGTCACTTATGGGCAACTACTGTAGTTAAATGCATACCAACATCATTTCCTAACCAGAAAAGCCACTTGTAATTAAGGAAACAAAGACGTAAAAACAGGTGAGCTGCTTTCAACCAGTCATGACCAAGGACCCTGGCATCTACTAGCAGATGCATTAAGAAAGTTTGACATGCTGAGGCCAACAGGTATCCACCTCTCCTTACACATGGTAGCTATGATTTTTCTTTTTTTAAAATCTCCCTCTTCTATACCCAAATCAAGTCTTTAAGCCCTATTGTTATTAGAAAAATAGCCAAGATAGCAGCAGCCTTAGCTTCAGCATTTGGGGGAAAAAACTTAAGCAACCCAACCAACAAAGCTTTTGTGCTTACTTACGTTACAGCTTGTAGAGTTTTTTTTCTTGTCATATATAAGGGAACTTCTGTGATCATCACTTTTGCTTTGTTTATTCACCTGCAAAAGCTGTTTACCTCCTACATTCTACCACAAACATCATCACATAATTACACTATCATCCAAATCAGAAGGCTCATAACCAACCAAGTAATTTGCTGACGATGATTTCAGCAACTTTCTTGTAGAAGACAACACACCAAATTTTCCCCATAGCAATAAACTATGAAGTTACCTTCATCAGCTATTCATTGACACACTGGAACATTGCCACTTAAAACAGAGCTGAAGTGCCATCATTGCATCATTATTTCTCCAATGGCAGATAGCTATGCACCATGTTTACTTATTACAACGTTTTAGAATAAAAATAATGTGCCATGGAGTGGCTTTCCAACATCTACCATTACCTCAGGTACCTGGAATGTCAGGGAAAAAAATCCCCATCTGGTTTATATTATTAATGCAATAGTGGAAAAAAAACTTAATCTATGTCCTTGACAATCTCTAGTGCTCATATGAAAGATGCATTTTATTAGGGCATTCACACTATATATGAAGCGCGGAAACACTACTTATAGTTTATAACGTGGCATTTAAATTTCTTCTGAGAAAAGCTACTGTCTCTCTGTGCAATGTGCTGAAGATGTAACTAATCCTGCATCTCCTGGGAATGTGAATACCTTGTGGAAAACAATACCTGGAATATTTCAGGTGAACAACTGTTTATTTTATCGATGAATCGTACCTGTACCCCTGCAATATGGTTAACTCATAACTGAAATGTGCTCTGGAGAACAATATTTTCTTTGATTAAGATGAAGGAACAACTTCCTCTCCAACACCAGAGTATCTGAAGCTTTAAGAAGTCTGTCATGATGTCAGATTTCTAACACCTTGGCCTCAGAAAACTAGTCTCAATACTAAGTTTCTTAATGGGACTTAACCTTCCTTCTCCTTCCCTGACTTAAAGACACCAGGTGCAGATGTGTGCCAATAGTGACAGAAAGGCCAGGCAAGGGGGAGAGCAAATATGACCAACAAACCAAACCAAAACAAACCCAAACCAAAACTGTGACAATCATGTACCAGCCTTGTTAAACCTCTTCTTTGTCTTACTTGCTTAGAACACCTTTGCTACTTATTTGGAGTTTATACATCTTATTGCTTATTAAAGTTCAGATGTTCTCCTTGGTGAGCACTGTGTCCAAACTCCATCTCAGTGGGATGCATTTACACCTTGTGCACTGGGGTTTTAGACATCACCACAGAACCAGCACTTACGGAGCGGTAGGACACTAACACATCATACCCCTCCATGCTATCCCCCAGGTGATGAGTCACTGTTGGAGGTCCAAAAACTTGCTTTTCTTCCTGTAACACCATTCAGAAAATAGCATTAACTTGCCATACTACCTAAAAAAATCTCCACAAAAGCTACAAGCTGGAAGAGCGATTATTGTTCCTCCATGAATTGGTGTATCCAGCAGCTCTCTTCTAAAGGATGCTATGGGGACATGCAGGGGTTGGTTCAGGTCCTCTTCACTGTGTGTTCTGGGGACAACTGCCACTTTAAAAAAGGTTAAAGCACTCAGCAGAGAGGCTGTGCACATTTTAATGTTCACGAGCTTTATTTATGCACTTCATTTCCACACCTAGTTAAAACCTACCTAACCCCTTGGCACTGTTGGAACACTTGCTAAAGTTGTCTAGATTAAGCAATATTTATTGCTATTCACTAGCATAGCTTGCACTGCTGATTATGAGACCTCCTTCTAAACAAGCCCCTCCAGGAATGCATAGCTCAGACACAAACCGATATATCCAATTAACTTATTTTCCCTGTCTCCATCTAGGGCTCTAAGGGTGCCAAAGGAAGGTGGTTGCCTAAACCTCATGTCCCCTTTGTGCTAGCTGGGCTGCTCTTCTTTTTGTTGGTGAAGTATTTCATGGAATAGTTCTCTTTCCCACAGTGGAAAGAAATCTCTAGCCATTCAAGCAGAACCTTTGGTAAAGCAATCCTTTGTTTCTCATTTTCGTAACTCATTTATAATGTTTAGGACATTAACGTGATAAATGAAGATACAGAGGCAATGGCTTGAGTAATGCTAGGCTTGTGTGCCTGTTGCAACTTTGGTAAAACCAAAAACATGTGAGAGAGGTTTTTCTTTTTTTTTTCTTTTTTCTTTTAAAATCCTCACCATCTTTTGCTAAGTCTAGTCACATAGCACAGACATTCTAACCAGTCTGTGATTAATTAGCTAGAGATCTGCAACAACTCCTCTTCATGACTAAATATTTTTTTAGTCTATCAAACTGTTAGTGCAAAGTGGGATAAATGACACTAGAGGGCCAATGATCCTGACCTGGAGGTTCTGTTGCTCATTGAGACTCCAGATGCTGAGCACCTTTTCGGATGAGCCCGAGATCCCCTTGGCCTTCTCCGAGTCAAAGTCAAGGCTCATCACTGGCTCCTGGTGGCAAACAAGTTGGCTCAAGGCTTTTCCCGTTGACAAATTCCAAAGGACCACTGATCCATCTTCATAGCCAGCCAGAAGCAAAGGTTGTGAACCACAGCTGAGCTGATCAAGAGAAAAGTAAAATTGTTTGAAAAGAAAATAGTCTGTTAGGAAAATTATCATCCCCAAGCAGGTTTCACTCCAAGCACCAAGAAAATAAATGAAAATGCTGACTGGTGTAGGAGTGAAATGTTCAGCAATCTGAATGTGAAATCTTGATAGTCCTTAGACTTACAAAAAGCTTTACTAGGTAAGTGCTGACATGCACTTATGGTTTTTATATCTACATATAAAATTCTATGTTTTATAAATAATATATATATATCTAACACATACATATATACACACATATATATAGAAAATTTCTCACTGAAAATCCAAACTATTGCCCTCTACACCACCCGAAAAAAACGCTGCGTGAGGTTTTCAGCAGTTTTACTTCCCGTATGGACACTGAAAGAAGTGCCATGTGTAAAGACTCCCATTTCACATTGCCAAGTGTAGGGTTACACACAGGGAGCCTTTACCCAGTGCACCACAGTGCTTAAAGGTAAACACTGCACCTCTCCTCTGGAACCTCTGGGTGAGTCACCAAGGGGTTAACGGGCGCCCGAGTCCCACTGTAACCAATTGAAAGCTATTTTGATTAATGATGTCACAGGCCAAAGGGCATGGCACCCTGGGCAGACACCTAATTTATTTAAGCCTCTGAAATAACTCAAAGAAGGGAACATTACTGGATTACATGTCACACTTAAGGAAAATATTCATCATTGCGCCAGCCAAAAGACTAATGACCCTGTGAGCAGTAACTGGTTATGTGAGTGAAGATGCAAATACCTAATGAAAAGCAACTAAAAACCAAGAATCTGTTAATGCCAGTTATTTCTCTAATAGGAGAAGAAACACCAAAATAGATACTGGGTTTATGACCACAGAAACCACAACCGCAGGGACATCTTACCCTTAGAAATGTATCCAATAGCTTATTCAGCTCTTTCCAAGCACTGTCTGATCCTACAAGACATTCAGTTCAAAATAAAGGACATTTGTAAAGAATTTGTACTAGCATCACATTGTTGAATGAAATTCTTCAGATTTCCTGTCAATTTCATGATACAAGCCTGCAGTGGCCAAAGGCTCACTGCCTCTGCTAATGGTCCAGACTGGTCTCCCACTGGTTATTATTTGTTCTAGGGGGGAATTAGACTAACAAGAGATGGGTGGTCCAGGTAATAAGACTGCTGAGTAAAGGCCTCATGTTCTATCTCAGATTTATTCAGCATAAATAAGTGTTTAAATGAGGAATGGATCTCACTGAGCAGGGAAGAAAATTGTCCCTTAAAAGAAGGAAACCAAGGGGAAATCCCCTATGTCATCTTTCTGAACAGGTCTGCCCACAGCTGGGACCTGCAGGAGCCTCATTCTTTGCTTTAAGATCCCTTTTATTTTGAAAAGGTAGGGAGCATGCCCTGGCTAGAAAGGCCTGCAAAGAAGGGGTCTCATAATGCCCAGAACTGTGCATGATTTTTCTGTCAAACTTTTGATTTGCTAAAATAAGTAACATCAGAGCAATGAATATTTGTCACATATATATGAATTAATGTTAATTCATTAGGTGTTTTGGATGAAGAGTACCTTGTTTTTAATACTGGGAAAAAGTTAAAAAAATCTGGTTGAAACTAACATTCCAGATTTTATTTATATCTAATAAAAGATAAAACCTCCAAAGCAAAGCAATGTATTTCATAGGTACTTCAATTAAGTTTAAATAAAGCCCCCAGTTTGGGCATAACCCCTCAATTATTTGTACTGCTCTCCTATGAGCACCCCACTCCCCCGGAGCCCTGGGGCTCTACACAATTCATTCATTAGCTGACAATCAAGATTGGGGTGGGCAGGGTCAGCCCCTCCACCTTGCTCAAAACAGGGTGGCCAGATTTTCATGGGTGCTTATAACCCTCATTACCATCAAGCTTTTTTTTTTTTTTTTTTAATATTGTCAGTATCTGAGCTTATATTTGAAAACCAGTAATTTGCAGGTAAGATCTAAGATTGGTATATTTTTAAAATAAAGTATTGTTTTCTATGAAATTAAGGTCTCCCACACTACTTCTTCCTGACTTTCCCTAATCATACGAAGTGTAATATTTCAATGAGTACATCTACTTGAAATTAAACAATAAAAGCTATTGAAAGATCAGGGGAGCTCTCAGTCTGATGCCTGGACTCACCAAGCAGTGGTTCACAACGGCCTATTTATTTCAGTTCCCAATCACAGACACTTCTGGCGAAGAGTCTTCACCGTTCATGTTTTGATTTCAGTGGAAAAATTAAATTATAAATCATTGTTCTTCCTAAGCAGAACATTTTGTTGTTGCATTTGGATAACTGTCAAGGAAGGAAGAAAAGGTGATCTGCTGTCAACTCAACAGGAATAATTGCTATAGTTTATATAAAGTAATAACTCTGCGTTTCCAGTTTCTACATGTATTATACCTTTTGAATTATTTTGTTTGCACCATTACGCAACATGATGCCTTCCCCAAGGAGTGCAAAAAATTTAAGGGAAGACTATCCTTACTCCTGCAAATCCTACCCCACCCAATTAGTAATAGCAGGAAGGTGTGAAGCTGAAGGGACCGTGCATTTAAGAATATGAATCTTCACAAGGAAAAAAACCCAACATTGAATGAACTAATGCATCTAAGGACAGACCTAATAAAATGAGAAAAATATTTCAAACTAACAAAATAAACAGCTGCAAGATTTTTAACTGCTTAGGAGAAATGAGACTTACTCTACAAGCCTAACCCAAGCCTCGATTTCATTCTGCTCTACAGTGAAGTTTCTAATTCATGCTGCTGCTGGTAAGGTGCATTGTTTCCCTGATACGTGGATCTTTTTTTGATTGGCTTGCCAAAAAAATACGACAATACACGGCTGCGGCCCTCAAACTCGTGTTGGCCAACAGCCCTGAGTGTGCTTCCTTCAGACCATTGTGTGGCTTCCTCCGTATCAGCTTCTGTTTCAACTTGTTAATTTACTGTGCCATAAGCAACGTCAAATGCTCTCTTAGGCAACACGTTGCCCACAAGCGATGGGCTGGGGAGTGCTCATCTCCTGGGTACGTCTCTATTGCCCAATGCAGCCATGTACAAAGAAACCCTGGACGGCCCCTGTTCGGGAAGGAGCGCAGCTGGGTTAGCTCGCCCTCCTCTACTGTTACAGTTTCAGGGTTACTCAGCCACTTGCAGCGAAACCACAGAACAGAACGCAGAACATCACTTCGGTACACCACCTATAATTATTTGCCCTGAAAAGTATCGTCCTCCCCCATGCATTTAAACTGAGTTGCACGCACTTGTAAAAGAGCAAATACAGCTGCAAGACCATAAGGCATTATCCATCCTTGCCTGTTGCAGTCTAGGAAGTTGTGGTGACTTCCCAAAGTCAGAATTTAAATGGAATAATTTACCTCTCCCACTTCCCAGTCCTCTGCTTTATCTCCACTGGCAACAAAATTTAAAACTACATAAAATTAAGACTCTGCACCTGCTCTGCTACCTAGAGGAACAGCAATATTAATGCATGTAGAAAATACGGCAAGACAGAGCACTTTTTATAAAGGCAAAAAAATTTTCAACAATGAACATGTCCTCAGTTATCTTCATCTTATTATGTCCAGTAGACAGAAAGCCCCATTCATTTCATTGAGTACTGAACACTGATTGCATTTTTTTAGGAGAAACTTTCTGTTTAATAAAAGTTTGATCAGTCTACTTAATTTTCCTTCTAATTTTCTTTCTAGTTTTTAATTACACCATGGGACTTGAACAGCGGCCTCTCTTAATTCTGTCTGAAGTCAGCACCTGACCTCCTCCACACTTCAGTCGGTTCAGGACCCAAATTCACAACTGATTCATAATTTTTTCAACGGAAAGCAATACAAATACAAATACAAAAGTTCAGATGAACTTGCAGGAATAACATACTTGAAATCAGCTCTGGAGACCTATAACTGTATGTGGTCAGGGGGTTAAACTGGAAATCACCTTTGTCACCAATTCTTTGGAGGTTTAGAACCGATCACAAAAACTCCTTCCTCCCTCTGCTGCCACCTTTCTGTATTACTTGTCTTTCACTGGTGGCACCCCAGAAACATTTGCTGAATACTCTGCAAATGTGTTTCTTTTTAATTAACTGCTTTTATTTACCTTTTTGTCCAAAGTCAATACAACCATAAATATTTTGTTCTTAGTGTATATCTAGAATAGAAATGTCCATAGAGTGCTTCCTTGTCCTGAGGGCACTGCAGTGAATGTAACCTGCCATCAAAATCACCATTTTTTAAAGTAACTCAATCATTTCTCATCATTCTTAATGCAGCGAGAAACCATATCAAACAACGGGCTTTGGTAAGTCACTCATTTTCCTCTTGATTGATGCACAAACTGTATCTATCCTAAGGATACAAAGCTTTCTCTGAGCATTTGCAAATCTTCCATTAAAGCTTGGAAAGCTCTGAAAGTTACATTAAGGATGTTCACAAATCTTTCCCCCCTTTAATAGTATAATTACTTGATTGGTTTGATAATAAATCAAAATCCAAGTGAAGAAAGATTCATGTGCTCTATATAAAATGAATCACAGGGAAAACATTTCACAATTAGCAGCCGCTCTTGCCTTACCTGCCATAACTTCAGACACATGGGCATGCCCAGCTTGGCACCCACCTCTGGCTTCAAGGTACAGACTGACGTCTTGGATGGCAGCTCCAAAACCTGAACCTGACATCAGGAAAACAAGAGTATTTGGTCAGGCTCCAGGTCAAAATTCTGCTGTTAAAAACACAAGTCTTTTAGGATGATTAAGGCTACTATGAGCTCTTCCAGTAAAAACTGTCTGGAGGAAACTAAGGAATGCATATTAAGTTGGAGCTGTAGGGGAATCTACAGCTACCTAAATAAATGCATTGTTTTAGGAAAGACAAAACTGCTAAAATGAACACCTCTTCTTCCGCTCTCTAGTTAATCTGTATTATGGTCTCCTTTCTGTACAGTAAATGATATTGTGCATTACGCTAAATGATGCTGCAGAACACTTCATCCGAAAAGACTTCCTTCTTCTCCCTTTCCCCTCTTTCCGTATCTCTTGCTAATTTGGAACATTCACTTGTGGACACTTGCATTGTCCTCTCTGTCCTGCCATGGTAACACAGAGCTTGTGTGGAAATATAGGTTTTATATATATATATATATATATATATATGAGGCGGAGTTCTTATTTACTGGCTGACTGCACCGACAAGATGTAAACCCAGAATTATCTGCTAATGCAGGCTGGAGCAGTGATGGCATGCAGGTATTTTTTAACCCAATATTGTCTGACCCTATTCAAAGCGGGGTCAGACAACACTGTGTTCAACACCTGCTCTCTGTCTACATAGCAGCTTCCACTGTTGCTTGCAATGACGGTAGAGAATTACGGATCTGATTTTTTTTTTATTAATCACTGGGCAAGTCTCTCCTCTGCCAAGGAAGCAGCTCATTTCCACCTCAGGATGATGGCAGGCAAGATCAGGGGAGTCTGACTTTGCAATTTGGCACTGGAAGGTTTTGAGTCTCTTGATTGACACGGAAGCGCTTCACTCTGGGCTGATTCTCAAGCCTGGAACTATGGAGAAATACAAGTTCCTAGGTCTCAAAATCTTGCTGCCAGGAACATTGCTGTTTCTCAAATGCATACTTAGTAACTGAGGTGATAATTTATTTTAATTAAATAAACTGTGGTCTGCATTATGTCGTAAAATTGAAGGACTTCAAACATTTGATAAATCCAGGATAGCCAGCCACTCTAGGCTATTTCAGAATGTGCAAAAGCCCAGCAGTGCTGTTGGACAGCCCCAGTCATGCGGATTTCCTTGAGCATCTGAGATGAGGTATTACACAAATATGGCTCCTCTGGGAGGGATCAATCAAGACCACGGCAGCTGTGATGGCTTTCCAACCCCAGACCTTCAGTTTAAAGCTTGCCAGAACATCTTCCTATTTCCAGAGGTTGTGAGCTGGCCTGCCAAAAGCCAGCTGTGCTCTAGCACTGCGAGTTGACAATGAACTAAACACAACGTACACAACACTTCCTAAAGCCACTTAGCAATGGAGCAGGAAACTGTTCTCCAGATCTGAGGAACAGCGACTACAGAAAAGAGCCGTCCAATCTGTAGGGCCAACCTATGAACAAACCAAAGTTTGGTCATCTGGGAATTGTGGTTTTTGGAGCTGCACTCTTAACAAAAGATGCTTTTCTCTTGGCAATTTTCTTGCTATCAACATAATGACCAAGTTAGCTATTGCAGGAAATGAGCTATAAATATGAAGATGAGCTGCTCCCATCTTTCACCCTTCATCACTGGCCCTCCAAAGGGCTCTTAGACAGGACTGAAACTGCAACTTTCATGTAATAAGGAAAGATAAATCCACTGTGATAAATGCACTTTTGCAGGTTAAAAGACAAAAACCACCACCACCAAACCTCCTTTGCTTTACCTTGATTGAAAACGGCCAATCTGGTACAAGAGCTACAGACGGGCTCACAGAGGGCAAAGAAAAAAAGATGAGAAAAGATTTTTTCAGGAGGCAGGCAGGACTGACAGTTCCAGAGACTGTCTGCATTAGAGGCAACTGAGCCTTGGAAATAAAGAGTATTTCATATATTTTGACAACTGTAACCTAAAACGTGAAGTTCTGTGTTTATATTGGTTTTGCTTAATAGGAGAAAGATTTGCCTTTGCCTGAGGTTAATAGTGTTCCTGGGTGGCTAAAACTGGCCACAAGGAAACACACCCTTTTTCTTTTTCACATTAATAAAGCTTTTAACATGTTTCTGGCAAATTGGCAAGAGAAGTGCGTGTAACTCATAATTGGTGATTTAAATGCAATCATGAACAAATAAATGCCTGTTCAGATCTCATTATTTATGGACTGAACCTGCTTTAAGACAAAATTACTCTTTTTTTGGGCACCAGCCAAGCATAAACACTTATTAAGTCTTAATTTTAATCATAAGCTGCAAATGTACTGTGTCTCACACACTGCTGCCTATTTGGAAGCACTATATATTATGGGAGCTTATGTGAATTTATTGAAACCTGACACAGTTCTAATGTAAAGGTTCATACACAGAGTGGAACTCTTTTACCTCAGGAGACAGCAAATCACTATCAGTTCACAGAGTCTGAGCAAACAAATGAAAATAAACCAGAGATGAGTTGTAAGAGCCGTTGTGGTGAATGTCTTCTCTTTGGATCAGACGATTGGTTAATTCTTACCACAATGTGTGTGCATACTCTTTGACACAGAAACTCCTCTCCGGCTCACACAAGAATGCACTTGTCAATTTTGTTTAACTTAAATATTATTGAGCACTGCTGTAAAATGGAGAGTTCTTTGTTTGATCAGAACAACATATGGGGCTTAGAATGGTTGTATTTACTGGTACAG
Organism: Pampusana beccarii; assembly: GCA_013399365.1. Taxonomy (NCBI): domain Eukaryota; kingdom Metazoa; phylum Chordata; class Aves; order Columbiformes; family Columbidae; genus Pampusana; species Pampusana beccarii. The sequence goes on from VWYH01004011.1 coordinate 1,689,056, forward strand.
TGGTTGTGTCTCCAGGCTTTCTCTGTTCTGTAAAAGGCTGAACATTCTGGCTGTGAGCCAACAAAGTACTTAAATATGTGCTTAACTTCTGAATAATAAAAACTTCACATTTTCTAGCAATACAGGCACCATTCCCGCTTATTACTTCATACATAAAATATGCAACTTCCAGTTTTAAGGTACGTATCCTGTAGTCCAGATAAGCGTGTGACCTTTTACGTTCATGACCAATTTGCAATTAGCTGCAATATTTCTTTTCATATTTATGTCACTTTTTCATATTTTTTGTATTTTGATGTCAAATATTTGAAATAATTGATCTTTGTGTTATGTCCTCAAATAGTCCTTCAAAGAAAACAAAAATACGATTTCTACAAAGCAGAAGCGGAAACTGCCAACAAAGCTGTCAGTCAATGACTGCTGTGACAGTGGGTATTAGGGCTGGACTTACCCAGGAGGAGCTGAAACGGACCCTACAATTATCTCACACTGAGCAAACCTCTGGCCGTTAATAGTAATTCAACTATTTCCAGCCAAAGTACCAGCTGAAGAATTAGCCTGGGGTGGAAGACCACATATCGCATTACAGATCACCTGCACCTCCCCTTCTCTCACCAAACACGACTTTCAGCTTCAGGAGGAAGATGAGTACCTCCATCTGACGGCAGAATTTCTGACCATCTGCTCCCCAGAAAGACTCTGGTTCCCCTGTAAGAGCATTCAGCAGCACCAGAAGAGTTTTCAAAACTCCTGCACACGAAAGACAACCAGCAGCTGCAAATCCTTAAAGGTCAGACAAATATTGGGGTGGTATCCTTGTTATTAGAGCATGACTTATATAATTCGGTCATCTTTCTGGCAGGTAAAATTAGTGACTAGAAGCCCCAAGGGTTCCTTGTGCTGCCCTATCTTGAGCTGGACCTTTGAGAGCAATGATGCTTTCCCCTTCTGAACGATCTCATTTCAAAAGCAAAAGCGCTGGAAAAAGAGACACTTCCTACCTCCTCTGTGGCTCTGGCTGCCATGGCCATTAGCCAGCGTCCCTGCGCCACCTTTGCTAGAGAGCATCTGCAGAACCCCACGTTCTCTGTGCAGACAGAATCCGTCACTGAAGTCCGTCCCTCTGCTAAATCCCACATGCAGATCCTCTGGTCACGACCCTGACTGTGACAGTAAAAGGGTTATTTGTGAGCGCCAGCTCTGAGGAAGTCTGGCTTCCTGCAGGTTAGTATCTCTAAGCTGTGCGTATATATTGATGAAGTGTCATGAGTATTTGAACATCATAATAAAAAGACTTAAATTTTACCATTGATTAGACCTAATTTAAAAGGAAATTAAAGTATCCAGAGAATAACACATTTAACACTCTTTCACCCTAGCAATGAAACAGAAATGTCAGGCATGTTGACAGCTGAAAGACAAATAACAAGACAACAATAACAAGACGACTGCATCAAAGATAAATAAAAAGCTACAGTTATTCAGTGGTCAGCTTCCCATGGACATGGGGGGCACAGATGACTCCTATGATTCTGTACGTGTGGAGACACAAAAGGAGAGGGACTGGCAGTGCAGTGAGTAGCAGGAATTAAACAATGCAACACTGGTTAAATCATCCAAAACCAGAGAACCAGCAGCTGCATCACGGATGCACAAGTGCAGCTCACACAGGGACTTCTCTGCAAACCTCTCCATCCCGCAGAAAAGCCTGTGTGTTGGTCCCAGACAGCAGGACCAAGGAGGCCAAACAAAGGGCACAGCATTAACTGCTACATATTCACATGATCCTGCTGGCTCTGGAACAAAGTACCACTGTGGAGAAGTTTCCAATCCACAAAATACAGTAGCACAGGATTTGTGTCCTCGTGTTATCACCTGGGACAAGGACTCATTAAAAAAATCCCTTATCCACTCCTTATTTTAATTAGCAGTATTACCTGATGGAAATATGAAACCAAAACAGAGGTAGATGCAAATCTACAGACTGTTGGGACTTCTTCAACATCAACACAGAAACTCTCATCTGCTGTTCAGCAGTGACAAACTGTGAAAACATTTATAGCACTGGGCACACAAACGATGCGGTACTGCAAGCAATTGTGATTTAGCTTTAGAACAGAGAAAGAAAAAATACAGGTAATTGCTGTCCTAAAATCGCACTTCTATGTGAACTGTTATAAATGTACAGTAAAAATAGAGGTATGGAAAACCTCTACAATCATACAAACAATGCTTATTTAATATGATTTTATGGGGTAGTGTTGATAATTGTACTTAAGCAGATAACAAATATAAATGCTAATGAGTTCCACTGCATATTATGAGATGTCTTCTCTAGATAAGCATGTCAGAACACCTCCTAGTCATACAGACACTTTGGCATCTACTCTAGATCACTTGTCTAATCCAAAGTACACAAATCTTCCCAACCTTCCCTTGCTAAACAAGAACAGAAGCTATTTTGCAACAAAGCAAAGGTGTGCAACTCGGCGTTCTTGTTCATTTTCAGTCTTCCATTCTCCTTCTCCGATTATTCTTTCCTTACCTTTTCTCCCTCTCCCCTCTATTTATAAACCATTTATATCAGTTTTGATCTTCCCTGAGAACCAGTTGTGAAGCATTTGTCAGCTTCAAATCCAAGTGTATTTCCTTTACCCAAAGACGTCACCTGCTCCCAATGCAGTAATAAAGACACTATGGACTCCAAGTTGCTGTGATGTCATCACAGATCTATCATAAAGAAATTAATAGTATATTTTTTTCCACTTTTTGTTCTACAGTTTTTCTGTATTTTTGTACTTTACATTTCCATACGTGTTGGAGACACTTTAGTGACCCCAGAGAGACTTTTTTTTTCTTCTTCAATCGTGTACATCACAGAAACAAGAATAATTTCACTGTTTTTTGCCTGCTTTGCTAACCTGAGGAGCCTGTCTTTACCACCCATTGTCTGCACGCAGTAGACAGATGTTCTTCCATGCCCATCCAGTGCTGCGTCCACTCGGTGTGTTTTCAGGTTCCAGATGTGGATAAACCCGTTCTCAGACCTGGCAGGAAGAACAGATGCTTTCAGTGTGACCACTGCAGACAATCTGATAAGAGAGTCTGATACTTCTCTTTTCCCAGAACTGACACTGTTGTACAAAGGTAACACACCCATCATTTACCAACCACCCACTGTTTTCTCCAGATACAATTTATCTAAATAATACACTTTGTTTTTAAAAGAAAATGTCAGTATGATGCTCAGCTCAGCCAGAAATGCTAGTTTACTTACCCAGAGAAAAGAACGGGGACATCAGGTTCTTGGCCTCCACAGGAAAAATGCAGAGCGTGGACTGCAGCACTGGTACCCCTGAGAACAAACTGTGGATCCGGAGGTGGCAGAGCCATCCGGGCAATGACCTGGGGGAGTGAGGAGAAGACACAGATATAGAGGGTAAGGCAGCCTAAAGTGAAATTGCAACTTTAAATATATTCTGATCAGGACATTTGCTTTTCCTAGTCACTTTCCTCTTTGAATTATCATTAGTGGATGTTATTTCTACTTGCCATACAGTTCAGTGTAACATATTTCCTCTTACCATCAACTGATCAAGTGGCTGTCAAATCTGCTTTTTGCTGCATTCCTTTTTAAGCAAGGTAAGTGCGGAGCTGCCCATGTGCATGCACCACTTGTACACTTGTAAATACAAAACTGTTCAGCTGTTCTCCTTGCTGAAGAAAGGAAGAACTACAAAATGCAAGAAACTGGATACCCATAATTTCAGTGGGCAAGCAATTTATCATTCCACTTAGCCTCTTGGCAAGTCTTTTCACTTCCGCCCCATAAAAATACTATTTCTGTGCTTTCCACTCACAAACACAGAAAAGCATTGCAGTGATCAACTGAAAAGAATTTCAGATGAGATTAAAGTTATGATCATTTTTACACAAGAATCCCTTTACTCCCAAGTGCTTGAATTTCTGGTTGCAAGCACCATTACTTGAAAAAATAAATGCAGTATTTTACATGAACATAGTGACTACTGCGTCAAACATTTTATTCCAAGGGGTTTGTATTCCCCAGAGGATCAATAAAGAGGGATGGATGCTTTCAGCTTTATGTCATTGGTTCAAATGTGGCCCGAGTCAGCAAAGAACAGGACATCAGATGGGGAAGCATGTTGCCCTAACACGGGAAATGTGAAGGACAATTTATTGGAAAATGCATCGCAACAGTCATTGCAAGAAACATCTTCACCGTGAAAAGTTTTCATGGCTTTCTCTGTGACATTACTAGTTACATTTGTATTTCTGCTTCTTCCTTTTTGACCTGACTTCATACAGAGAAGGACAGCTTTTGCCACTACAGATGTCAACTCTCATCACTCTTTCTCATTTATACGTATATTAGACTGGATTAAACAACACATTTTCTAAATTCAGTAAGGGAAGATCAGTGGGTGCTTTCCTGCCTGCTGGTTCACAGCAGGGGAATTGCAGAGAATCAAAACAAAGTGCTAGAGCTACAAGTTACGTGGTAAATTAAAACTGCTCAACTTGTAATTGTCATCTCACCTCAGTATCAGCTTTTGAGTTGTGTTTAATGGATGCACTTGCTATTGCACCTCATTTGCAGGTCTACCTTGGGTGTTTATAGATCAGTAATCACCACGGTACCTAGGGGTCCTAATTAAATACAATTATCTTTTAGGATTAGTGGTGAAACAGGATTCTTGAGCACAATGTACAATTCTCCCTCAATAGCACTGTGTAATTAGGTATGAAAATAATGAGCTCAGTGGATAACCTCCGTGTTTTAGTGCCCTGACTCACGTGTTTTATGGTGGTGTCTGATGATCTAGACTCATGATAGGCCAGAGTAAATTTTCAGATGATTACATGATGCACAGGTTCATCCCATGGTGAGACCCAGCTCCCAACTTAGCCCTTTAACGTGCTTCACCTCTGTTATAAACTTGTTAGACTGAGGATTCTATCACCAAAGATGACCTGTTTGGGACACCACGGCTGCATGTGCTGCCCTCAGAGCGACACTGCAGAACCAGGTGAACACAACAGTAACTAGGGGGCTTGTCAGAGCAGTGGGGTCCCTCTTTGCGATGGAATCATCCCCGGTTAGTACACCGAGCAAGGAAAACAAAGCAGAACTGAGCCAGCCCAGAGGCTATCTGGGATTACAAGGCAGGTTTTTAATAGCATTTTTCTAATTACTGACACAGAAGTTTTCGCTGACAGACAGCAAGTGTGTGCGTGGCTGTGGGAAGGGTTCTGCCTGGCATGAACCAGACGCTACTAATGCATGTCTTTACAAGGACAGTCTTTCAGAGAAATCCTCAGAGCGGCTACAGGAAAAAACACAACTGAAAACACACTTCCAATCCATAGCCAAGTGAAGGGATTTTTTGCTCAGTGAAGCCTGATTCTTTGCTTGCTTTTTAGCTAATCAGATACATGAATCTGGAAATTTGGCTTAATATTAAACCTGTGTAATTTTTTTATTTGGCATATGACTCCTTGTTACTTCCTATCATGACTCAGCAGATGAATGGCAGTGTGACAGCTTTAAGTGTCTCGTTTGTCTTCCAGCAAGTCCTGAACTATAAAATTGCATCTGTGCTGTCTTCTTCATCCATGAGCTTGGACAAGTCACTTAAGACCAAGATGTAATTAAAAGTTCTTAGGTACTTAAATCAACAGAAATTCCCATGAGGTCACAAATAGGTGGAAATTTGGTGCACTGGTGCCTTGAAAACTCCAAGAAAGCATCTATCTGTCCCTGTTGACACATAAGCATCCTCAAAAAATGACATTTATCCTCCCTTCAACTCAGCAGGCAGCTCAGTATCTCTACTTTACTTACAGGGATAATGAAATACATTGTGGTACACTGATACTAATTGATAATGGTTATGCCATGCTTTGCTAAGCAAACAGCTGCAAACATGCTAAATATGATGAGTGTGCGATGGTTAAAGCCCCTGGGTAAATTTTTAAGAAGTGCCGAAGTGATTTAGAAACCTAAGACTCATTTTCAAATGAATTTTCAATCCTCAATCTCTAGGACTTTTTAACGTTTCACCCCAGGTGTCTGAAAATGAGTTCTCTAATTAGCACAATATTTATTTTCTTGTTAACTCTGTCTAGCCTCAGGGAGACCAATCTGTTCTTGCTAACTGGGGATATCTGCGGCAAATTTAATTAAATTAATTTGCTTAGTATTTAGGCTGGTCTGAGAGCAAAATCTGGCTCAAGGGCTTGAACAAGCAAAGTGCAACCTGTAGAAGAAAGTTCATTTAAAAGCATCTTAGGGCTAGACTATATGTTTGTCCCTGAGATATCCTCATGCTATGGCTCCCGCCTCCTATGAAAGGACATTTAAAAGATACGAATCATTTCGCTTATGGCATTATTTGTTTGCAAGAGGGTATCACCAGTAAGAGATGCAACACCTCATCATCGCACTCTTGTTTTTTAAGAGTTGTTCCATTTTTTATTTCTTTCAGGCTTCCTTGTGCTTGTAACAGCATCCTCCTTCAGGGGCTGAGCTACACTCCGCTGCGATACAGACAACTAAAAGTATTTTTCACAAGGTGCAGTGCAAACCCTTGGGTGCCTGCACGGATTAGATTTGCTATGCGAGCGAGGAGTGGAAAACCCAGATGTCCAAATTAGTGTTTTAATTGGCTACATGCACTACACATTAGGTACTAAAAAGTGTTCCGTCTAAAAAAATGCTGCTACTAAATGCCAGAACAACTGAATTTCCTTCAAAACTATGTTATTTTAAAGAACAATTCACTATTAATATCTCTCACAAAACTTACTTTGTTTAGGTTGCAATTAGAAAAATCTTCAAAGCCATTTCAATGCCTATGCAGTGGTATTCCAGTATCATCACTTCATCATTTGATATAAAAAAGTTAAGCTTTTATTTAATGAGAGTCATTTAAAATATGTAAATGTCAAAAGGATTACCTTAGAAAAATCTCTCAGAGAACTAAAAACATTAAGAGATTCCCACAGGAAAAATTCCGGCAGAATTCAGCAACTCTCCTGTTCCCACTCCTGTCACTTGTATTTCTATCACACATTGAAGCAAAAACAAATTGCTATTAAAATATCATCCAAACACCCTCCTCCCCCTACAAACTCCACAGTTCAGTTTGAGATACTAAGGGCTCAAGCAAAGACAAGAAAAAATCCTCTTCTTTTTTCTTTAGGCTTATTCAGAGCAGTAAAAACTCAGTGGTAAAAGAGCATTTTCAGGTATAGGAGAAATAAATCTCTCTGGGCATGTCTGGCAAACTGATTTGGGACTGAAACCAGCAGGTGTGCAGACATAATTACTACTGCAAAATATTCAACGCATCCAGGTGTGCTCACAGATATATGAAATCCCTGTTATTTTTTGAAAATTCCTTGTCTACCAGGTGCCACCCTCCCAGAGGAAAACTCAGCGGAAAGAGTGAGTTGAGAAAGATGTGAAGAAATTGTTCTTCCCCCTTTCCAGGCTCTTTCTTTTTTATTAATACAAAAGCCCCTTTTCATCCCGCACTTCTGTGCCTACCTGCGCTCACCGCTAGCTCTGGTGACACCTGCCCCGCCGTACGGCGCAGCTCTAGCGTCTGGCTGTGTTTCCAAGTGGGTCGCTAGCTGTAACTGCGGAGGAAGCCAGCGCACATAAAAGACTCTCTCAAATTAATAGTGCGAAGCAATTTTGTTTATTCCATTACATTTACAAGCTCGAGTATTAAAACACAGCAGGCAGCCCCTGCAGCACGAGCTTCCCAAACACAATATTCCCACGTTTCCACATTCTTCTACAAAGAGAAAAAGAGTTCACGGCTACAAGAGCCCAATTGCCGAGCAGCATCTCAATACAGCCACTTAGGTTAGAATCCAAAATCAAAAGCCAGGCAGCCCGGTTTTTGCTTTCTTACCCCAAAACACACGGTATATCCGTTGTGCGCAAAGACAGAAATGTGCACTAGTAAAAGTAAAATCAGTAGAAGCTTGTACAGCAACTGCCTGGGCAGATCAAGAGGTGCAGGGGTGCTACAGAAATAGCTGCAAAGATCAGAGCCCTGGAATACATGAAAATTCACTCATCAACTAACACTGCAGCTTCCAGTCTAAAGCTCCCTTTGCTATCTTTGGTGCTAAATTGAGATATAAACTGTACTATACTTCTAGGATTTCTTTAAAGCTAATTTAAAAAATAATTTATTTGAAGCGGAAATTACAAATCAGTAGAAATCCTTTAAACAAGAAATTGATTTCAATCAGAAATGAGAATGAGTAGAAATTTCTGGGTTTAACCAGTAAAATGTAGTAATAATGCACTCTTAATTTTCAGGAGTAAGGATAACCAAATGCTTTCTCTTAAATCCATCATTTTTCATATTACTATCTATCTACGACTACCAAGTAGAGATTAAGCACAGTGATGTATATTTGTATTACATATGTGACTTCAAAACCTAAAAAAAGAAAAAATCACGACGGTAGGCTGGGAACATTCATTAGCGTACTTGTGCTTGCACTGGAAAATACCATATGTAGATAGTGTAGACAGATTTCTAGATAGAATGCTCTTGCTTGCAAAACTTGCTAGTTAGAGACACATCAGTGTCAAAGAGAAGGCAATGATTTATGTGACCTAGCTATACAATCCTTTATCAACTGATATCATAAACCTGTTGCCAAACAGCCAACATTACAACTGACAAGTCTTTCCTTTCCAGGTTGGGAACGCTAAATGCTGTCAGAGCTTTCGTTCTAAAGTCATCAAATAATTTCTAATGACTAACAATGACTGCTCAGAAAAACACTTCAAAAGGGTCGTTTTGAGAAGTGCTGAGAACTCCATTTCCCATTGACTTCAAGGGAAGGTAGGAGCTCATCCTCGCTCAAGAGCTCCCCAAAATTACCTTCTCTCCTGACATTTAGACAATGAATGATGGAAGTTTCCACATTTTAATTGCAATAGTCAATGGACAGATAGCAAACAAAATTGCTTATCAGCAATTGGTGAGATGCCAAGAAATCTTACGGGAGCGGAAGAGAAAATTACTAATAACAGCACGCAACGCAACACATATTTAATGATTTCCACTCAGATAATGGCTCCTCACAGCGTTTGCACCTTTTTTGTCTCTAAGCATCCCCTAAGTGAATAAGGTTAAACCACAACATACCGCAATTTTAAGTAATGAAGTTTGCAAGAAAATATATATGTATAAATGTCAGTGTGTAAACTTCAGGAATACTGAAACCCAGGCTTGTGTCTTGAGGTTCACTTTCAAATACTTCCATCTGCAATTTTTTAAAAAGTCACTGTACAATAATTATTTTCTATATGAAAACACAGATTCAGCATGGGAACAAAACTAAGAATGAATGTAATTATTTGAAAGACACTGAGTTAGCATATGGATCTCATTGCCACTTACACATTTTGGTCACCGAAACAAAAAGCTATTAATCAATATGTAAAAGCCATAAATTAACATAAACATTAATCATTCTAATACTCCCACTGTGTCAGACTGATAATTTTTTTTAAGTCTTTCATTCTGACACATTCGCCTTCAGCTATCAGCTGGTTGACCTTTTTTGACACAGTTAAACATTTTGGGCATTGCAAATCTTAGAGAGGTAAACATTTTGGAGACAGCCAAATATCATGGATACGTTTATGCCAAAAACACGGGGTCTGAAAACATGAGAGCCCCTGCATTAGCTTTTAATAAGGGAGTCTAAAATACAGCATGAAATACAGCTGAAACAGATGGAATTCTAGTGTTTCATAGACAGGTTCATTTTGCAGATGAAGGAAAAGACACTAATTTATTTTACTTTCTGAAATCATTGCTTGGTAAAGTGCAGTGATATAACTACAGGCAGCCTTGTTTGGAGAATGAAAGTAGGCATAAAAGCCCATGGTAGCTCAGCTCTGCAACACGCTCTCCATAAAATTAATGAAATAAAAAGACAACAAATGCTGCATCACTTTGAAAAATTGAACAACATGAAAATGCACAATATAAGTGAAAAGAAGTATTTATGCAACTGCCTCTTGATACTGAATCATCAGACCTAAAATGAATTTCAGTTTGTACACTTGATAAATCATTGTAATCTAGCAGAAAATGGATAAGCCGAGGACCATCAAAAGATTGTTTTGAGTAGTTCAGCCATGCAAAGCAATCTGTCAGCCACGGGCTCTGCCTGCCCGGCCTCCTTCATTAGGTGCTGCACAGTGCAGCATCAGCTACAAATCTTTTGGTTACAAGAGCTAATAATGTCCTCAGATAGCATGGGCTTAATTAAACAACTTCCAGACATTTTAGCAGACATTTCCTGCAATAATCTTGTTTAGTAACAAACTATTAAAAAGAATTGACAGAGAAGAAATATATCAAGTTGTTACAGCAACTGAAGTTATTTGGACCAGAATTATATGTCTGCTATTAGGGATTCTGTAACTCTGAGCAATTAAAATATCACTTTATTTGCAAACTAATTAATTCTGAACACATATTTTTCCCATTACAAACTTTTGTGATTATTTAATTTATTCCATTCTAATTACACTTTAATTAATCTACTCTCATATAATATTATACTGTTATCCTGGCACTTGACCAACGAAGACAATAAATTGATTGCAGTTCCGTTGCGCAAGAGCAGAAACTGTCATGCCAGTTTCAACACCACGTTTATTTATTTGCCTGTTCTATTACTTTTCTTTTCCTCCCACAGGGCATAGGAACATGAAACACCGCACAAATCAGATGACATTTTGTCTTCTATACTTCTATACTTTTTTCTTCAAAGCGTGAAATAGAACTTAAAGAGTTTTTAGTATTAAGGAAATGTATATGTAACATGATATCACATAATAAAAATATAACCTGTAGGAAATTAAATTATACTTCTAGAACAATCACACAATGACTTACCAATTGATTCCTGATGTACAGGACCATGTCCAGAGCTGCTAGAAAATGATTTGTTTCCACTGACGTTGAGCTCCGCTCAGGATCTAGCCCGACACAGTCAACAAGGGAGAAAGAGACCACAACCCGTTTTCATACTTATCTTAAAACAACATCCATTTTAGTATCTCAGTAAGTTCTACAAGACACTACATTTTAATTCTGCATCAGGTTACCTTAGATTCATCTAAACCAAAAGTGTATAAGTTCTTTTCTTACTCTATAAAAATATTTGGATTCAATTCCAATAAAAGAAATATATACAAATATTTTATTAGCCATGGAAGTAGTAGTGTTGTATTTTATGTTGCTTTGGCCATACTTGAAGTAAAAATGACTGTTATTTAAAGTCGGAAGTCTTCAAGTATCTTTGAATATGAACGTCCCTGAAATTCACACTAGGTGGGACGAGATACTGAGTACTGACTTATGAAGGCACAACAAAGCAATCTGCGTTTCATGTACTTTGAATACTTCTGCTCGTGTTCCTGGCTGTATGCTTTCTGCTGCTTATGAAATAACCCCCTATAGTATCCGCCTTACCAAGAGTGAGACGCCCTGCAGAGGCAGGCAAGGAAATTAAAATGCACAGCAAGCTGAGCTCTGACAGTGCTTTCCAAAAGATTTCCTTTTACTTTAATCATGCAGCTTACATTTCATAGATTTAAAAGTAAAAGCACAAAATATGGTCACAAAATACGTATTTGTTAAAAGAGGAAAAATGATTCTGCACTTAACTGAACAGGCTAAGTACTTTACCAGCATTGCCATAGTGGGAGATACATTCATATCAGAATATTGTACCTGTTTCCTACTCCCATGTTTATATTCTCAGCATTTGTTTCATGGACAGCACTTTAATCTGCACCAATTCAGTAGGCTGAAACTTTAAATCCTTATTCAGGTGAACTTTCAAGGTCAGAAGCAACCATGTTTCAGTACAGACCATATCACTTTGTGCATACATTTTAGTTTCTTCAAGTACCTCTTCAGTATTTTAAAAAAGGGATGACTTTGTGTTATGTATATCACTTTTAAACATGAGTCAAACTTAGAGATCATAAACTATTTTTATGCTATTAAATATCCTCCAAAATTCAAGCTTAGTTACTAATAGTGTGTGTAATTTAACTATTAGGATTCCCATCCGGTGCAGCATAATTATTTGGATAAGCCAAGTTATTGGAGAGTAAATTAGTCCAAGAAACCTAACAAGGATCACTATAATTCCAGTGCAAACAGGAATGATATTTACAAGGCAAATATTACCTGAATATATATATATTTTAAAAATGTTTATTTTAACAGTTCAGGCTAAGCTTACACTACAGATACAAACCCACAACTCTTCTTTCCTGCCAGTTTGATTACACAAGTCTACTTCCATTTTGCATGAGCATGGAGGATGCATTAATTAAGCTCATCTACAAGGTTCTGAGATGAGTAATCATATGCTAAACAGTCAAATTGTTAAAATGAGAGAGATATTAATAAAAAGCTGGTCCCACACTTCACAGCAGTTGAATAGTGATGATGCTCAATTCCCAGTTCCTAGTACTATTTCCTATGTCTCTGATGTTCTGATGGGTGAGGTTTTCTAGGGTTTAGGAGCAGCTAACCACAGTTTAACAAATGGAGAGAAATAAACCCAAAGTTACAGAATAGAGTCACATAGTTTACACATGTAACTTCAAGCTTCCCTCCTCTCATCCAAGATCAACTACTCCTGACCAAAAATGTAGTGAAAAACGCAAAACTGTTTCAACGCCTTAATTTGAAACTTTGAACAATTCTGCAGTACCTGAACTTGAACTCCCAGCCTTTGAATGTGTGCTGAACAGCCCCCTATTGTACCACACTTTTATGCTGGCAGGAACTGAAGTGTCAGTCTTTCATCAGATAATCAGATTATGTCATGTTCTGACCAAATTCATTAGGAAAACTTTTACCAACCCTATTATCTCAAACCAGAAAATCTAGATCAAAGTATAACCGATTTTACAGCACAATAAAACTGTTATAAATATTTAAACACTAATTAAAAGGCCTCTTTTGTTAAAAGTAAATAAATAATTGAAAGCCACCTCTCTTCTTATAAATGCTATTCAACGCAGCCACATTTATCTCATGGTTCTCAGAAAAACAGGACCTATATATGGTGGAGAGGAGAAGAAATGCACTTAAAAGCAGTCATTTGAGAAGACGCAGAGTTTCTAGACTTTTAAATCATTTGCCTACAGTAAGTCACACTGAGTGCTCACTCTACTGAGAAAGCATTAACCCCTGAATGTCTTTGCTAAATCCATTCACATTGGACCATTGTATCTACTTACTTTATGCAGATGTGCGGGATGGATGCTACATCCAAAAGGAGAGAAGAAATACTTTTCAAGGAAATCTTACATCAATCAGTAATTTCTCAGTAAATACAATTCTATTGTAATATGTTTTCTTCCTTAAATATGTATGATCTTGTATCCTAGAAAGGTAAATAACTGAAATTAAGTTGAGCAGATGTATTTTCTGCTTTTTGAGCAGATATGACATCTGCATAAACCAAATGCTGAACGTGAGAGTGCTAAATATTTTCCCTTGTCTCCATTTCACATGGATAGCAAACACGGCATGATAGGGCGTAAAATAATTCATATTAATATAATTAACAGCAAGGAACTGAGTTTAGACTAATCCATGAGCAGGAGCAGCGACAAATAACAACAGGACAGTCATCAATATTGATTTCACATCTTTTTCAGTACTACAATCAGATTCTCCATCTGTAACTCAAACTTTAAAAGTATGATAATTTACGGAAAGGAGATTAATTTAGCCATTTTGAGTCAAAGACGTATTTCATAGCTTCATCCCAAATCCTGTATATTGTTAGGATCCCTTTCCCCTTTGAAGACTTAGTGAATGATTGAAGCTTCTACTTTCTGAGAAACAGATAACACAAGACTAGTAATCTGACTCTAAGCCACTGGATAAAGGCAGTTTGTTTCCTCTTAGCCCATCTGTCAACACCTCTTCAGTAATTAGTCCTAATTATTACAAAGGGCTAGCCTCCCATTCGCATTATTAAATCAGAAATAGTATCATAGCCAGGTATCTTTCAACGCCTACCAGACTGGCGACCTTCGATTTCATTGAATCTTCTATCAGTATCCGCCTTTGGAAGAGCCTCGGCAGTAATTTTAGCATCAGCTTCAAAGATGCAGATCCCACAGTGGAATTCCAGGGATGCATTCATATACACACCCACATCATGTGACAGGAGAGCAAGCAACACAATTGACCTTTGCATTGTTCTCTAAACTCCCATGATATAAACCACACATCTCTATTTTATACAATAGAACTGTTTTTTTGCCTGTGTGCTTGGAAGTTCGCCTTTGAACTAAATGCTGATAGGAAAAGTAGCAAAACTGTGTCTATAAAAATGAGGGTCAAATCTTTGTTAAGAAAACAATACATCTGAAACTTTTTTTCAGATCAAGATAAAATTGCAAGAAGTAAATATTAACCAAAATATGCACAAATGTATTTAAGTGTGAAGATTTAAAAGGTTTCGTTTATTTTTGCCCTGTAGCTGAAGTACTTCCTGAGAAAACTGGAAAACAAACAGGATGATGACCCTGAAAGTCTCACAAAACTAAAGCTCATTAGCTGAGGCTTTAGTCAGACAGTTCTAAACTCTTCATTTGTGTTAACGTTTAACTGAAACGCGGAAAAAAAAGATACTCTTAACCAAACACTCCACTTATTTTGATTAAAAGCCAAACATGTTTCCCAATAACACATCTGAGACCACTAGTGTGGATTTGTTTACACTGGATTTCCCATCAACAGCAGAGCACTACCGGTTTTCCTCGGACACGATGAACCAGCCTGAGCTGCACTGGTACAGTTCATGGCTGGTGTCGCTGTCTCTACTAAAAGCTTGTGCCCAGAGCAGAGCAGCAGAGCAGCTACCGAAATATCCAAAAGGCTCCATGTGAACAAAGCCCACATCCTCTAATTAAAAAAGAGAATGTTTATGTCGATATACTTAATGTTTAAAAGAATACAGCATACAAAAGACTAATTAAAATTAAAGAACAAAGTATTTTAAAGAACTTTTCTGTCTCCTATGTTAAATCAGTGATTTTGTTTTTCTTCTTTGCAGGTCTCCTCTAAATGCTGCAGATGCAGATATCAAACAATATCTAAATGTTTTTTTAAAGAGATAAATAATAAATGAGCTAGCTACCATATAAGAAGTAGTAGCCTAAATATTCAAGGTTTGACTGAGCAACCAGGACTCGGGAGGCACTGAACAGGGTGCACGGGGAGGACGCCCCAACCCGCAGGGATGTCACTGCAGCTCTGCGGCGTCACTAAAGCCCGGTGCTTACAACAGGGACCACGTGCCAAGTTCTGGGCCCCTAACCTGTGAATGTGATCACCCAAAGTCCCTCTTGTGTCTCATTCTCCCAACTTGGCCTACTTGGAACTAGCACAAAGACATCTCAGTAGCACACAGTACTGGAGCATGAAGAAACTCCTCCGATCCAGCTTCCTGCATACTTGTCCTGCATACCTTCCTGCTAGAGCACTCATGGCACCATACAGCTTCACTGCACCTGGATGGCTTTCCACTTCAGAGATAACTAGAACTCACTGCCAAGAAAAACAAGCACATAAACTCAAAATTCATTTTCCAAGTTGTACATTTTCCAAATAAATGCCATGTCGGTAACATGCACAGTAACAAGCAGGCATTTCACTATCACTGGATCAGACTTTAAAATACATTCATATTTCAGGTGTCAACAATGCAATATTAACACACTTGCTACTCTTTTTTTCTTTATTATCCTTATGAGAATTCACTGTACTAACAATAAGAATTTTTCAAAGGAAAACACTGTATGGTTCTAGCATTGCAGAACAAAAATGCCCTGCAGGGTCAGATGATGGGTCCCTGTAGCCCAGCATCCTGTTTCCAACAGTGGCATGCTATTTAGAGATGTTATTTAGGGAAAAAAACACAAGCCTGACTGCTTTTGCAGCACATTTCCCCCCATACTCCTCCATGCTGTATTAGTGATGTTACAGGGCACGTAATTTCACTCTCCATTTGTAGTCCTGCTGTCTATGAAATTGTCTAATCCCTTTTGAACCTGCTGATACCATTGCCTTCAATACCTTCTGTGGCAAAAAAATCCACTATCTGAGGTTTCAGAATATGAAGGAGTATTTTATTTTATTTGTTTTAAACCTGATTTCCTCCTAGCTTCACTGAGTGCTCTCTGGTTCTTGCATTGCAGGATTTGGAGGGATAATTTCACATTCAGCTTTTTTATCACTTTCATGATTTTGTAAATCTCAGTAACAAATATCTGTCTTTCTTTAAACTAAAGAGTACCAGCCTGTTCAATCTCTCCTCACATGACAGTTGTTCCATTTCCCCCAATCGTTTCAGTTGCCATTTTCTGCACCATCTCCAACTCCACTAAATCCATCTGGAAAAGCAGAAAACTGAACATAGCACTTCAGATATGAGTCCACTGAGGTTTTCCTTAGCAGCAAAAGGACATCGTTGATGAGGTAAATCTTCACTGACCTCAAAAATCACGTCACTTTCAAGAAAGAAGTGACTTCTTTCTGCAACAGATATAATTACAACTAATACACCTGGCAAAGGAAGTTATCCTTGCTCTCAGTAGTTTATGATTTCTGCTGCAGGGCAAGTCAATAGAGAAAAGCCTAAGTGTAAGCGTACTGTCCAAGGAGCTACATCCTGAAGCAACAGCATAATATTTTAATAACACTTCCTGAAACACCTAGGCTTCCTGGAATTACTAATTAAAATCCCAGAGGAAATTATAATGTCCTCTGTCCATCCAAGCCTAGCAGACTGCTTCCCTACACCGCTGTGTATCTTTTGGGGAAGAATTTTAAAGGTCCTATCCACTCTACATCAATGCTCAAGAGCTTTGGTCCGTGTTTATAGCAATAAGCCCTGTAGCTTCTCTTGCTGGCTTGAGCCAAATCCCTCTAATACATCAGGCTAGCAGCTGTTTCTCTCCATTCCCAGCTATGTGCATTTAAATGGCATATTTTACAGTAAACCAGATCTTTCCCTATTTTAAAGTTACTTTGTACTACGTGGAAATGTTGGAGTTTCAACAGGTTGCTTTTTCCCTTGATTTTCATTTCATGTCATTAACTTTCAGGGAAGTAAAAGTGTTTGGGTCAAAAAGAGGCAACAAGTATAAAAGCATATGTGCACACTGTAATCTCAAAAGGAAAAAGAAATCAGACCCCAGCAGAAGGAACAAAAGGAAATATATCTTTGTTCCAGCTGCACGAGCCGCCCAAACACCGAGGAGACAGCACTGAAATCTCTCCGAGACTGCACACAACACCGCGGCAATGTAACCACGGCCCTACCTCGGCCTTGCTTCTACCAGCACGAATCTACTGGGACACAGGAGCCACATCTCCCTGTGGCCACCCAGAAACGCCTCTGTCTCAAAATGGCAACGAGATGGATGGACCCCGTGGCCTTTATCTGGCAGTTTTGCCCAAGTGCAGGGAGGAAGATGAAGACTCGGGTTCCCAGCACAGTCCTTGCAGAAGGAAATGAGATCTGGATTTCATGACACTGCTAGCAAACTACCTCTGCAAAGCAGATATTAATTTTTAGATACTATATATTAGAATGTTTTATATAAATGTAGTTCTGCAGCTTGCTCCATTCCCACTAAGGTCCAATATACTTATGTACATCAATAATTATGCAAAGGTAGCACCACTAAATTAACACTGATTTTAAAGAGACTACTCACATAGTGAAGATGTTCACACACATCAGCAACAATCAGCAAAACATAAACTTAGCAATTGGTTTCAGCTCTCTCAAACAAAAAAAGTCTTCATAATCATGTGTTTCGTAGAAAAACAGACTATATTTTAACCTGCAAGGTCTTTGGTATGTTCCTTTTTGCAAGTCTGCAAGTACTAGTTTCAGGGAAGAAGTCTGTGCCAAAGTATATTATACCTACTATGGCAATAAATTCTTCATGGATGAGGTTTTATACATAAATTACCTTCATTTGCAGTCTCCTAATGCTCTTCTAAATTTTATGGGATAATATGAATTATGAGCACCCATGTATTTCTTCTAGCTATAATGTGAGACAGATTGTTTTCTACTACATGCAAAAGATTATGCAAATGGGTTGCAGTCTACACTTCTCTCCCCACACCCGCGTTGAACAAATGGGATAACACAGAGCAGTCGCTTGCTTATGAGAGGTGTACAGCCTGCTATAAAGATACGTATGGATGAATTGGATCTAACCAGGCTTAAATCTGAATCACATGGTTAAACAACAGCATTAAAAATATCTGAAAGGTTTTTTCTAAACCTTATAAACTTAGATTTCTTAATCTGTTATTTCTTGGTTTAGTTATTGGTACATTTATGGTTTGGCAAAATGACCTATTTTAAATAAATTGTACATTTAAAGCGCACAATTTATATTTAATTGAAGCTACCATTGTAATCTTTACAAAACTTGGCTGGATTTCAGTGGCTGGGCTTTAGGTATTTTGCTGGTTCTGCTGGATTTTTAAAACCCTAGAGATCTGGGAATGGAATGAGTCTGTTCACTGTTATTATTAGTCTCTATAAATACTGTTGGTGACCCACCAGAACCTAAATCCTAGCCATTCTTCATATATCTGTTGAACACCGGGTCCTTTGGACTCAGTTAATACACAGCACTTGTCTCAGAAGCACAGGAGCTCCAGTTTCAGGAATCACTAGGAATGTGAACTGGTAGACAGCACCCGGACCCCAATTCTGCAAATTGCTCTACCCCCAGTGTCTGAATCAACTTAATAGTTTCAAAGGCTTCACAAGGACAGGTCCAGCATGAGCCATTTTGCTGCAAGGACACACTCTTGGTCCGCCGTATTAAACAGCAACAACGCTTCAAAATGCACCTACTCACAGCCACTGAAAACAAGAGGCAAACCAGCAGGAATGGTGCAGACGGTATGGGAACGCTTGCCCTGCTCCCACGACAGCAAGGGAAGGATCAGGCATGAAGGCTCATCAACAAGATCAGACAAAAGAGAAAACACTGAATCACATTAAAGTAATTACCAGAAAATAAGACTTCTGTAAAATACTTGCAATCAGCTAGTTCAAGCCTTCAGGCTCAGTCTTGCACGGGGCTGCATGCAGCGGCACCACCCCAGGAGGCGCTCCAGGAAGAACGGGTGACTCAGAACACAGTTCCTCCCTGGCTCCCTTCCTCTCACATGGGAGAACAAATAATTTCACCCCGTCCCGAATGCAATGTACTCCCACATTTCTCCTAACTGGCTTGACAGTGCAAAAACCCATGGCCATACCCCCCGCCTCTGCTTGCACTGCTTACATGACAGTGAGGGAAGGATGAGGCAGGAAGACCCCATGGTCTCTCCATCTCATTGTCTCTCCTTCCCCATCTCCTCACGCCCACAACCGCTGTCTTAAGCAGCCATATGGGACACATTTACTTCCCACTCTTGCCTCGAGGTGCTACTAGGGACAGGAATAATCTAGCACGGAGATAGTATCAGCATGAAAGAGAAGAGAATTCTTGTTAGGAAGAACATACGTCGTCACTAGATAATGATAACCACATTTAATGGGCACAAGCATGAAGGCATGAATTTCAGAGATTTTCCCCTTATTTTAAAAAATATGGGCTTATCACAAAAATGCCCAATTACATTGTCAGGCACTATACAATATTTATGATATAAAATCACTACAATTAAAAGCTAAGTGCTGATTTCAATTATTTAGCAGTGGAGCAATAAAATAAGCAAGTGCCTTTAAAATGTTATTTTCACAGAGTAATCACAGAATACAAGAGAAGCTAAAAAACAACCTGGCAGGACCTTAGACATCCCATGGCAAGACATGAGATTTAAGGTGCAAGGATTCCCAGGCCCAGTATTGCAATTAAGCTCTGCATCCCTCCGATCCACTGTTTTGCTGCAAGTTTACAGTGGAGCCAGTATATGGGAAAAGAGAAGAGTGAATTCCTGCCCTGACTGGATTGGAGTTACCATGTCACCTTAAAACTAATCACTTGGAAAAACAAAGGCTTATATAGAGACTAAAAATATTGAAGATCTGAAGCAGTGAGGTAGTTCAGCCCACAGTGGCCATGTCTGCATGTGTTTCTCCACTGAAGGTCATGGGCTGTGTTCATTTGTGTTGGAAAACCTTACAAGATTATATTAAAAAATCATTTTAATTGGGAAATGAGTTCTAAAACATAACCTTCAGTGAGAAATATCATTCAAAACATAGGAAACAAAGGATATTCCCTGTCATACAGGGGGAAAAAGACTGCAATATTAAATATTACTAATTTTATTTTGGGGCTAAATAACAGTCCTGAACAAATGGTGATAGAAGTGCTGCAGGTATAACCAGAGTTATCCATATGGATAACTAGAGTTATCCATACAGGGCAAAACAATGGGTGGATGTGGAGCTCCTAGACTGCTCTCACCTCAGCAGTGATCCTTGCAGAAGGTGGGATGGATGACACTTAAAAATTCTTCACATTTAGCATTACATTAAGGGTTTTTTTGGGTCAAAAAGCAGAACGCAGCCCACTTCTGTTCATGTTTCTGACAAACTTTTGTTTTTCTAGGTAGATTTTCAGATAATCAAAGGCAGAGCTGGAAATATCCAGTTCAAACTAAATATCCTGTAAAGTAAATACACCTGATTATTCTTTGCTTCCTTACATGCGTCTCCTTTACCAAGAACAAAACACAACTTGTTGAAGAACACATTTTGAAGCAGAAATAATGACATTCCCAACCCCACAGCCCCAGTTTTATTATAAATAAAAAAACCCAAAGGTCTTCCATTAGCTTCAGTGGTTGGGAGTGGGAAGAATAACATGTTCAGCTGCAATGGAGGAAGTACATACGCCAACTGGAAAAACGGACTATAAAAAGCTTTTCTTACATAAACACAGGAGGAAGTAACCAACACCCTCAATTGTTGAAGTGAAAGGTGGGGGGCCTAAAGAAACAACTAGGAAAAAAAAAATAATTATAAAAGTCCTGAATGTTTCACATGTTCCCAATTACTCTCAAACTTGAGAGCCTTGTTCAATATGGTCAAACTGTTACCAGCAGCAGACCTGGCAAATCTCTTTCAAAGAGCGTAAATGCTGTATAACAGCACCAGGCTAGAGACCTTTCCGCAGTGAAGACCCCGTGTCACCTGTTTATGGACTCTTTCTCTGCAACCTACTGCAAGTTGGGTGGAAAGCCCTCTGCACCTGGGACAAGGGATCAGAGTGGAACAGAAGGGCCACAGAGCTGCGCCGCAGGAAAAGTGTGTTATCACACCAAGCATCAGTCCCATACACCAAGTATTCTGATCCCTAGCAGACACAAAGTGTTTAAGAGAGATACAACCAAAAGAGAGCTCCCCGGACGATCTGCTGCCACTTCAGTAGTCTCATATTTTGCCATTAAGGTAATTTTCCTTATTTGTGAAAATATATCGGCTCAGAGAAATTAGCAAAGTCATAAGCTGCTAGATACAGAACTTGAATTTCTCAGCAATTGTTTAGTGAGTGCTATGGAGCCAGGTCAGAACATAGATACACGGTACACAGAATCCACTAATCTTCACAAATTGTTCCTTGCCCAGCCAGTCACTGTGTAAAAGGACATAAAACTGACCTCAAATTAAGTAGAGGTTTGGCTTTGTAATGAACCTGTGGCTTCAAGGTCATTTCACTTAAAAACTTCTTACATAGTTTTGAACGTCTACCATTTATAAACGACCACAAATTAAAACCAGAGAAAACATCACACAATACTCAAGTGGAAGCAGATAGCTCTGATTCTCTCTGGCCCCCAGAACATGTCAAGTTGTTTCGGAATTTTTGCAAATAACAATTAGAAACACAGACCAACCAATGTGCGATAAAATTGCATTCTTCTTCCTCTGCTGCTTACTTAGGAAATGTGTTAGCATTGCTTCACCTAGGACAGCAAAGACAGCAAGCTTTGGCCTGGCTTAGCACTTTGGACACCAGGAGAGTCAATACAGAAGAAACCAATCTGCATTGTCCCCGGTATTAACGGTCAATGCAAAACAGACCAGGATACTGGGTTCTTGAACCTGTTTTCTTTATTCTGCACAAGGCACATGAAAAACTTTTGTGAATAGGCCATTCTCCCTCAGGATTTCAAATGGAGAATCCACGGCTTTACAGAGGTCTGCACAAACATGGCTCTGAGCAAGCTCATTCCTAAACGGCTCCTATTCTCCCACTTTCACATCTGTTCTCACTTTATTAATTTGTCTCATTGTTTGGGGTGGGTTTGGAGCAGAGGGGACACATTAAGTGTGCCCATTGGTCTTCTTCACAGCTCACCCTGTGTACACTTAAAATCCTTAATATATCTTGTTTGCAGCTCTACCTCTCCCAGCTCCTAACACTAACTATGACTTTTTTCCCTCAAATAGTCTCACCACTTTCTCATGGCAAAATTGGCACTGCAGACCGCCGTCTGATTCCTGTCAATTTATTTATAGGTGTAGTGAATTAAAAATAAAATCCTCAGATGCTTACATAATTCTCCTGTTTCTAGTTCTCAAGAAGTTACTTTCTTGATATTCAAACTCAAATCCTGATGATAGAAACTCACATTTTAAGGAGAGGCAAGTAGAAATTTCTCATAACTGAACAAGTTGAGCTATGCTTCTGGGTACGTATTACAATATCTTTTTTCGCATCACACGTACTCTACTAAATGTACAAAACGCTGAGCAAGTGA
The DNA here is from genome assembly GCA_013399365.1 of Pampusana beccarii. NCBI lineage: Eukaryota > Metazoa > Chordata > Aves > Columbiformes > Columbidae > Pampusana > Pampusana beccarii. The sequence continues at coordinate 1,711,927 of VWYH01004011.1, forward strand.
TAGTTTTGTCAGCCACCAGCTAATCAAATGAAAAATTATTAGGCTTACAAAAATAATAAAAGCAGAAGCCAGCTGTGCATTTGTTGGATGAAAATCCCAGTGTCTCCCATGTTAGCTCATGTGTATTTCAGTTTCTGGGAAGAAAATAATGGGAGTTTCTCCACCCTTTCTCTTGTGAGCCATAAACCAGATTTATTACCTAGGATGTATTCTGTGTTTTCTCCTGAGGAAAAAAGAAAGTGGTGGAACAAGTTCATTTTTTTCCCTTCTACAACTAGGATTTTCTTTATAATAAACACAGAGCTTAATTTTGGTATCATATGGCCCTTCTATTTAATGCTCTGGTCACACTTTTTACCTTTCTAAATCTTGAATTGTAGCATTTTCATTTCAGTGGGGAATCTACAGCTGCTCCAGCTGTATGAGTGCAAAAAGTCTGTCCTAAGGTTACTATCTGGTAGGTTTTAAGCAGAACCCTTCCCTCCCCTAAATCAAAGTAGTTTAGCTTCCACTGAAAAACTAGGGAATAACTAAAAAGACAACAACAAAAAAAGGTAGACATTATTTTATGTTTCTTTCCAAACAGTACTTGCTCAGCTTTACCTTATACCCAACAGTCACCCAGCAGCTCTGGGAAACTTAGGCTGGTTTAGGAGAGGGTTGCACCTCATCTGGAAAGGTTTTCCTGTACAAATTACTATTTTTTGACTGTAATGGTCACCTTGTGACCTTTAAAAATAAATCATGAAAGAGAAAATTTGCTGACTAAAAGATTTTTTTGCTCCTAAGACTCCTAATTTGCTTACAATGTGATGTTACAAAATCTAAAGACCTTTACTGGTAAATCTATTTATAGAAAAGGTGGATTTCCCCTATAACTTTCACTTTTGAGATGCAGAAAATACTGATTCATATTTTAAATGCTTCTGAATCATGACATAGCCTGGGTTCTCCAGTCTAGTGGTCTGGAAACTTTCAAGGCTAATATATGCCTTTTTAAATGACATCCAGTAATACCTCTTTTTTAAAGTAAGTCTGTTGACTCTCATATTTGTAGCCTAAACGTGCTCTACAATGTGCTCTTGATAACTAGCACCTATTGTTTAATGAGTCACTTTTCTCAACACAGCAAACCTGACATCTCTCAAAGTTCCAGTTCTTTCAAATAATCCTATGACACATGAGCGTTTACACCAAGTCATAAATGCCACTGAAACAATTTCTGAAATGGTGAGTTATGCCATCATTAGTTGCATATAATTAAAACGAGCCATAGGAAGTGCATTCATTACAGTTGTGAAATTATTTTTATTGGTTATGAGCAGAAAAAAAATCCATTTTTTAATCATACTGCTGTGCCAGCACAGAGCTCAAAAGGAAGCTGGCTTGCTTGCGCAAAAATTGCGCAGTTTTTTTTGCAGATTTATTTATCTCATTGCTTTGTAATCATTTTTACCACCCCATAGAGACCAATAATTTGGAAAAAAAATAGCAAAAAGTTTTCAAGCTACCACTAATCTGAAACCCTTCATTTGTACTACCAAGTATACTCTAGTGCACACTGCGTTATTACAAAGAAAGCATAAATCTATCCACACAGGTATTTTTTGAATCAGAACACTGCTACTATGCTTACCTTTTTTCTTTATAAAGACACACACAAACACGTAAAACTGTGCTGAGGTTTCAAGTTTGTACAAAAGTAACGTATCAACATTACAACTCAGAAAAGGTGTTCAAAAAGGAAAGTTCAACCTTTTTTAAATCATTACTAAATTTTTCTTCACAATCCCAGAAATCTCACTGATACACATCTATAATCCAACATAGCTACAACAAAACAATAGCTATTTTCCCCAGCAAAGACAGAGCTTCATAGAATATAATTTCAGAAAACCATAATCTCCCATCTAAACTCATTAGCGATGACTGGTTTACAGTGCTTACTGTTCCAATGAAATAGTATGTTTTTATGGATGAGCTTGCAGAGAAAGAGCATTAATTAATTAATTAACTAACTAATTAAAAACAAAAGGTATGCAAGCAAGAAACAAAATACAGCCCAATGTACTGTGTGATAGAGAGCTAAAAAAGTTGTCTCTTTAGAATGTAAGAACATATACAAGCCAGTAGTTAAGTGGTTCTTCGCAAAAAGAAACTCACAGTTTTCTAAAATCGTCAACAGGGTTAGAAAAGATATAATGTACTTAGTCAACAGATCTGCTCCCAAATATGTTACAATTTGAATACTGGAATTCTAATACTTAAAAATAAGTCTTTGCACCAGCTAACCAAAACCAGACTATTTATCTGATATTAGAAACTGGCACCTCTTCCAGTGCATGCACCAACATAATTTCCATCTGCAGAATCTTTATAACTGATAATGACACATCCAGGCCAGCACACAGATTTCCTGATCACAAGGATATTTTTACAACAAGAAAAAACTAGTTTACCTGTAAATCAATAAAAACGTTGATAGGAATCATTAGAACACAAGCAGTTATTCCAGTAGTTTTTTTAAAATGTAGTCATTTAGCTAAAAATAAATAAAATGTCCTCTATACTCCATATAACTTACGCAGACAGAACAAATTATTAATTAAACTCCTCCCAGTTACGGAGCTCTCTCTAAAAGCCTCACAGAAATGCCACTAAAATTGGGGGCTGGTGGAAGGAGCTTTGGAAGAATGACAGGTCACAAAGAGACTGTGCTAAAAAGCATGAAGCGCCCTTCAAAACGATTCCCAGTGAAGGAATAAAAGTTTCCCATAGATTTGCATCTCTCATGTCTTCTATTTTTTCCAGAGCACACACTATGTCTGTTTTTTACCTGTTTCATTTCAAAATGAAGCTATTGAATTTGCACATTATTTTCTAATGTATAGTGGCATATAAAGGAGCTGTAGAAGGCCTCTTCTTCATTTAAAACAACCAGTACTATTGAGAAGGAAAATACACAACAAAAGAAGCGTGGAATACCTGGCTGCAGAATCAGACTGCCAGTAGAGGGAGCAAAAGCAAGTAAACCCTGCTACCCAAAAAACTGAAAATACCACTGCTGGGCCCCGTGAACGAGGAGCAGCACACCCAGGTTATGTACTGCGAAGACAAACGAGAGGTATCGATCTTTTTCGTTCCCCTTCAACGAATCAAACTGTGAAACATCCATTAAGGCAAGATTTCCTCCATTTTCTGATAGTAATCAAAGTAAAAACCTAGGGCTTCGAGTCAATCTGTTGAAATGAGGCTAGTTCTGTAATTTCCACAGGCTATACCTGAATAGAAGTTTGCATTATGAGATTACGGTGTGCCAATTATGCAGCCACAGAATCACTCTGGCTGGGGGGGACCTCAGGAGTTCTGCAGTCTGATCTCCAGCTCAAAGCAAGGTCAGCTATGAGACCAGACCAGGTTGGTCAGAGCTCTGTCCAGTTGATAAATACAATTTATTTTTTCATATTATTATACTATATGTATTATTAACAATAATACGTTTTATTTTGTAAATGCTTCCAGCTGAAGGGTATTAAAGCACTTTTAACTCTTCCTGAGCACTGACTCTACCATTTTGCAGACTCTACTATTTTGCAGGGGAAGGCACAGATCCCCCCCCAATGCACCTGTGCTGTGCTTTCCGTGGGCAGAGCCGGGCAGGACAAAGCAGATGCAGCTCCTGCCTCACCCTGGTCTGCTCAAGCACTGTTCACACTTACTTTTAAATACCTTAAAACCGATCATTTCTGTTGGCCATAAAAGAAAAGCACTGGGATTATTCTGAGACAGTTGTAAAACTCACTGCGTTAGAATTGTAAGCTGCATTACAAGCAGGTTTGGTATTTATGGCTCTGATATTAAATATTCGATCAGGTGTATTCTGAACTCAAAGCGTTATTAGTATTACAGCTGCCAGAAGAGACATAGCACAGAGGCTCTCCAAGCAAACTGCCTCAGCACAGCTTAACTGCAATTAAGTAGATGCAGACTCGAATCAAAATATTACTTCTGCCTAGCGGAGGCCTCAGGTCGGGGACAGACGCGACATCTCCCTCAAGCATTCGTCCCACCGGGGGCGACTTCCTACCCCGACAAACTCCGCGTACCCATTCCAGCGCCGGTCACCGGCCCGGCAGCCGCCATCAGCCGAGCGCTGCCGCCCGCCACAGCCGGGGAATAACGGTCCCCGCGCGCGCGCCCCGCGCGGGTTGCGCCGCCGGTCTCGCGCGCGGCCACTCCGCCGTTGCCGTGGCGACGCCCCCGCGCAGGCGCATGTTCCTCCCCCCGCAGCGGCTGTGCCACGCGCGTCCTCCCCGCTCCGCCGCCGCCTCCGGGCGTTGCTCGCGCCTCCCCAGCGGCCGAGCCGGGAGTCCCCCGGGACGGCGGGGGTGCAGGGCCTCCACCCCTCCCCCCCCGCCTCCCTACCGTCTCTCACCGAGCGCCGCTCCGCCTGGGGGAGGGAGGAAGTGTGACAGCGATGATTCGGCGATCCTCCTCCCGGGAACCAGGCAGACAGAGAGGAGCGCCGAGCGCGAGGCTAGCGGCTCGCCCGTGACGTCACGCGGAAGCAGGGCCGCGCGCATGCGCTGTCGGCGCGGCGGGCCCGCGGTGCCGTTAGCCCGGCCCGGGCAGCCGGTCAGGGGGCTCGTGGTACCGCCAGCGCAGCCACCGGGCCGTAGGGCAGCGGGGGGCTTCGCGGCAGCTCCGGTTCACCATCCCCGGGGGACTTTGGCATCACCGGGCAGCAGGGCCGGGCCGGAGGTGGGAAGTGTCAGTGCTCTGTGGAGCCAGACGCGAGCACCAGGACGTGCGAAGAACCTCTGAGAGCAGAGCGCTGCGGCACGGACGGGTTGTGCTGGGACCGGCTGGGAAGGCCCTGGCTGAGCGCTGGTGTCCGGCATTGCCATGGAGCGTGTGCCCGGTTTGTGATTCACCAGAGCTCATTGCAGTCTGACGAGCGCGGTGCACGCCAGGCAGCGGTTTAGGCTCTCCTCAACTCCGCTACGGAGAATTCAATTACCTGGAGCTCTGCTGAGCACGGCATTACTGTGTTCCTGAATTCATTTGCCTCCTCTGGCAACCGCTGTCAATCTGGATTTGTTCTGGGATAAACAGACCGAGGTCTTTCAATGCAGTATAGCCACACTTAGCTTTCCAGATGCTGTCTTGCAGGAGAGCCTCTTCAGGAAAGAAAGTCACCTCCTGAAATGGTTCCAAATGGAAGTTAACTGTTCGGTGTCATAATTGGACTAAATCAGGCAATGGTTAAATGCCACTAGAACAAAAATGCTGCTATGTGGGATTGGAATTGCACCCTGCTAACATACCCATCTACCCTCCTCAGGCAGGTGATGGCAAGCTCAGTGCATGTTACATGACAGCACTGCAGAAAGACATAGTCTTCCCCCCTAAGTGTCCTCTGTTGCTCTGCAGCTATACCCACACTTGCTCAAGGAAAGCAAATAAACCATAATTTGCTTGTGGTACCTGGCTAGGAGATACAAGCTTTGTCATTTAGCTTCTCAGAAGGCTACACTGCTATAATTACAGCTAGAAAGATTGCTACCCCATAAAACTACTGCTGCTCAGTTTTTCGTTCCATAGGTGAAAATGGCAGGAAGAGCCTTTGAAAACTAAATTATACCTGGAGTACCACAGTGCTGTTAAATAATTGCTGTTCTGTTCCATTTCTGGTGATGCAAACAAAGGCATGGAGATTTTTCATGAGTTTGTGAAGGTAAATCTGGGGTTTGTTTATCAACTCAAATGATATAAAATCTCTCATCAGTAGGAACACTAGTTCTTAAATCCTTGCTCTAAAGGGCTCTTGAAGTGCAGTCAGTGATTATGAAAACACAGTACAGAGGTAGCTATGCTTCTCATTATTAGGAATGCCTAAGCACAGATACTTCCAGTATTGTATAATGCAAAAATATAGCCTTGTATTTCCCTACATGTTTTACTGAAATGATTTGAATTAAGAGATTTAGAGCAGCAGATCATTGCTATAAAACGCTAAGCATAATGTAACCACATGTGCAGTATACCTTCAGGTCTTTAATTTGTTAGGACCTAAATGTTTATTAGAACATGGTACAGCTAGTATTCCCTACAGTCATCTTGAAAAATACCCCTTTCACAATACAAAGATAATGAGTTATATTGCAAGATAAGGTGGTTACCAGAATTCAGGAATGACAGAATCCAATTAATTTAACATGAATTAATGCAAGATCAAATTTACTACAGTTGGATGCAATTTGTAATTGAAAGTTCCATTACAGTGCACGTTTTTACATGTTATCTCCCATCAGTAAGATCTCAAAAGAGCAGAGCCTCCATTTTGAACCACAGCAGTGTATTTATTGTATCACCAATTATTCTTTCCTTACGCGTTTGCTGCAAGGAACTTCAGGGACCAGCAGCCCAGTTGTGCACCAGGGGCTTTGCTCTTGCTCTTTCTCAGAAAGAGCCATGGCTAAGGCTTGAACAGTAGCCTGGGCTTCACCTGCCTTGTTACTTGTTGATTCCTTTTCCCACTTTTCACCCTTGTAGGGGATCACCCCTTTTCTTTTTTGGGTGGGAGGGGTGAGATCAGCCCTCTAGTCAAATAAACCTTTCAATCTCCTGTCTTCAAAATAAACACTTTTATTGTGGACAGTCCAAGCTCCTTAGGTAAAGCTTTAGGTCTCAAATCCAAAAGATACACTGTGTCCTTTTAATAATTTCATAGTGGAAACCCTTTATTTGCCCATTCCTGTGGTGTTATGGAGGTTTTCAGTGATTCTGGTTTAGGTTTCGGGATTAGGTGAAACCAGAGTGCCTTAAACCTCTTTAGAGGTTTGGGATTAGGTCTGCATCAGGCCTAATATAGCCTTTCTGTGCAAGGCTAAATTAAATGGCAGGAATATTTGTTGTGCACTGATTCACAGGTGTTTGGCAAAATACCAGAAAACATAAAGGAACCACTGGAAGAATCATGAAGGCAAAGCCATCGAAACATGAGTATTAGCTAAGTACTGCAGTATCACTTGCAACTGTGGGGTCTTTCAGACTGCTTCTAAGTGATTTTAAGCATGGATATCATTTTTATGTGTCTCTTTCACATGAATGTGAGTAAATTGAAGATCTGTCGTGCAAATGGATCACAGATTTTTATTTGGGTATCACATTCTGGTAATTGCTGCCTGTTTTATAGCAAATGTATATTAAAGTTCGTCAAACAGCTGATATCACTGAAGCTCTATTGTTTTATTGGACACATAAATTCTACTCCTTCTCTGGGGTATGCATTGCCCTGACAGAATATGCTAGGTCACGAGGAGAAAAGCACAACAGATTTATGCCTATTATTAAAACACCACCCTGTCTGGCTCAGGAGGCAGAGACATTTGCCTCGTTGATGACCATGGACTAATTGGAGGAGATATTTTCGTTGTGCAGGCTGTCTACTGTGAGGCTTTTCTGCACTTTTCATTGGCTTTGTCTCTAGTAGGGATATTTTTCCTCTATGTGCTCAGCTCCATGGTTTGTAATACTGGCATATACCCCTAAGGCACTGTCTGAGGTGAGCAGATTTCATTAAGCAGAATGATGAGCAGCTCAGTGCGATAGTTGCAGGATCTCTGGAAACTGTGGCAGCTGTTTTGGCTGCATTTGTAGGGAAAAGCAGAACCTCAGATGCCTGGCTCTGTGATGTCTGGTCATCAAAAGGACCTCGATATGTAGCTATGGGACAGCGATGCACAGAGCCCAATGGGTTAGTTCCTATGGTTGTCCAAAATCAGTGACTACCTGAGCATAACTACCTCCTCATACCAAAGCATTCCCTTCACTGATTATGTACCTGTCTGGCCTCTCCAGAAAAGTGTATTTTGAATGCATTTCTCTCCCCAGAGAGATGTCGATTTCAGTTGTAGACTTGCCTGTATTTCGGAAGTTGATTATATCTCAGAATTACAGGGCTTCTCTGGAGTTTTTTCCGTCCCAACAATCGGTTCTCTTGCAGGCAAGTTGTTTTGCGTTCCTATGGCAAGTCTTCAGATCAACAATGCATACAGCCAGATCCTGTCTTCTCAGGTCTGCTTGCAAAGGCAAAACAGAAATAGTTAAGACAAGTTTCAATATAATATGTCCCCTCTAATCAGATGAGCTGTAAAAGTAAGAGGGAGGCTAACTAGAAGGATTTAATAATCTTGGAATCTGTATAAAACATTATTTATGGCTTAAGAGCTACACAGGGCTTGAGCTTTAAATGTAAGTTCTTTCCCTCCTTAATGGTGCATGTAAGGAAGAAGAAAAGAGAAATGTACCAGTCAAGGACAAAACCATAAAATAATGAGCAGAAGAAAAATTAAATAAAAGTATTAGGGGCCAAGGGAGGCTGTGTGGGAGTTTGCCTTCATACATGATTGATCTGAACTTGAAAAGAAAAAAAAAAGACTCCTCATCATTAAATGAGATGGTTATTTGAGCATAAATAACAGTCTTATGTCAAATATGCTGCTATTTCCAATGGAGTCTTTTCATTACAAAACCACAACATTCTCAGCCCTAATCTCCTCAGATAAAACAATACGGCTGGTGGCTCTGAATCAGCACTTTGAAACCAACCTTTGAAAACAGCAACACGTGCACAGTGAAGAGAAAGAGAGAAGACAAAGAGCTGCTGTTTATAGAGCTTTGCAAAGTGAGGCCCCACCTTGCTTGCTTGGAAACATGCTGTAACACCCGAGAATTGTTTTTCTCTCTCGGTGGGAAGTCCTGCTCCATGCAGGACCTCAAGGGACTGGGGCTATTGGTGTATCTGTGTGTTTAGTCCCACACCAGGCCTAGCTGTCACCGAAATAAAGAGCAGTGAAACACCAAAATCCTCCTGGATGCTTCAGCCTTGGATCATTTTACCTTTCAAAACAACAAAGAGCTCTGACCAGGAATCTGAAGGGTTCTTGCATTTTCAGAGCTTGCGGAAGGTGCTGGGTGATCCCAAGCAGAAAGAGGGGGGAAAAGGGCACAACAACATCAAATGGAGACTTGCTCAGCTCCAGCCTGGAGAGGAAGGGTGCGGTGAAAACAAACAGCTGGGCTTTCTGTGCCAAAATGAGCGCTCCTACTTTCTCAACCCATTTGCAGCCACATGGCAATGTCCCATCCCTTGTGCTGACCCTAGCACTCACCTGAGGACCATCAGGAATGATGCAAGGCAGAAGCATGGGGTCAGGAAAGGAGAGGGCCTGGGAGGGACAACGGTCACACTGGAAGAGACGTGCCCTGAGTGGTGACACCCAAAGGAGCAGGCCAGCTGGCACCCAAAGGTTTCCATCCAGAAAATGACACTTCACCTTAATTAGGAAGCTCATTTCCCTCCATAGCCATCAGGGAAACACTGTGGAATTCACATTTTCATGTGTTTTTCAGGGACATTGTCTACAATTCAGGGAAATTCCTGATGATGTTTTTGAGCAATTCTCAAAAAAAAGAGAAATGAACTGGACATCATTCTCCTCAAAGGGATCATTGAAGCACGGCCTTTGGACACGGTCTGGAGGCATCAGCTGCACAAGCACCACACCAGTGCTACCCTTGCCACAAAGCTCCAGAACCGGAGCCCAGATGAGAGAGAGATGCTGACAGGATGCCAAACCCCAACCCTCTGGAGCCAGGTGGAAAAGAGGACCAAGAGGCAAAGCTATGTCTGGGTCCAGCTGCAAAAGCCCATGCTTTCATTGACTCTGAACAAAAGTTTTTGATCCAAACATCCCCACTTTCTAGGGATTCCAAATTCGAGTGAAAATACAGTGGTTTCACCCTAGGTTGAAACCACAGCCTCACACCTTTGATTTCTGAGGACAGATCATTTTTCTTGGGGTGGGGCACGTGGACAGCAACAGATACCTCCTGTCTGGTTCAGACAGACCAACCAAAAGGCTTCAGTGGACACACACACTACCAGCAGCATGTGATAGGATTTAGTGCAAGGAAATCAAACACTCTGCCCCACCTCCTGAGCTTATCCTTTAAAGACCAGTCCTGTGCTCACAGCTGGAGTTTATGTGAGTCCTGCCTTATTAATTAAGTGTAGCCAGTGCCTTTTTCCCCTGCATTCCAACAGAAGCGATTAGAAAACAGATACTTCACACGTAACAGCTGGTTCATTTAACACCCTCCCCATGCTATTTGCTTCCCTCCCCCAGCCAACTCATGTCCCCCTTTTCCATCCTTTCATGTAATTGAGAAGCAGAGTAAAATCAAGGTGGCAAAACCAAGGGCAGCAGATAACCATATTCTTATTAAAAATCATCTAGTGTAATTCTGAAAGCAGAGCAGTGCTGTTGAGAGAATGCTGCTAAGCAGGGAATCATAACACTCACCTAACAGATGGGAAAAAGAGCTTTGGCCGTCTACTGTGTCCTCCTTAAAAGGAGATCTGTATCAAAGTAGCAGCATATTTTCTTCACCGCTGCTGATGTCATTAGAGCAAGTCTCGTTTTTATTTAACGCCAGAGTTAAGAGTCACATAAAACTGGCACAGGTGAAGGCACCAGGCCCATTAAGTTGTGCAATGTGACTCTCTGGGAATTTTTTTGAATGTTTGTGCACCTCCAATTTATTTATGCTTGGGCAAGCCAGCCCCAGAGCTTCTCCTCCCTTTTCCCAGTATGAATACAGCCCCAATCCTGCCATTAGACCTGTAAAAAACTCACTCAATCCACTAGATTTCCCTACTCCCAGGGAAGATCCAGTTACAGGAAGGGCAGTCCTGCCCCTCTCTGTATTACATGTATCACTGGGAGATGCTATGGATGTAAAATTAAACCCACAGCAAAAAATACCCACTGTAACAGTGTAAGTGAAATCTGCTCTTGCCAAACAACGCTAAGTGCATATTTTGCTTCCAGACAGGTACCCTAGAGGCCAGCTCTTCGTTTAAGGCAGGTAGAGGTTTTCGAAGGGAAACCAAGTTAAGAGGAATGGGGATTAATTTGCCTCTACAAAACACTTCTGAAGCAGGGAAGTAATTCTAGTGTAGTTGAGGCAAAGGTGTGCTCAAGAGTCACAACATTTATTTTCCTAGCATGGCTGGCATTTTTTTAATGTGGAACTCACGGGTAAAATAAGAGACCTGGTCCCACACAGGGTGTCTGCTCATGACATCAATAGGAACAATAACAGAACAGTAGACAGCCAAAGTACCCCAGTGCTGTGATATTTTTCTGCTAGGTGATTCCTCACCGATCCTGAAAGCAGGCAGCATCGTGAGGACATTTTCAGTTATAATATGGAGAAGATTTAGGTCCAGCCATAAACTTCCCATTTGCTTCCTCACAGAGCTAGTAGAGAGGCTGCTATTGCAGCTATCCATCCAGATGTTTGCCATCATTATATCAAATTTTCAGGAATCTTACAACACTTGCATACTCCACAGCTGTCTGATGAGGCAGCTGTCTAATACCTGCATTACAGAAAGAGAGAACAAGTTAGGAGGGATTCAGTGATCTGCCCAGCTTCCCACAAGACAACACAGGTGTGGCTAGAAAGCAAAACTCCCAACTTCCAATCTTCGCTGTGTTATACTAATCTGCTTATGATGTAAAAAAACCTAAATAATAATTTCAGTAACTCATTTGTTGGTAACTAATATGGGTACAAACCAGAAAGATTAGCATATCTAGAAACTGTTAGAGCTGATTGGTCAGCTGAGCTCCCTTTCTTTCCCCTGGATCTTTCTAGAGGGAGAAATATAAAAGGGAAGGTCATCCCTTGATAACTGCAAAGGCTTCAGCTAATGAGAGCAGAAATCACATTTTATATTTTGGCAGTTAGTAGGAAACACTATTATTAAAGCTATAATAAGATCAGCTAATGTTGTATGAAATATTAGTTATGTCTGAGCACAAAGTATAGCCCCCATTTCTTTAGTTAAAATTACAAAATGATTAACAGCCCAATTAAAAACATTTTTGTTTTTGACATGATAAATTATACTTTATCTACCTATCTGTAGATATAATTGATTATTTTATCCGTTTGCTGTTGGCTGTCATTAAAAAAGACAGATACCATGGCTTTCTGGCCTCTCTCCCGCTGAGAGAAAGAACAAATCCTGCTATTAACGACAGACAGCATCATTATGAAAAAATTCTATTTGCCACTAGGCAACATAGCTGAGTTCCAGTAATTATTGTATTAGTAAAGCCGTTGAGAAGTTCCATAAAATTGAGAGAGTTTTTAAGGAGCATTCAATGTTATTTGGCAACTTTTGTGATGTAACAATTAAAACCATGCTCCAGGCCCCAAAACGTGCTGGAGATTGCCAAAACCAGATAAAACCCTAGAGGGCCCCTAACTTGCAATGAAAAAAAAAATAAAAATCAAACTGTTTACTTTTAGAATCAGACATTCATCAACATTTGGCTTTTGTTTCAACCAGTGTCAGATAATAACAGCACCACATTTTCGGTCAGCTTCTAACAAAGCTCTACACAGTTCGATGTCAGGCCTCGGAAAGCTAGCCGAGGCTGACAACAGCCTCTCCTCAGGAGAGGGAAATCTTATGGGAGCTGATTTTGCCAACCTTGCTTGGCAGATCAGACACCTGGGAGCACTCAGCAGTACCTTCTGGAGTGATTCATGTCTGTTCTCCACAAGTGAGCATCAGGAAATCACTGGGGAGAAGTGCAAGTTATTCCTTCCTCTCACATCTAGGAGCTGAGCCAGGCAACACCTCCAATTGTCAGGGCTCCAGGGGATAAAGCAGAAGTCTCCTCTCTACGTACCCCATTAACCTGTCAAGGAACTGTTAAAAATAAAATATTTTTTAAAATCACACTTAAAACTGCTAAGGGAAATTGCTACTGAACCAACTTATAGCCAAGTTTATCATCTACCTACTTCTCTGATGAGTGATGTTAAGGAGTAATGATTTACAGTACCAGAAATGAAGGCAGAGTATCAGGCTTGTGCAGCAGAAGGTGAAGTTCGTTACAAAATGCAGACCTGCTTTAGCCTAATACAGACTATAGGAACCAATTCAAGAGCACATCTGTTTGCAAAGGAGTTAAAAGGGATCGATCTCCCCAGAATAATGTGCCGAAGTCAGGAAGTCTCCATGTATCAAATAACTGTGATGGGAGCAGTAGTTTCCAGGGCAGTCAAAGAGAGCTGGGATCTGAACACAGGACGAGGAGCCAAGATACTGCTGCTGTCACCAGGGAACAGCAGTAGGGCAGGGTTTAGTACTAGCATCCTGCCAGTCTCCACCTGGAACATGCCGTACCAAGTAGGACAGATAAAAAGATACACTGGAGCCTGCCATAATATGGCCTTTCATCACACAGCTCCCAGATTGGAGATGGCTGCCAACTGTTAGGGCCTGCTGACCTATTTAATAAAAGAACCAAACCCACAACCCTTAGCAACCGTGGCTTCTGTCTAAGTGGGAACAGCAGCACAGCACTACAGGCCAAGGGCCAGGCACCTGTGGCACACGGGCAGCTCTTGAGCCGTGTCTCACATTGCCAAGGCAAAGGCAGGAGCTCAGACTTGTGAGCGAGAGGGTGTGTGAAATAAAAACTGCTCCTTTCTCTGAGCTCTGAGACTTATCCATGCAAGGCAGGCATGCCTGAGTCCCACTGAGCTCAGGAATCAGCAAATGCTGGAAGCTACTGCCACATTTTCCAGCACATTTAACCTCAAGTTTGGGTCTGGCAATTGCTAGGGTGTGGTGAGTTACCTTCAGTTACTAACTAGCTGCTTTTTGGGAGACGGCATTGCCTTACAGTTTTCTTCAGCAGAGCTAAAGCAGTTATTGTGTTAGTATTACATTTTCTTGCATTTGGAGCTGTCATCTGAAGTGAAGTGTCCTAGGTCAGCTCAAGAACTTAGGTCAATATCTGTCAGTATGGAGAACGAATAATTTCAGCTCTTATTCTTGAATTATATGAATAAATTGTGCCAAATCTTTAACATATTAGACTAGTGCCAGATGAAGGCTTAGGAAGTTTTTTTAATATATGTTCTTTATTAGCATTAAAACTTCTGTTATTAAAAGCATTATATTACAACACACATGCACAAGATCCATCTAACTTAAAAAAAATCATCTGAAAAACTACATTCCTAATATTTTTTTCTTAGTCCCTTTGGCTTACAGCTCATCTGAGCCGTGAGTGAGGAAAATGCAAACCCCAGCACACAGCAAAGGGAACTCAGCGATGAAAAAGGGAGAGCGGACTGACAGTGCGTTGTTTGTGGGTATTGCTGAGAACAAGATGAACTCATTGGAAAAAATGAAAACTCTCTAGTGAAATTGTGGAGGCTTTGGATCAAGGGCTACAAAGAAGGCTAAACTCCGTGATTCAGCTGACTCCTCTCAGACCACTCCTATAGTTTCCTGTGGACTGCAGGAACAAGCCTGCACAATTCAACCAGTTTCCACCCCAGCTGGGCTGTTTAGGCTCCAGTTTGTAGGCTCTTGCATCTGCCCCCACCTCTGCCAGCTGGCTGGTGTTACGGTTCAGAAGGATGCCAGACAGCTAGAACCTTAGCCAACCTGAATTCCAGATAACTGATTTTTGTAGCTACCACTTTAATTAAAATAAAAAAAAAAATATATAAAAGACACGAGTTTATCACCTGCTAACACATGCCATGGCTGTCTCTCAGTCAATTGGCATGCAGCAGACAGAGCCTCAGACTTCTCTTCCACACCACCAGCATCCAGAGGAAAAGGAATTAGTCCATCTGCTAAAGCTATCAGGCCCTTTGGGCTTCATTGTATTAATTCCTATTTATAGGATCCAGTGCCCTCTACTGAGCAGAACCAAAAAAAGCAATTACGTGTCCCAAGCTCTGCGAAGTTACTGGTAAGGTACATACAGCAAGCAGTATCAGAGGGCAAAAGCTGGATGTCCACCTCTCCCTTCTGTGCCCACACACGCACCCACTGCCCCATTTGCCATCAGTGTTTCCAGGTTATTGTAAAGCAACACACAGAAATTATTGAGGAACTTGCAATGACTACAGAGCTGTCAGAAGAGTAACATGTCACTTTCTGGAAGGGGAAAATCCATGTGGACATATGGTAGTTGTGAAAGGAGCTGGACTAGCAACCTTGGCAGGCTTGAGTCGAACAGAAATGTTGCTGCTTTGCCTTGATCTTTATTTACAATAAACGCCTCGGCTCCAGCTCAGCGTTTTATCTGGGAACAGCCGCCGGCATTTCTGTGACCATGTTCCGTCTCATTGGTGCACTGACATATTTACATGCGGGCCGGGGCCCGGGCAGCTGTGAACAGGGGGCCATATATCAAGAGAGGAAAAAGGGATGCAAAGATGAATTTTATGAAATATTTTCCATTTTTCTTTGACTGGGTTGTGCATTTTGCTACGGCCCATTGGGCACTCACTCAGCATTTGGCCACTTTGCTCCATGCAGTCTCGCCTATATTTCTAATTGTGTCTACACACCAAGCCTAGCCCGGTACCTAAGGCAGCCCACAGGGAAATGGAGATTCAAAAAAAGAAAGAGGTAGGTGGGAGGGAAATTTCTTGCCCTTCAACGGCAGGTACCATGGGAAAGAGAATGATGTCTTGAAAGCCACCAGTCTTTTCTGATTCCTGTAGGACACAGGCCGTTGCATTTTACATTTCAGTGCCAAAGTGCGAGGAATTATTTCCACTACTTTGTGAAAGAAAACAAGCAAGTCCCTTTTGCAATTTAAGGAGGTCATATAATCTTTGATTTCTTCTTTGGGCAATGGAAAGGGTTAATTCTTTACAGTGTTGACTTAATCCTTTCCTTTTTCCCTGTGGCTGACTAATAGCTTAGATGTTGACTCTGTTTAAAAGGACAAGCTTTGGACATAATATTAATGATATTGTATGTGCAATAACATTAGAAAACAAACACAGAAGGCACCTGGGGAGTCTGAAGGCATCTTCTGGCATTTCTGGGCTGACAGCACAGAGTGGCCCTCCAACATTTCCATGTGGAAAAACATTATCTAGCACAAGAGAGTTTACTTTGCATGACCCTCTTGCCCTTCAAACAATGAGAAGTCAGGACCATTGTGAAGCTGAACACTTGTTTCATAAGAACAGGCCATCGCTCAACCAGCTGAAGAGGGGAAAAAAATAAAAAAGGAACCCAGAGAAACAATTGGAAAGAAAAACTGTACATTTTAATGGAATAACTGCTGGTGTCTTTCCTCTGGCATTGACAACCTAACAAAGGGTGTGAGAGTTTTTTCCCTTATTTTTTTTACAAGGTGCAGATGAGAAGAGTGCACTGTTTGTTTATTCATTTGTCTTAGAGCCCCAATAGCATAAAACAAGTCACCGCAAATGCATATACAAGGCTCAGGTTCAGCCCATCGTGATGCAAGAACTGCATGCTCCCTTGATAGCCTGCGTGAGAGCCAAACCAGCACGTGAAAGTGCTTATTTCCCTGTATTGTCTATTTAGGAGAGAGAAGCACAATTCCAGTTATGTCACCTTGATATGGTCTGACAGGTAGGCCTAACTGATCACTTGTAGATACTACTTAACACAGATGAGTACAAGGCCTTGGTGCAACAAGTATCACTTTAAAGACTTGTCAGGCTTCGTGCAAATGTCCCATCCTAAGTGTCATAGCACAGGCAAAATAACTAGATACCCTACTGCTACCAAACCATAGATTTTTCTGGTACAGCTGTGCTTAAAGGGAGCTGAATCAAGGCAATCTCACCTTGGAAAAAGGGTCAGCAGTCCCATGAAGAGATCATTTCTGTTGAGTAAAACGTCTGTCAGCACTGTTGAAGAATCTTCTCAAATGGTTTTGGAACTCTCTGGCCAGTTTTATTACCTGCCCTGGAGCAGCTGAAGTTGCACTGGAAAGGAGCACTGGAGGTCCTCAAGCACACCCAGAGCTCAGCAGGAGACTGGCAAGGGAAAAAAAGACAGTCACCACTTAAAGCTAGGACATGAGGATCATTTAGTCACTCACTCAAGATCACACAGATGATGCTTATAGCAAGAATTAGACCCACCAAGCCATTTAACACCTCTGGATTGTTCATTGAGGATTAGAGTGCCTTCAGGAGTCCATTTCAATATATAAATACAGGATTTGGAACTGTGATGGAACGGTAGATTAAATACTGAGGAGTTTGTCACATCTCTGTTCAAAGCAGGCTAACATTTCATGTAAAGAATTACATGCTTCAGACAGTTGCAATCATCTTCTGCACAAATAATTTAAGCTTACTTTGTCTGTTGTATTCCGATTTAAATTTTTATTGGAAATATAAATACCTATGTCGGTCACCAAACCAAATAAAACAAACATATTGAGTAGGGTCTATTATAGACTAATATGGAAACAAATAATCTGCAAGTCTGGTTTTATTTATAAGCTTATTTGAGTTTTTACTCTAGGCTTATATTAATCGCGTTTGTGGTTTCCACATCTGTACTGCTGATGCCCAGTGCAGACAGCATGCCAAGTTGGACCTGGGCATCCTCCAAACTCTGAATGGAAAACATATGCTTCAACTCCAGCTACCTCAAGACAAGCAGGGCAAGTAACCTACCAAATAACCACAGCGGGTGCAGCAGGCAGAGCAAAACTCTGGGGATCTTTTGGAGGTGCCTGCTTGCAAGCTTCTTGCTTCTGACTTGCTCTAGGGCCAGCCAGGCTGCCGCCTGTATTATATTTTCTCTCTCTGATGATCAAGAGATACCAATTCCCTTCACAGCCTCCCTTTTCCTCTTAGCTGTAGCTAGAAATTCCCAGACTGGGCCAGTTAGTTCACAGTGTCAGCTAGTAATACATATTCTAGAGGAAGATGGAAGAACTCCTGCAGATGATGGCAACGCAGTATGAATTCTTTCCAGAACCCTTGATTATTTTAAATATTTCTAAAAAGCATTCTGAATGTTCATGAGAGCCATAAATATATATAAAAAAATGCCCATGCCCCTTGTCAAGCCAAAATGGATCCAGCTGTTCTGCAGTGCTGGTCTCTGATTGCAGAGAATCCCTGTATTAATGAAAGATGTATAAAGGGAATCCCGAACTAGAAATATGATCTCTGCTAAAGACTGTTCAAATCAGCTATTAGAGAATATTTCAGGGAAGTACGTGAATACAAAGCTGATACTCAATACAGCTGAGATCCAGTCCTGGATGCTCCACAAGGACATCTGTACTCCTTGCAGACACTTTTCAGAGCAAGCTGCTTTCAAATATCTCCAGAGTTCTGTGCCACTAGAACCGCATCACTGCAAACCCACCCCCTAGGGCCCGACAGAACCTCAGCACAGTACGAGTGCCAGAGCTGCTTCCTCCTTGAGCACAGGAGGGAGGTCGGTATGCAAGCTACAGCAAAATGACATATATGACAGTAGTGAGAGAAAAGGAAGCAGTATTGCTGACATAAACGCTAGAAATTTGGCAGAGGCAGTCAAATTTTTTCCCTATGTACCCTCTGACGCTCATCTGTTAGCCTCTGTCGCCTGTAGCAATTATCTCTTTCCTAACAATTTTGACAAAAGTGATACACAGCAGTGACATAAAATATCATAGAATCATAGAATGCCCTGAGTTGGAAGGGACCCACAAGGATCATGGAGTCCAACTCCTGTCCCTGCACAGGACAACCCCACAGTTCACACCGTGTGTCTGAGGACGTTGTCCAGTCTCTTCTTGAACACTGTCAGGCTTGGGGCCGTGACACCTCCCTGGGGAGCCTGTTCCAGTGTCCAGCACCCTCTGGGTGAAGAACCTTTTCCTCATGTCCAAGCTGACCTTGCACATCTTCCTGCCATTCCCTCGGGTTCTGGCACTGGTCACTAAAGAGAAGAGTTCAGCGCCTGCCCCTCCTCCCCTTGTGAGGAAGCTGTACAATATGTTTTTTTCGAGTTACTATAGCATCATCTGTGTATGTTGTTCACACAGCAATACAATGATTCATTTTAAAAATTCAAAGCAGGAAAAGGGGGAATATTGGGGAGAAAAAAAATTAACACAACCTCAGTGCCCCAGCCATATCGAAAGGAATCACTCCATCATCCATCATTCTCCTGCTCAGAGAACTGCTTTGCCCAGCACGGCTGCTCCACTGGCTCCCAGGCAGAGGCAATTGTCATGAAACGGAGATGGCAGAAGAGCAGTGCCCCCTGATAGCAGAGGGGCAGATCTGTCATCAGCACAGAAGGCAGTCCTTCCTTGTGGCAGCGGCTAGAGAAAAGAAGATGCAATTAACAATTAGCTTTGGTAAGAGAAGACAAAACCCTTAAAACACAGCAAAATACTGCAGCAAATCAAGACACAGACTTAGAAATTAATGGTTCAAAGTCTTGGTTCTTGCCTTCCTAGATACACTATAAAATGAGAGTGAATTTCTCCTGCCACTTCATTCTGGATAGCTAAGAACTGAGGCTTAGCCATGGAAAAAGGCCAACCTCACAACAGTTACAGGAAACGAAAATAGCTTTGATTTCCAAGCAAATCCAGCATACCTTTGGCTTTGTATTTTAGGCACAAAATTCAGGCTTCTCACTCCCAAAAACCAAAATGGAAGCTTTTCAGTGGGTGTTGCATTATCTTCCCCTCCCATATTCCCCTTGCAGCTCCCTAGTTTCTGAAGTTAGAACCAAACTCACACAGAGCTCTTCGGTATCGAACGGGCTTTGCTTTCACAGGTTCGACCTCTAAGTTGCACCCTCCTTCTCCCAGATTGTGTTAATGGTTCTGGAAAAACATGGTCATGTCAGTTGCACTGTTTATATACATAAACTGAAGGTTTACCTACATTGCTTGCTTACAATCAACTCTCAAATATTGCTGTGAGTGCAGCCCTGGCAACAACTGACCCAAGGAGCCGTGTCCCCAAGCAGCGGGTCTAAGTTACGCTGTAGAAAAAGGGATGGTTCAGAGGCCATCATCCCTAGACATGGGTCGTACGTGTATTGCCAAGTGCTGCCTCGGAATGATGGACCGGATTTTTAGCTTAGAAATTCCGGCTATGATTTAGATCTGTTGGACTTCATTTCCAGCAGAGACTAGGTCTGTGTAATTCAGGTTAGCAATTCAGACGATGACACGAACCAGTACTTGGAAAAAAAAAAAAAAAGAAACAAGGTTGCTTCCAGTTTTTTACTAAAAGTACACTTGACAGATGCAGTTTAGGCACAGCTTGGTCTGCATCACTGGCCATAGCTGCAGGTTTTCCTGGAGCACCTAACTACGGCAAGCCCCATGAGCGTGGTTCTGACAGGGCCACATCCAGAGGTGCGTAAGGAATATAACCCACTAACATATGCTTAAAAGCACTATTTCTGATGCCAAGTCAGTTATCTTCCTCTCCCTAAGACAGCTTGGGTGACTAATTAGGACTCCCAAATGACGTTAAAGAACTATCCCATTCTATGATTTCACACTCCACAGGTGCAAGAGACCAAATCCAGCACAGACTACACGCCTAGCTCAGCATCCTGTACAGCATTGCCAGCCATTCTCTCCTCCCTTCTTCACAATCACTTTTGTTCTTTGTGCCCTACAATAATTTCCCCTTCTATTGTCCAGTTTCTTTTTTTTCATTTGTCCATAGCACACTACTAATTATTTGTGGTTGCAATGATTAATTTAACAACTCACACCTAATTTGACCCTAATAACTTTGGCTGTAAAGTGGCAAAAGAGACAATTCCTTGTTGATCCAGACAACTTATCATCCCATGAGCACAATAAAAAGGCGGAGCTGGTTATCAACAGGGAGATGCCCATTAGTATTTTTACAGGCAGAATGTCAGGAGGTCCCTTATCAAGCAGGGAGAGAGTTGGCATGTACTCCAGGCATGCGGGGGGAGGCAGGCCACTTTCAGGCTGCAAGGCCACACAATATGGGAAGTGGTCGCTTGAAAGAGGAGTGGGAAGAATGACAGATGGTTTGTGCCTGTGCGTTTTTTTAGAGGACACCGGGTTCCTGCCATGGGAACAGGGTGGACAGTAAAGGCAGCGACTAGACGTGAAGAGTGACAAAGCAAGTCAGCCACGGACGGCCCGTGGGAGGCCAGAGGAAATGCACCATTAGTCAAAGTTGGAGGAAAAATAAAATGCGATGACAACTGGGCTATTCATGTGCTTCCCCTTCAAGGACTGACCAGACCCTTTGCAACTCAAAAGACTCAAGTATCAGCTTCTTTTTCTCTTCAGCCAGGCTAATGTGCATCGGCACAGACTGAGAAACTCCCTTGTCACTTATATTAATTCTTATCTTGTTGTTCTTGGCTACACTTCACTTAAGTACAGTGAGGGAGAGTGCTTCAATCAATAATGTAGATCCGAGTGAGCACCCCCCTCTGCTGTTCTTAGGCGTCAACTCAATAGCTTACAGCAAATGTTCACCCAACTTGTGAACTTGGGAAATGTTAGGACTTCCAGAACTAGAGTGTTAAGACAATGAGGTGGCATCACAAGGATGTTGAAGACCCACACATGGACAATCTCATCACTCCAGGGTAGCTTTCTGTGCTCTGAGAATTTGCTACTTGATACAAAAAATGCAAGACCTTAGAGCTCTTAAGTACCCGCAGTGACCGAGAAGGCAGCCTTGCACTTCACAAGCACATTTTATTGGATGCTCCACTTTGCCACTGTCATGGAAACCCTGAGACACTGTTGCTGTAACTTTTGGATCTGATGCATTTTGTCATTAAAGAAAGATTATGCCCTTCAGAAGGTCCAACTGTAAACACTTGAGTGGTTGATCTCTCATTCTTCAGTGGGGACTATACCACAGCTAAGGACAGGCCTTATTTAGAACTGCTTCCTCTGGAGCTGTGGCATTTCCAGACTTGGAAAGTAGAAGGGACTTAAGGAAAGATGCAAACAGAAATCCTGAAATGCTCCCTTAAGAATACATTTGACTTTTACCCCATACAAAGGGAACTCACTGATTGATACTTAAATAGGGCCAAAAGAAACTAAGTAAAATAAAATGATCATCTCACGAAAAAGCAGAACAAGAAAAATTCAAGGAGCAAAGAAGAATACAATTAAATCCCTAATTAAGGACAGGAACCAAAGTCCTGACCTAAAACTTCAGGGTATCCTGGATATAGGTAAAACGAACAAGGCCAGAAATCAATGCAAGCAAAGCCTGAGGTGTCAAGAGAATTCTCCTTATTTTTCCTGCATTTGAAATATGTCTAAGAAATAATGAGAATTAAACAGACAAAAATCAAAAGCGTTCTCATGATTTAACTAGATGCCTGCCTGGTGTAAATTAAAAGAGTCAAAAAAAAATATCCCTTGACAATATGAGGGCCATTTCTTAAGTCTCCAAAGTAGCCTGTATTCTTTAAATTGCTTCCTGTTATATGGTTAATAATCTCGGCTTTCTACATTACTGGAATCATTCATCTAAGGTAGCCAAACTGAACAGCGCTATCAGAGTACAAACATTCTGCTGCCTAAACTGTGCCTAACAATGTCTTCCCAATTATTCAGGAGTCTCTTGCCAGCAGAACATTAGTTGACTCAATTTCTCTAAGAAAAATGCCTGTGTTTCCTGATGCTTTCAGCTGTGTTTGTACAACTTGCCTTCGTGTGAAGTTGAAAATCAGTGCACTTCCGCTTGATCCTTTGAGAAAGAGACAAAAAGGAAGATTATCAAGATTAAATAAAAATGCCAAAGCTCAATCCTTTGTTGCTGTTGAACAAAGGTGTTTAAAGAAAGATTGCTGTGCACCACTAATTGTGTTACAAACGAAGGCGTCGTGTACAACAGTTCAACCTCCTGCATAAAGCTAAAAGCTGCTTTGTAACCTGTTGCTCTGACATAGTGTGAATAGAATATTTGTTGGCTGCATTACAGTTCGTTCACACTTTATAAGAGACAAAAACAAAACAAGCTTTCAATTCGGATTGTTTCGCTAGGAGTATGAAACGGAATAGTATATTTGGGGCTTTGCAGGGAGCCTGCAAAGAAGGGAGCATATTTATTTATTTTCTTTATTTTTGTTTAAAGCCTAAAAGCTGTATTTTTAAACTGTTTTCTTTCCCTTGGTATTTTATTTTATTAGAGTTACATTATATTCTAATAGACAAAAATTGAACCTGTAGTCCTTTTGGTTTAGATTTGAGTTATGTTACCACCTCGCTAATTCTAACTCCTCACACAGCCTTGGGAAAAAGAAGTCTCCTCGTGAAAGATTTAAGAAGAGAGATCTTAGTGTTTGGGCTTCTCCCAAAAGAGGGAAGAACAAGCCTGATTCCCACATTGCTTTAAGGTAAAGGGAAGAAGGATGGAAAAAACTCAACAGTCTTTCTGGTCTTCATATGATCTGAAGGAAAACGGAGGAGGAGGCGCAGAAAGGATGAGTATCTTTACAGTTCATCTTTCATGAAGTATAAAAGGCTTCCTTAAATTATTGTATTAATATATTGGACTTATTCTACCACAAACTGCTGAGACTTTCACCTGGAAAAATTCCCCCCGCCCCCTCCTTGGAGGTGCTGGTTCTGACAGGCTGCAACTCCCAATACCTCTACCCAGCTAACAATGCAAAGCACCTTGTTCAAACAAGACTGGTCTCCATTTCACATCACCCCCCCAGGGAATATCCACTTTTCTCTTCATACTATATCTTTCTGACTGATGCAATCAGATTTTGGAAACCTGCCTTATTAGTTTATATTCCAGTTTCTTAGGAATGATGTTAATTTTCCATTGTGGGACCAGAAAATTTTCGATGTGCTAGATCTTGTCTATAAGAAACAACAAAAATAATGGCACACACAGTACTTAGATGTCATGCTTAGAAATGGACTTCACTGAGCAGCACTCCTTGCACAGAAAGTCTAGGAGTTATAAGAAAAGATACTCTCCTAACTCCAACAGTGCTTCAAATTAGGTATTTTACAATTACATGATGAATAAATAAATACGCATTTTCTTACATGTTCACATGAGATACTCTGCTTAATGTCTGCACCATCCTAATTGTTTTTGTGATTTAGTACTAAGCATTTATACTGTGATGGCCAAAGAGTTCCATTATACCCATTAAAGATTAGATCATTTTCTTTTGTTTCCCACAGCAAATAGGATCCCATTCATGTCCCAAGCAGAATGTCAGTAGTTGGAATGGTGTTTTCTTAAGGTGCATATAAGATTAAAGACTGAAATCAGATGCAGTGTTGCCAAAGCCTTTGTAATATGCATGTTTTTCATGGCAAGATGATTGACAAGAATTGCAGTAAGGTGCTGAAGGGGATATTTCACCTGGCCCATCAAAACTCAATGTAGAGGATTAGAACTAAGAAGAGCTGACAATATTGATTTTGAGTGCCACAACGGAAACATAATTAGCTCTTTGACATGTAGTGGACAGAAATACTCAATTTATTAAAAATCAGTTAGAACAATTATACCATATCTGTTGCATGCTGCCCTGGAAAAAGAAAAAAAAAAAGGTCTGCTGTTTCCTCTTTTTCCAGTAAAATTAAAGTTTGGCACTACAATAAATGCATGCAAACCCAGCCTTTCTGCTGGAAGAACATCAGGAAAACTTTGTGCATAAAACTGAAAAACCTCTCTTAAAACAGAGCACACAGATCTGAAAGAATGAAAAAGTCAATGAATTTTATACAAGTTTACTTATTGCAAAACAAACTGTCTGCACTATGCTTATTAAAGGCATATTTCATTGCCTAATCATAGATGTCTATTGTACCTTTTATGTTTTGAATCATAATTGCAGGCTGTTCCCCAACTGTAATAACGAAAGACATTTTGGCATATGCTTATATTGATTCTCGTTTAACAAAGCACTTAAGACACATACTTGCATCCCACTGAAATTAATGGCTAACATTGACTCGGAGTACATTGATTTCACTGGGATTTAGACAAATGTCAATTTACATGGGCACAAAATTGCCTACTTTGTTGGACAGGCATGAGCCTCTGAAGAGAAGCCTTCAAACTCAAAAGTCTGAGCAATGTGCAACTGTTTTGGTTAGAAATAGACTGCACTACGGCATCTACATTTTCATCAGAATAATTGTGTTGGGAAAAAAAAAAAACCTGTTGTACTGAAATATTGTTTCCAGCTCCTGGTCTGGGATAATCTAAACTGCAGAACCATTTTCCAGTAGGTACAATGACATACAGTGCATGCATAAATGGGAAAAGGCAAAACTTAATTGTGCACAATACCTCAGCATTGAGAACAAGTTATCATTAGGTATAATACAAATAATGGAGTATATTCAATTCCTAATGTATAAATATTGTTGACTATATGCTTGTCTGTTATACTTGTTTGCTGCAGGTTAAGTGGCATGCGAAAATAAAGAGGAAAAACCATCAAGAATTATGCTTGCCTTATTCCGTTTTTTCCGCCACAGATCCTAGCTATTGTTAGAACCTGCAATGAAATATTCCAGGAAATTAAAACAGATTAAAATGCAGAAATAAAAATGCCTTTAAATACAATAAAGTCAGTATTCCTTTTCAGCATCAAATCCAGGGCAAACACTGAGGTAATATTAAATTAGCCTCTTTCAGAAGCTCAGTATCACCTGATAATGGGAACTTCTTATAAAAGTAAGTGGATTTAAAGACATAAAATTGAGATAAATTCAAACAATGTAGTCCCTTTTCTGGCAGAGAAGTTTCTCAGAGTTTTAAAATCTATTTTGCTATTAATTTCCTAATTAATTTTCCAGTGTTTTTACCTAGCTGTACCCACAGCTACTAATTGGCTTTGCTGCAACACATTTTTCACGCTACGTGTTCTAGTTTAAAACCCAAAGCGAATAGCTAATGTAGAATAGCTTAGCCTTGTATAATACTGTGACTGCACTGTATTTCGAGGGAGTTTCCTCTTGATGAGCTTTCAAGAAGCATGTCAACATACATGGACTGTGAAAATACCTGTTAGACCTCATTAGCTGGAATAAACAGGAAAGTATTTGAAACTGTACTTACCAAGTCCAGAGGTTCTGTTAATTTAAATGTAAAACAAGAAAGTCATCCAGACTGGAATAATCTCCATGGCTATTCAGTTTACACATCAGAGGCAGAGAGGTATCAACATTTCCTTATTAAAAGCTCTGAGTCTGTCTACTTCTTTGTTTCCTTACCACACACTTCAACCAAGAGAAACAGCATTAAGATAAAAAATAAATCTTTTGTTAGCAGAAGGCATATGTGCAAAATCAAACACAAACATTTACTAGAAAAAAAATTCTTTATTAATTCATTAATTCACAACACAATAAATATTTGCATCACATACAGAGGGACCCAGCAAAGCTCAGACCTGTTTGCACCACGGTGTGGTTTGACAGACAAGCCCTCATCAGCTGGCACCCTGAGGAGAAGCCTGACTTTTTTTTTTTTAACATTTTCACATATAATCAGTAATTTGCAGTGTAAATAAGTAATTTAAATTTACACTAGTCAGGCTTTTAAAAACAATTCTTAAGGACCATCCCTGGTGAATCCTTCAGGAAAAAAACCACAATCACAGTAGTTCTCACTATTCTGTCTTGCTGTTGATTCTGATATTAGGGTAATGTAGGTGTGAATATATGAGGGCAACAAAATTTTCCACTAAATAAGGAAGAGACTATGCTGCTGTTCAAGATACAGGATCAATTTTCATGCAGTCCATTCAGCAATTCTAAAACCAAGCGAGGTCTATTACTTCCGAGAACGATGAGGTGCCTGAGTTTCACACCCCATGTACACTGAGGACACATTTCCTTGAGATCTCTCTGCTTGTTGCAAATAATAATTTTGAACTTTATGATGAATGAAATTAACTCATCTTTCCATTTGTCTGTGGCAGCAAACAACTCAGTCTGCTGGATACATTGGTAGGACAGAGAAGACAAGCTGCTTTCACATGGCTAAACACCAATGTTTTCTTTTATGTGTACAAAGGGGACTGTAATAAGTAGAGACTAGGAAAAAAAAAATTGCATTGCAGTTTAATCAGAGGTGGAATGTTTCTTACAGCCAAATTAGACCAAGATGCTCAGCATCTCAATGCTTTCAAATATTAAGTAAAACACTTTTTAAAAAACCCAATTTACTACGAACTTCTTTTTTCCTTTTTTTTTTTTGAACAACTGGGAATATCTAGTAGGGTTTTTGGCTGTATCATACTCATAAGACCTTTATTAAAGGAAACAGGAACTTCTGAATGTGCATGTATGCACACATTTATAGACAGATATAAAGTTCTCATAATTTCTTCTAAAGGCAGTTGCAATATTCAGACACTTTCAACTATACTGCCACTCAAAATACTTCTTTTCAATTACAAGCTTATGGGTGACTTCACTGATGAAAAATGGCACCAGCAGACCTGATAGGGAATGTCACTTGCAGTCAAACTGTATCATTCCTTCCCCTTCTATGGACCACAAAAATTAGGAAACTTTGTAAAGAAAGCTTTTAAGATTTCTTTTGCTGTTGTTTAAGTCAGAACAAATCTTTGAAAATTGAGTCAATGAGAGCATTACATCATATTTTAAAAGGGAAGTCTGATCACTTTTTGTCTAATAGCTTCTCTGACAGCTACAATTCTCATGGTAAAAAAGATTTCACACTTGAAACAAACCAAGCCTTTGTCTGTGTTGCATGCTGCAGCAGTCAAACAGCAATCAAAGAAAAAATAGCAGAGATATACATGATCATCAGGCTATTCTTCCAAACTGTGCAACAAGCAGAAAGACACCTGTGAAAATACCAAATTCCATACACAAAACCACTGATACAATTCAATGCAAAAAGGATACATTTTGTTTCACCTCAAGCTGATCTTTTCCTACATTCACTGTTCTGTAAAGGGTCACTAAGCGACGCTACCGAGATGCAGGCCGCTGGAACTTGGATGGAAATTCAGTGCAGTTCGCTTTGTGTTTGCCTTTGTCAGGCTACCTCTTTGAAAGGATTCTGCAAAAAAAGCTTCACTATCAGATGCCTGTTTCTTTATTGTCACAAATTAGCCAGCATCTCCCCCTTCTGGATAGCAGGAAAATAAGCAGAAATTTGCAATAGCTAAGTAGTTTCTTACTTGGCCAATACTCCAAACCCAAAAAGTTTGCAACTAATTACTTTTTATCTTTGTTCTTCTGAGCAGAACCATTTCTTTTCTAGATCCCTGTTCAGTATAGTTCCCTTCAGTAACATGTTTCATTAAAGCCAGATCTAAATTCATTCAGATGCAGTACCCAGCTCATCAGGGACAAAAATCTTGAAAAAAAAACCCCAACAAAATATATCACTCTGTCAGCCAGATTTCTCTATTCTATAAAACAGAAAATGCTGCGTGAGTTGGATTATTAATGGCTTTGATTCTACTTGTCAGCATTGCTTAATATATGGTGTTCAAGCAGTAATTTGTGAGATGCGTCAATTTAATTTGAACTGAATGAGAAATTTCACGAGTAGGCAGAGAAGTCACCATAAAATTCACCTCCTTCTTTAGCACCTCTGAGCTCATTCATTCTCAGCCATCACCATAATGGTATGACCAGGCTGCCACTGATGAATCCATTGGGATTCATCCAGTAGCAGCACAGCTTCAGCGATAAGCGATTTTCTATTAAATTCCTGTGCGTATTACATTTTAAAGAAAAAACCCAAAGAGTATTGCTTACCCATTGTTACACACTTCGGGAACTTGTTCCTACTAGTGAGCACAGAGTCTCAGTGCTCAAGATTAGGATCAGTAATGAGCTACCCAAGTACTTAGGAGAGAGTATCATCACCAAAATTCTAAGGGACGCCCTGTCCAATTCCTAGCATCTGTACGAACATTACGTGAGACACTGTTGCTGGCAGTCAGTCATGTCAACAGAGAAACTCAAATGACAACCCTTTAGTTTGCAGATGGCCTCAGATGTCACTGGCTTCAGTTATATTTACATACATAAAACTGTGATTATTCCCTAGCTCCCAGCAAGAGAAGTGCTATAAGTACTTCAGAAGAGAGAGATTTTTTTACAGCAGGACTGCACTGGTTTTAGAACTGTGATGGTGTGAGGACAATTTCTTTGATTAGCTGTGAGAAAGCCGTCTACATGGAAAATGAGAAAGATTCCTGGAACTTGAACCATTAAAGCTGTTTCAACTCTAAGTGCCCCTTTTCTTTACAAATACATGTTGTGCTTTTTTCCTTCTTTCCAGGGATGGTATTTAACCTCAGCAGCCTGTGACTGTTGCATCTAAGCCAGAACGCTTCGTAATGTGCAACTTGGTAATTTCTTCAGCACAGGTAGGATGAATGCCAATTGTCTTCATTAGTTGAGGATACGTAGCATGACATCTACCAAAAAAAAACCAAACAAAAAAACAACAAACAAGATCCACAAAGTCAAAACCTATTCATCTGAAACAACTAGAATGTTCTAAAAGATCAAATAATTCTGTGCTTGTCCATTTTATCAGGTAGAGGAATTGCATGTTTTCTTCCAAAAGTGCTGTCTCTTATTTCTCAGGCACTTACACAACAACATTCAAACGCTCAGCTCACAACACTGTTAGGTAGGGAAGAATTGTCAATAACAGTTGAGACAAAGAGAATTAAGCAATTCATCCCAAGCCACAACTGAATTCATGGCAAAAACACAGGACAAAACTGCAGCCTTCAGCTTTTCTTGTACGTACATGTGTGTTTCACTAACTCCGACTGCAGATGGAAAAACAGACACATACACATAGAGGAAGAAAATCTTGATTAGGACTGCTGGCAAGAATCTGCTGAAGGAAGTAATACCAGAACATTCTTCCATGATCTTAAGAGAAAGCCTGGTGCTTACACTGAAATTATCAATGTTATAAGCAGGAGGAAAAATATATCTCATTTGAAAAAACAAATCACCACCAAAAAAAACCCTTGAGCTAAAATCCCACTTGCTTAATTCCTTTACTTATCCAATAACAGACTTGATGGCTTTCCTTTGAGCTGCTATTCCTGGCAAGTCATGCTGTAAGAATAGCTGAAATGGCCCTAAATTTAAGAATTGTTTCAAGCTCTCTACGGAATAATGTTCTCTCCCTCTACAAAATACAGAGAAGAGAGCCATAGATGTCTTCTGCTGTCCCCACCTACAAGTAAAAAGCACCAACAAGCAAAAGGTAGTTTCTGAGCACAGAGTGCTGAGTGAGGGGGGAAGATGGAAAAGCATCCTTTGGAGAGACTGAAGACCTAATATTTGACAAAGGAGAGCAGCAGCTCTTACACTGTGTGTTCCACGTTGAAAGTTCTGGATTTGTGAAATACAATAGAAACCAATACAAGAATCTGACCTGCTGGAAAACCTCTTACTGTGGCTGAAGTTTTAATTTCCCTCAGGCAAGGCAAAAAAGCACTCCAGTTTCATGTGCTTCCTTTTCACTGGTTATTTTGGATAAAACTTCAAAACAATGACATCCTAAAAAATGTAGTTCTAGAATCTATACCACTGGCAATTAATGGACTACAAACACATGTTGAAAATGTGTACTGAGGGTACACTGCAATCAGTGATTTCCAAGATATTCCTCACATGATACTTGTGGTTCTGCCTTCTTAATAATTTCTGCTTTTCATTTATGGTATTCACTCACAGCTGTAAGACTAAAACTGCAATAAAATGGTGATGATATTTAGGAAAACAAACTACCACCACAATTGGGGGTGATTTCTTGTGCCCCAGACTACTTACTTCAAAGAGAAGTTAAAAACTATAATTAAGTAATGTAAATATACAAATCAACATTTCTGAAAATTTGAATCAGCAATAAGAAGATAGATGAAAAAAAAAAAAAAGAAATAATTGCAGCACACATAAGGCATAGCAGGAATTCTCAATTTAACCACAGAGGACCCAGAATCACTCCTTACTCTTTCAAAGGGAGGACTTCTATATTAATATTTAAACAAAATATTAAACAAGATCACAAAGCTTCACCTACTTGGGCAAGTTATTGTTATTGCAGTTACCAGATAGCTCCAGAAAAAAGTACCTCCCCTCTCCCATCATCCTACAGAGGTTTCTTTCTTACTGTATCACATTGTGGTTAGCTTATACTCCAGAAATTAAAAAAAATCATGCAAGTCCTTGCTGAGCTTTTGAAGAGCAATGGCTGAGCACATTTAAAGATGAGATTAGGAAAAGAAATGCTTGGCAGGTGTAAAGAAAGGTTTTTATGAAAAGCACAAATATCCTTTTAAAGAAGTGACTTGCAAAACTATATGGTGATTTCATATCCTGTGCATAGACTGCAAAAGAAGCTACACTCTGAGGAAACCAACATTAGCAAGTTAATGCACAATTTTATTCTTCGCTTTAACTACAGCAAGCCAACAATATATCTTCCTCAGTTGTTCCTTAACTATATCCAGTATTACAGTAACTAAATCCAGTACATCTTAATGAAGAACTGCAGCATTTTTAGTGAAAATATGTGCAACGCTACATAAAAGTAACAAAAAGCATGGATACTTTATAGTATTGCCAAAACTAGGCAGCTATCTTTTATAATCTTACAATAACTTAAAAAGCAGGCTTTAGAAGCTAGAGACATTCTTTTGTACTTACTTGA
Source organism: Pampusana beccarii (assembly GCA_013399365.1). Taxonomy (NCBI): domain Eukaryota; kingdom Metazoa; phylum Chordata; class Aves; order Columbiformes; family Columbidae; genus Pampusana; species Pampusana beccarii. The sequence goes on from VWYH01004011.1 coordinate 1,743,523, forward strand.
TTCCAAGAGCAAATCCTTGAATAACTTCGCCTGCATTTGGTCCAATGAAATGAAGGCCAAGTATTCGCTGCTCGCTCTCCCGTAAGCACACCATCTGAAAACAATACATTATATAGAGATCTTTTCTTAGAACACCTAAAGATAAGGCATGAAGTTGAATTAAATGAAACTGAAGTGCCCTGAAATCCTAGTTCAGCTGTCTATTCCCCGTGTGCCAAGAACTTACGCACTTGCTTAAATCTTACTGACTTCAACAGCTCTTATGCTTGTCCTTAAGCACTTTCCTGAATCGAAGCTTTATCAGTGTACATTTCAGACTTGAGGGAGCCACTGACAATGATCATTCGTGATAAACTGAATACTTTGTGTTTGTAATTTTTATGAAATCCTCAAAATACCTTCTGTAGTCTAGTAAGCACACCAGTGTTATTTTGACACTGAATGGCCACCTTAGCAATTCTCCAAGCCTGTGCAGTTGTTCTCGGCAGCTAATCAGCTGTATTTCCAAAGATGACAACTACCAGTTACAGGATCTTTTGTGCCTTTGTGATTCAGTCACTCACAGCAGCATGTTTGCTGAGATACATCTACCACATCAGCCAAGTAACCTAACGAACAGTCAGGCCTTGGAAGGAAGCAAAGATGAAGGTGAATTAATAAGTATCTTGGAGGGCCTGAGTCACTGCACACTTAACTTTTACTAGAGAACTTAATGAAAACTTTATAGTTCCTTTAAGGACACCATCTTTAAAATTACGAAGAGAGTCAGTCTCTCTCTGTGTCCTCCCATCAAGCATTAAATCATCACTAATCTAATAGGTTCTGCTATTCAGTAAAGGCTTGGATTCTTTCATTAGGAATCCCAGGAAGAGCAGCAATGCTGACGTGGTACTTCAGATATTGAGGAGTTTTAAAGAAAAAACCCTCTTGCATTAGAGTTTGAAACACTCACGTTTAATGTTTGTGCATGTGTTTTGCAGTTTAGTAAGGACTATATTCAATATAACCCAACAACTATTATGCTATTACTACTTTACTCTCAAATATTTACTTTCATTATTTGTGACAGACCTACAGAAGTTACTACATTTATTCAAAAATTATTGTTCCCTGATATTGAGGAGAAAAGAAAGAACAAGAAAACTATGATATATTCTACCAACACTACACTTTATTAAGATTCTCTATTATGGGTAAGTGCATCAGAAACCTCAAGACTGAGGCAACTGGATTGTTTTAGGAAAAGACACATTTCAAGTCCAACACTTCGGTCTAAACCAAAATTTTCATCAGTAAGACTGAACAGTTGCTGTAGTTTCGTAAGCCTTGTGCTTAATTGTTTTGAAGGTAACATACTTTCCCCAAGAGATGGTAACTCAAATATTGCATATAACTAGTTAAGAACATTGCTGAGGGAAGCAGAGATTAATCTCTATAGAATTTGGAATATTTCTTAGGACCTTAAAAGCTGCTCAAATATAGTATCAATCAGCAAAATGTCAGCTCTAAAAATTGGTAATATCTGTAAAGCAATTTCAAGATGCAATAGCAGATATAATTAATATTAAACATTTGAAGCAACAACAGAGAAACAGGCTGTCACTAAGAATAACTTTCATCTACCTTGAGAGGGATTTTTGCCAAAAAATTTTGCCTCTTTAAAGCTAGCTGTACCATATCTGTTGTTTTCAGTTAGAGGCAAGTTAAAAGCTCACAACACTCACTTTCATATAGCATTGAGTTGCATCTCTTTCAGCCACTGTAAACTCTAAAGGTTTATAATACGCATGGTATACCTGGTGAGAAAAACAAAATCATTTCGTGTTAAGAGAGTACTACTATGTCAAAACCTGCTATTCAGTATTATAATGACTACTATTTACTACATATTTATGATATTGTAGAAAAAAAAATTATTAATATTTATAACCTGTTCATTATATTAAAGAAAAATATGGAAAGCACAGTAAGTGTTTAACACAAATCCTTCTTAGAAAACCATTAGATTAAAAACAAAACTAAAAAAAAAAATTCACAAATAATCACGTTACTCAAACCAATGCCCCAAATTAAAAATGTTATTGTTCCTTTAAGCTTCTCCCAAAAGTTTAATACCGTGTCTCTGAAAATAATGAAATCCAAGCAGCTTTTCATAGCTATAATGATGTATATCATAAGAAAACCCAAACTGTCATTTTTGCATTCTGAATAGTAAACGCCTATTTTTTCATAAATGATTTTGCCTGGGGCTCCAAGCTAAATCCATCAACTGAACTTGCCCTCCAATAAATACATGACATCAGGATATTACGACACACACACATCAATTGCCTGCCTTAAACAGATGAGAACAATTGTGTTACAGTAATTGACATCATTCTAGATGGCACTAGCATCCAGAAACCCAGATAACAGCTCTGGAACAGATTTTTGAAGTAGAAACTGTATTTCAGAATCATAAAAGACAAAACTAGTAACTGACTGGACATTTCATTCATGGGTGACTTGTTTGAATTTTGTCTTATTGTATGCTGACTGTGAATTTCTTCATCATTAGTACCTTAATCTCATTCAGAGGGCTATATGTGAATACATGCTATAACAGATCTCTTCCCCACTATGCAAGGCCCAGGTACATTATGTCAATATATTTTAGCCACAAAGACACTTAGTAGCTTGTGCGAGTATTTCTGGGGACGATCAAAAAATTTTGACTAAAGAACCTGTCCAACAGTTCTGACAAATTAAAAGGAATATCATCATTATTTAATGATGCTGCAAAGTATAACCTATTAGAATGGCAGCTAGTTTAAAGTTGTCACATCCTATCAATAATTTTAAGGCCACCAGGTAACAGTTTCCATTGTGACCTGCTGCAATACTTTTAAAGTCCTGAGCTTTTCTGAAGACAGCAGCTCACTAACTGCAAACACAGTATTTTGGGCACCAAAAATTTTGCCTACTACAACAGTGAAACTTCTGTCTTTTCATAGTGCAGCACTCACACCAAGTATAAAATTAAAAACGTTTTCATACCTCAATATTATCTGATCCATAGCATTGCACAGCTGCTTCTTCTGACAGTCCAACGCAACCATATTCTAAGGGAGTGAAAACTGTAGTAGGTACCTGCTTGCGAGGAAACAGAAAGTGTCACTGTTGAACCATCTGAAGCAGCTGCATGGCAGATACAGGGGAGACTTTGGCATGACTGAGAAGAGTAGCTGTCACACAGATCTGCTTTGGCTACTATCAAAGCTGGATTCCAGATGACAAAATGCAATTCCATTAAAAATTCTTACGGAAAAAAATGTAAGATTTGGTTTTTATTATCGAAAAAAGAAATAACAACTCACATTGTCATAGTCCATCAATTCCGAAGACTGGCCAAAAAGACGCTGAGACAGCAGTTTTCCTGCAGCTATTGCTGTGGGTGTTAATTCAGGACGGCCCTAAGAAGAGAGCACATAGCTTCGGTTTAACTAAGAGAGAAGTAGCGTCCAAGGATTTCTCCTGGAACAATGGTCAGAAGGCGGCCAAATCTTTGGAATTCCAGCCTAGTAGCCAGGGCTTCAAATAGAGGCGGCAGTAATAATTTCTGTTCAAACACGCTTATAAGTCTCTGAGTTTAACATTTGTCTTGATGGGGGAAACAAACGCCATTAATGTGTCAAAGCCTTGCACCTTATCACGTCACCCCTTGAAAAGCAGAGGATATCCACACGCTAATCATTCACTTCCCCCTTTCTTTCCATAGTAAGTCATCAAGAAATTTTTCAGATGGTCTTTTTAAAGCAGGAAAAGCCTAGTATAAAGCAAGAGTGGTTTTTCAACATCAGGCTTTTAAAAAAAAGTTGTCCGTCACAGTTTTACAGAACACAGGCACAAAACTTAGCTAGTTGTAGGCACCATTACCGAGTTCCTCTGTCGGCCCTGGAGAAGGAGAACACTATTCTGCTAACACTGCAACCTATAGGTTGAGTTGGTCCTAGTCTGAGACTCTGGTATAGAGAGGGGCACAAACAGGACTGCTATTGGCAAATACTGTCTTCCTGCAAGCGAGGAATGGAATGAGAGCAGGATATGACCAGGACATGCTCCAATTCAAGCCATGCGTCGTGGCTGCTTTTATATACAAACAGGACTACACCGCGTGCCAGAACCCTAATTTTGAAGGCTGGCACAATACCACTGGAGCACCAGAACTCCAGTAGTAGTTTTGAGGAAGCCGGAAGTTTTTGCAAATTGAAGCAAGGCATTTTCAAAGGATTTTTTAATAGTCTGAGGAAGAACAGTTCATGTGAGTTAATAAGATCTAAGAAACTACACACATTTAGTAAAAAAATTTACTTAAGAGTTCATTCAAGACATATCATCAAGATGCCTGTCTGAGATGAGGAAAGAGGTCCCAAATCTAGAAGGATGATGTAGTGATGCAATAAAGCTATAACTGAAAAACACCTTTGTGGGACAACACAAAACACTTAGTAAAAGATGAAGTTTAGATTCATACAGGCTCTACCTATATGCAACATGTGTCACACTCCTCCAAAGCCCCATTTGGAGGTAGTCATCCAAAATAAGGCCTCTGTCTTCAGCAGAAAATAAAATCAGCATTCCCCACCACACACGTTCAAGTTTTTCAAACTTTGTTTTTCATTACCCTAAAATTTTTCAGCATTTATTGGAATCCATTCCTCTTTCCCAGCTTATCTTTTCTGCATATTGCTAGATAGATTCTGCACATGGTATTAGATACCATTTACTTCAATACATACACCATTTTAATTATCTGCGTATTAACATGCATTTATGTTTTTATCTGCACTAATTACCACTTAAGTTAAAACTTTCATTGCAAAAAACCCAAACTGAAACAATGCTGTCTAACCTGATAACAGAAACTGCAATTCTAATTGTTAATGAAGACTAACCTTCTTTTCCCCACAGCTCATGACAAATCACAAAACTGCAAGTTTATCCTTTTTTTCCCCCCTAAGATCCATCAAATCACAGTTTTTCAAATCCAGCATTTTGACTCTCAAGTCTGTAAGTGTCATTTACCAGATGAAATCTGCCATTTGTTTTTTCTTACACACATTTGCCTGAAATATGGCTGCCAATCATTTCTGCAGCAGGAAATACAGATGTTGTTTTGGCATTCCAGAAATGAATAGAAGATTAGAACAAGAGATAAAATTGTGAAAGCACTGCCATGCATTCCATAAAACCCAACTAATTACTAAAACATCCATGCAGATAAGGCCCAATTTCTCATAAACAATGACCTAAAGGCCTTCCCTGGTAAATATTTGAAATGAACATTCACTTTGCAGTCATGTGTAGAACTACTTTGCTGATTATTATGGATACGAATTGTTCATAAGAATCCTCCAATGTATTATACATTTAAATGAAATGGCTCCTAAGAGAGTTTTAAAGGCTTTGAAGTAATGTGTATTTGTTCTAACACAACTCATTTTGGTCTTATTTCTCTTCAAAGCAACATGCTGTACATTCCACCTTCTCTACACATCTTTGTTAAAATACCCTTTGAAATATGACAGATGTATAGCAGCATGACCATATGATAAACCTCCTCAGAGAATTTCTTTATAGTGTGTGCCATGCTTTTCAACAAAATACTACTGGAAGAAGAATTTTAACACAGAGAGTTTATATCAGCACTGAAAATATTTTCAAACTAAAATTCCAGCTTGATCTTTCTCAGCCTGCTTACAGAAGATGAAAATGTCTAAATTCAACCTGTCAGTTGAAAATTATATTTTGCCAAGGCTTGAAAAACTTTTTGATAGTTGACCAACTGACTGACCTCTGGAAGGTTGGGGGTTTGTTCCCCCTTTCTCCAAATGAACAGCTTGGATAACATTAGGATTCCATTTGCCATACAAGGGTGCAACAAGACACCCATGTACACATAGTTTCCCATTTGTGCCAGCTGGGTATGACTCCCAGATGAAAACAGTCGTTCTGAGCATCTCAGGAAGCTCATCTTTTGCCTCTCACTCCCCCTTCAGCCAGGGAACCAAATTAAAACAAAAACAGAGCTCTTGCTATTTGGTAGGTGTTTAGTGTCTACTTGGGGTGGCACGGTAAAGAAAGGAGGAGCAGAGCTTGAGAATTACTTGCATGAGCAATAGCACCTTGCAGCAAAGAGACTCTGACAGTGAGAGATCGGAGCAAAGAGAATTCCTGAGCAGGAACACTGGAGAAAAAAAAAATCATCTTATTCTTATAAGCAACACTAGGGATCATTGATGCTCATTCAGAGGAAACAAGATTCCTCTTCCTGTGCTCTTTTGGTAGGTCTCACTCAGCAAATATCACACACCAAGCTCTACAGCTTTGTGGTTCTTAGCAGGATGCACTTGATTGTTCTGCGTGCATTCTTTGAGATGTGCACCAACGCAGAACTTCTTCACTGCTGGTTCCCATGCCAGTGAAATTTATTATCCAAATTAATTCTGCTTTAAATAAAAGACAAAATTAATTTAAGTATTCGAATAAAATAACTTTATTGCTTAGCAAGTGGAATTATATGGCTCATGTACTGGAGTCAGATAAGATAATGGCAACAATTCCTTATATCTTTAAACTCTATAAATGCATGGCTAGTATACCGTGATTTCTTTGATTCCCTATATTGAGCCTATATGCAGATAAAAGCTTAAGAGAATATTTCTGTACAGCACTGATGTAACCCTTCAGTTTTTCCCCAATTGTACACTAGACACGGTATAAAACTGTGTTGCTGTTTTTAACACATTTAGAAACGCCTACTGAACAACTTCAAGTTCAAAAACATGCACTAATAAGGACAAAAGCAGGAAAAGGAAATCCAAGTTTTAACAACAAAATGAAAATGACAAATAAATGAAGATCTGATTTTTTAGATCTAGAGTAGGAAAGAAGAGGGCATCCTGCCTCCAGCTTTATACTTGTTACTTAAAGGAAATGACTTGCCCAAAATAACACTGCAGATTGGCAGCAAAATGAGCAACAGAATCTAAGGCCCTGCCAGCATTGCCTCTAATAACTGCTTCTTGGATGCAATTAAAAAGAAAAGTTTGGAAAGCAGGAGGGCCAAGCAAGGCATATGTCAGAGACAAGCAAGTGTGGGAGGTCATTGTGAGCAGAAAGAGGACTGCAGGAAATATCCCAGCGCAAGATGTGACAAGTACAGAGGGAACCTGTATGTGAAGTGAGAAGAAAGGAGAGGAACTGTGCATAATCCCAAAGCTCTGAATGACTGGACAGGACACAGAAGCTGTGGAGAGCAAGGAAAAAAAAGGAGAAATAGCAGAGCAGGAAAGAGTTTTAACACAGGTTTAAAAGGAAATAGCAAGTCATTCAGATGAAGATGGAGACAGACAGGAAGAAACACGTCTACATAGAGGGGGAAGAGGTCAGGATTGGTCAGCAGATTTATGAGATTTAAGTGTCTGTGGCAGTTACAGAATCCAGTCAGAAATATGCAGGGCTATTCCCAAGACATTATGTAACCTGTTACATCTCTTCAAAAACTCAGAGCACCTGCAGGGTTTATAAATTTGAGAGACCCTTCAAAGATATTGCCCAAGTTCTTCAGGAACAGCAGGCAGCTGATGAAAACATCCTCCTGTATCTGTACAGTCCAGAATCCAGACAAACATTATTTTTTATGAAGACACCATATTTGAAGATACTGAACTTATAGCAGATACTCAGTTCTTCTGTAAACTGAAAACTGGGGGATTGAAAGTATTTGAGTGCACTTTGATCAACACGAGACATTCTTATCATAGATAACTGTAGATTATCAATAGCACTATGTAGATTAAGGCCACAGAATTCTGGTTTTGCATCTATAATAAGTAAATCATTTTGCTTAAGTTATAGTGTCCTGTCCTTCAAAAAAAACCCAAAACCGCCCAAACCAATTAATGAACAGAAATCAGATACATTTAGCATTTGCAGCAATTTTTTCTTTTCTAGAGGAAGACACTCTTATCAGAAGCACTTTGTGTCAGGCAGTAGAAATGCTGTCTTGTGACTAATCTCAATTAAACACCCAAATACTAAAAACGTAATTACAGAACTTGTCACAGTCATTCCCAGTAAGTGTATTCAACTCTGAAAGGTAAGAACTGCTTTCCACCAGCATCCACAGACACTATGAAGTCATATGTCTGAGGTGATAGAAACATCATTAGAAAGATAACTGAAGTGATAAAGACATTATTAGTAGCCTCTGACCAATGATGCATTCCCTGATAAACATCAGTAATAATCTCTAATGCTGAGATACTTCACAAGATCCATGTGAAGGAAATTACTGACCCAGGTGGCTGGCACAAACACTACAGCTGTGCAAAATGAAAAAGAGCAAAACACTAAAATATATGCTGGAGCATGACGACATCTGAGGGCCAGTTATTAGTCAGGAACAAGGTTGGCTTCCTGTTATTGTAAAATAGTTTATGTAGACTCAGTACCTCTGTTATGTCTCCAATTGCGTAAATGTGAGGAACAGAAGTAGCTTCACTGGCATCAACTATGATCTTTCCAGTTTCAGAATTAGTTTTCACTCCAGCTTTCTCCAAATTGAGAGTTCCAGTGTCAGGGGCTCGGCCTTAAGGGGGGAAAAAAAAAAAAAGGAATTAAAGTAAAAACTATAGGAAAACTTTGGCTGTGTTAATCTAAAAAGCTGGCATCCTCCACTCTCAGTTTCCAAGAAGTTTGCGCTATTTGATAGTCCAAGTAGAAACATGACAGAGCTTATCTCACACCGAAAAAGCTGTAAGGGTGAAAAGAATGGATACGAATTTCTTTGTGAAAGGAGCTCTATTACTATTGCCTTTGCTCAGATTATTTCAGAGAAAGTTATCCTTTAAAAATGTGCAGGACAACATCCACTGCAATAAGTGCAAAAAGGCAGATGGTTTAATATGTATTGCACATTCTAAATTCAGTTTCCTAATGTAGCATGAATATACATACAATAACTAAGCAACTTCTACACTGAAAATTTCCATTAAACACTAATCGAATGGCACTCAATACTAACGAACAGCCTCTTGTGCACACTTGTGAATAAAAATTATTAATAATGTTGTTCAATGTGAAACATTCCTTAACTCCTCTTTCCTTGTTTTCCAATACGCTTATTTTAAAGCCTTTTTAGTTCCCACAGCTTGGATGAAAATGTTGCCCAACTTTGCTCTCAAATCCTTAATGCTGAGTTATTTTGCTCAAACTCTGTATCTGAGCTATTTCTGTCAGGTTTAGAAACACTATTCCTAGAGTCTAGAAATACTTTTTAAAAAGGATTTAAAAACAAATGAGGCAAATTCTACCAAGCATACATTTTATTACAGCTCCTTCTTCCAAAGATTTTAAGCTATTTCACCCTTAAAAAAAAAAAAAATTTGTAGTGTTTTCTTCATAGTGTTACCACTTAGACCACCAAAGTCTTGGTAGCATTACACTGAGCTTTCTGTAGAGTATTTAACAAAGCAATTCCTGAGCTAGAAATTGGAATCTTAAATGCTGTCCAATTTTTCGAATGTATTTGAAGGTTAATAAGCATAGTGAAATTATCAGGCGCTCCCAAAATTTGCAGGGACACACAGGATCACATAGAAGAGATTACCTGAATATATTCAAATGAAGCAAATTTTATAACACTGCATCCATTCTTAGAGGCTATAAATGAATATGGATACACCTACATATATAGGTCTCCTTTGTGTGAGTCATGATTTTGTGTTTGATGTTAATACAGAGCTATAGCAAAGCAAAACAAAAGGGAAATGTGTTTTCTTTATAAAAACAAGCTCTTTGATGTTAATGTAGGAAATTATTAAACAAAAGGAAAACCTGGCTTGTCAATACAGACCTAATTATATGTAAACATATGATTCACTGCTTTATACATCTGCCATATAGCCAGGCCCCCCAAACAATGTCACATCTGAATGCCTCTGTAAAGACTTCTGTGTATTAATTTCATCTGGTGAAACCAACACTTCCTCTGGGAGCACTGACTGAAGCTGTCGGCACTTGGCTATCTGTCTGTCTTCCCTTCTGTTGTCCCCATGGGATGTTGATCTGCTGTTCCTTCTCTGCCCCCTGCTCCCCAGTCCTGATGCTATCAGGCAACAAAAATAATAAACCTCCAGGACCTTATCTTGGCTCGGATGTGAAACAACTTCCTACCGTTGTATTTCTTTGTGTATTGAGAGTAAAGCCTGGATATTCTGCAAATGGACAACTAATGGGGTTTTCTAGTTTCCCCTTTTTCCTGCCAGGCAGAGCCAAGAGAAAGCTTAGCACGCAATGGCAGGCACTGAAAGAGGAAAAAAATAAAAACCGTCAATAGAGTCATTTAAAGACCTGTGACAACAACTGCTGAGTTTATCGAATCTGCAGGATAACACTTAACCTTTCAATTCCAATCTATTTTAACATGTGTACAGTTTGGTATTAATAGCTAAGTTAAAAAAAAAAATAGTGTTGCTATGCATAGTGAAATTTCTCTCTCAACTTTACTGCCTAAATATTATTTCCGAAAGCAAAATCAAAACTTTAAAAAACTGAACTAAATCTTTATTGGCCTTTAGTCCCATGCTGGCTCACCTCTATAAGCCAGAATTACACTTACTGATCTTGCTTCACCTCAAATTCAGTAGCTTAGGTTCATGATTAGCCAACATGTCTCGGTAAGTTTTAATGCCAAATTCAGGAAATTCTGATATTTCCCAGCATTCACTCGCCCTAGAGAATCAGTTCTCACAATTTCTCAGTACTATTGGTTCAGAAGGACATTTCTTTCATTCCTATAACTTTTTTACATCTACTGCTTCAAGAAAGCGTGAGTTTAGAGCTTACTTCTAAGATCCAGAGGGCAATACAAAACTATACCAAACCCTACCAGACACACAACACATGTGCTGTTGGTTTGAAGATGTCCACTACCCTGAAACTGCCACAGAACAAGGAGTTTATGATTGTATAAGACACAAGACTAGATTTAGCTTTTATTCAAATCAGCAAGATACTACGCCAGACATCTAGAAGAAAGGTGCCAATTCAAATCTGGCCCTTAAAAAGGTTACCTGACTCCTGCACTTCTAATACCACATCATAATCTCATCTTTAATAGACTCACACAATAACCACACAGCTGTGAAAACCACAAAGATCCCTGCTCTCAGGGCCTGCTCCCATCTGCTTTTAACTTTAAAAGAAAAAGAATCTTTTTCATCTGTTTTTGTGAAATTTAATAATATGGCTTCCTAAAGGAGCTGCCAGCCAGCTTAGCTAAAGAGAGTGACAAGAGGCTTGTTAAAGCGCCCATCTCGGACACAGGCCAGGCTGGTCGTATTGCGATGTGGCATTTCTGCCCCATCATGTGCTGAAGGCTCTGGCAATCACACTTCCACACACCAGGTGGTGAAGGCAACATCAGGCTGCTGTGACCTTCAAGCGCAGGACCTTCGACAGCAGAGACTGAAGCAGCCAAACTGGGAAGAAACCATAGGAATAGGCAGAGTCAAATCAGCAGCAGCAATAAATGAGTGACAGCATACTCTTGCATACAGTAAGATTTCCCAGGGTGATAAAGGTCCAGCTGACAGCAGAATTTTATAATGGGTCTTTTGCAGTTTCCTAATCGCAGAAGCTGGAATGTCTCTTTGCCCCCCAGCATTTGAAAAGTCCAAATTAGAGCCAACTGAGCACTTTATTACCAGGCATGATACTGCAGATGGCCACTGCGAGGATACTACAGGGTGACAGGATGGCTCTTCTGGCATAAAACTTAAGCCCAAAAGTCTTCTCCACTTCATCCCTATACATTGGCATTTTGACACATCACTTCATAACTTTACCCAATCCGAGCTCAGTTTGACCCTAATCAAAATCTCATCGGTGTTCCCAGTGTTGGTACTCTCTCTCGCCTTGTTCTGGGTCCCTGACACACTCCCCAAATTAGTTTCAAGACCACTACCCTTTCCTCCTTCAAATCCCTTCTCACAAGGTGTTCACTAAAACACAGCCAGCTGTTAACGACTAATAAAGACCAACTCAGTGTAACTAATGTTCAGTTTACAAGAAAATATTGACTAAGGTAAAATTAACTAAGATAAAAAAAAAGTTCAGAACTGTTACCACATTGACAGCAGCGTGCACCAATTTTACAAAGATGTTTTTGAACATTTTATTAATTACCAATAAACCTTCAGCATGTCTGGCACAATTTGAAAAAAATCTGACTCTTAGTCAGTGCTCAGGCAGTAACTGGTTCTTTGCCAAGTCTGCTAAGCAGGACTGCGCCTCGTATTGTTGACTAGTAATACTTATTGCACAAAGGAGTCACCTCATCAGGAAGCTTGTGGCAGCCATGGCGCAATCATTAAATCTGGCCGTCACCATCCACTGCACATCCGAAGTTACTTGCATCTGGACACATGTCACTTTGGTCCTACCCAAACAACAACAAAAAACAACTCTCACATGCAGATTAGAGGCACAGCCTAGCACCTAACCTTTCCTCAACATGAAGAAGTGATTTTTGTAGTTACATAGAGTTTATGGGTGGGTTAAACAGAAGAAGAAAAATGTACCATCCAGGCCTTTTTCAATGCAAACAGATTACAAGCACACTAAGAGCAGTCCTGTTGAATAAAGTCTGACTGAATGTCATTAAAACTAGCTTTTGGGGAAAAATACTAAAAGCACTGGCTGATGTAATGGGAATGACAATTTTCATTAGGACTGCAGAAATAACATCTTACCAAGACACTAACGAATTAATGAGAGACACTGGAAGTTCAGAACAAAGGCTCAGAGCCTCAGCAAACCACATCACATTAGCACTAACAGTTTTCTGAGATCCACCAAGGTGGATTATTTTTCACGGAATAGTTCAAAGGTTAAAAAACTGGATGGCAAGATTTTGTTTGCCAAGATGAATCTAAATCCCATCCCCTTTCTATATGGGCTGGCATAGATATGGTCACAGGAGATCACAGCAATACAGGATTTTTGAAAGAAAATCTCCAAATAAAATTTCTGTTTTCTTAGTTAATCCAAACTGATTTGGTTGTAAGACTTGAAGAAAACTACTATAAAAAAATGTTACGTACTTAAGCCTTTCTTGATATTTAACAGCAAGGATCTTATTTTACTGCACTAGAAAATAAATCTGTCAAGCATCCAGTCTGACACAAAGGACAATATGCTTGATGGCATATGATGTGCAACACCTGATACCTGTTTAGCCTTACACTGAGCTAAAGCCATAATTCCTTTTTACAGCGAAGATGATATTATTTCAAAGACACAGTGGCTTTACTTTAACCTTATGAATGCAAAGGAACTTGAGAATGGTTGTTCTACCGCTCTCAGCAGGGAGAAAACTTTTGTAAAGCTAAACTTAAAATCTGCTGCTGGTCATTGCTCTTTCTGTTAACAATTTACTAGCATACTACCTCACTTTCTCTGTCAAACGAATTCCAGGATAGTTTGTAAACACCTGCTTAGTTTAATCATCAATTCAGTGTTGCTTCTCTACACAGTAAGACCCCATTAGATATGCAGTAGCTCAGTATCTTTTCTAAGGACTTTGTGAATAATCTGGACAAATTCCACTTACAGCAGTGATCTTTTACCATCTATTGCAAACTAAAATGTAAATACCACTTTGCCAATTCATTTTATATATTACCTGTGTTGCGACTGCTAAAGCATTCAACCCACAGGTTTCATTCTTCCAATAGTTGAAACAAATCCACTTGTGGCAGATGTAACTTTGCCCCTGCAGCTCAGCGGTTGCATCTGTTTATAAAGGTGTCAACCTCTGCCCTGTTCTTTGGATGAAGACTCTGTTCAGTCTGCACACGCACACACCATTGCTTTGTCACTCAGGTATATCAGGCACATACCATGTAATTTTTTTGCGTGTCCTTAAGGGCACGGGGAATACAATATGATATTAAAAGTTTATTGGTTCCATGTCAAAAGAAAAACAATTCTCAAAAGCTCATAATTTCAGAAGAATTCTCAGAAAAGCAAAATCAGAGGACTAGTAAAAGACAGAAGGACATTACAGGACTAGACAGGCAGAATCAAATAAAGGTCAAGAAAGAGCTGTTTGACTGATCTGGAATATAGTATAGTCACTCAGCAAGGTAATACAGGCCCATAATAGTTACTTATAAAAGCTTTGGATTGGAACCTTTAAATTACATAAAAGGGTATCAAAATGAGATTTTTTTTTTCCCCTCAAATATTTTGACGGGCTCAAAAAAGCTGCTAGAAAAGTAAAGAGAGCATTGTGCCTGCCTTTATTGGCTTACACATACAAGCAGAAAATCACACATTCCAAAAGATAAAGAAAACTCTTCATAGAAACACAATGTATTTTTTTTGCAAAGGGCCTACATTAAAAGATAACATTGTAGCTTACCAAACTCAAACTATGTCCCACTGTCAGTAGATACTTTTGACATTATTCATAAAATCCTACTAAAATTCCACAATGCGCTTATAAAAATCAAGAAAATACCTACTATAATTCAGGCTACAATCAGTTAACAATAGCGGCTGCTTTTTAAGTAACTCTGCAAGCTGACTTTCTTCAATCAGTATTGTAACTGGCACATCTGCAGACAGGAAATCCTCAACACTACCAAATTTCCCAGCCTATTATCTGAGACACCTGGTGTGGGTGTGTTGATACAGAACAAAACAATGAATCATACCGACCTCACATCAATTAACCAACGTTAACTGTTAATGTGTTTAATCCTTAAAGGTGGAGTGTGAATTTGAACACTAAAAAAAAGTCACCACAAATATCCCACTCTCTCAAACTGTTCATTTTGCAGTTTCTAAATATGGATTGTAACTCAAATCCATGACAAAAATTATAATACATGTAGTTCCTCTGTAAAAAAATAGTGAGTGGAGTCACATAACAACTGAGTTGCAATAGTATATCATGCAACCTTACTCCATTATAATTAACACTAAACCAAGATTTTTTTCATATTATTTCAATTTAATAGCTTTTTTCCATCTTCGACAGAAGTAGACAAATTGACTTGACATTTCACAGGTGTGAGTCCCCCTCAGTGTACTTCCACCAGAAAGCTTGAGAAAAATCAAATACGGCATTCAGAAATCCACTTTTTTGAAACATGTTCATCTCACCTCATGAATATTACTCTACAGTTTTCAGGATTGTCGCATCTCCAGATAGCATGACCTTTTTTTGCTCTTGGCAAGCGCCAGTGTCTTTGATTGGTTTCAGAGAGCATAATCCATTATTACAGGCTGTTTCCACAATTTATAGAAGACCATTACACTTCTAAGAGAACAGTAATCACAATAAGTGAAAGAAAATGTTTGTCACAACACTCAACCTGCTCTCTGTTTGGGGCATTAGGAAGATACAGAGCTGACTTAACCAGGAGAAGGGAACAACAGGACAACAGATATAGTCCACTGGGCAAAATAAAAAATGCTGTAAACGATCTGTTCCTGTTTCCTGTAATGGATCTATTCTATGACCACAAGCAGCACAGTTTAGAAAAAATCCTAGAAAAAATGGTAGCCTCTTGAACAGAATAAATAGGAACTTGTAGTAGGTTCATTAATAAATCAAGAGTACAGACTTAGAGAACACTACCTGCACCACAGAGGTTGCTGGAATTCATGGTCTCACCCTCTAGTAAACGTGAGGAAGATTAAATGTTCTCCCATTTATTGCAGCTCATGCAAAGGTAATTACCATGGATTCTTAACTTTCATGTGTTTTTAGACTGTAAGTGAACAAGTCAGGCATGCAAGAAAATAACTAAGAAACTGACAATGTTTAGCTCAATAAATATTTAACACACACACACACACACACACACACACAAAGGAAGGAGCTGTTTGGCCCCATACAACACGATGAAGGGACTTCATTTTCAAAATGGAAAGCATTGCAAATAAACGTTAAGATAATCAAGTTTACCTACGGCCCACATCACTGTGTCAAAGGAATCAGTTTCTTCTGTGCCCAGGTCAGTATTTTTCCAGGTCACTTGTAATCTGTTGCTCTCCACTTTTTCTACTTTGGTTGGGAAACATCTCTTTAAAAATTTTGTGCCGTAAGATTCCATGTGCTCGGTTACTAAAGATGCCATTTGCTGTTGAGTAAGGGAAAAAGATGTTTATTCTACGATATATGCCCTTTTTAATGTAAACCCCTCCTTCAGCTGTCTTCATGAAAACTCAGTAAATATACTGTGCGTTTCAAATGTTCTTTGTCACTTACTTACTATGCACTGTCAATACATAATTTATTGAGCCACTATAACCTGCAACTCTATTCCAAGAGTCATCTACATCTGAATATACAAATTATTTTCAAAAAAGTAAAACAGTAGAAGAATAAAATGGTTGAGTTTAAATCATTTGATGCTTATACAAAAACAGCATCTAGAGCATGCTCAATTTAACATTACCATAATTACCATTTTCTGACAGCTTGATGAGAATTAAATACTTCCATAAAGGTAAGGAAGAAAAATATTTCCCTTTGCCATGACACCTGTCATTTCTCTGCAATGACTATGAATTACTAAGGTTCCCTGGAAACTTCTGTTACAAAAAGGAAATAATGCTTTTGTCCTAAGAGCCTGTTTGAAATAATGCCACACCACAGTCAATCAGTGAAATGTTGCATTGACAAGTTTATCCGAAGATGTCATTGCTCTTGACTGCAGTAATTCTGCTTGCACTTCGTCAAAGAATATGTTTATTACTTAAAGGATATTGTTACAAAACCACTCACACAGAACAACTACATGCAAGCTCTCGGCTTACAATGCTTCATTTTCAAAGTTGATATTAACTAATATGAAGGCAACAGCAGTGTTATATCTTTTCAGAAACATGATAGCTCACTAACCAGTTTCCACCAGACTCAGGCTACAGACTGAACATAATTATTTTATGTCTATTAATACTTAATTAACTTTGAAATGTCCATTGTGCTCTTCCTGCCTACAAAGCATCAAGTTCTCAGAGAAAGCCCTACTGCGCCTTGTGAAGTGCCACACACACACACACTCAACACTATTCCCTGTTCGCTCAGATCTCATGCTGTCACAGGTGTAGATTTCTTCGATGACGAGCAGAAATCCCAGACGCATTGTCATACGATGCTTTGCAAG
This sequence comes from Pampusana beccarii, assembly GCA_013399365.1. Classification (NCBI taxonomy): domain Eukaryota; kingdom Metazoa; phylum Chordata; class Aves; order Columbiformes; family Columbidae; genus Pampusana; species Pampusana beccarii. The sequence goes on from VWYH01004011.1 coordinate 1,760,751, forward strand.
CTCTGGTACACATACCACTAGTTTTAAGGAAGCCACTTCAAAGGGGGAGTGGCTGGCGTGCAACCAGGAGCTGTCACTACCTGTGGTGGTACTTGTCATTGCTGCTTCTAACGGTAATAGCTCCTCCTCAGAAACTCTGCTGCTACACATGAAAATAATTTTCCTACACCCTGTGTATGAAAAGAAGTTCTTAAAAACAAGCCCATAGCTCTACCACTCTTGCAGCAACATTGGCGTGTAAATGTTCTGCACAATTGCAACTAAGCACTAAAAAAAAAAAAATCCTAATTAATGATACCAGGAATAATTAAGTTAATGTGCATTCATTCCCATTCTGAAAATGCTATTTTGAAGTGATTAACATGACACAGTCTTCATTCTTGAGGCTGACATTTTCCAAAGTTATTTGCCTATGAAAAAAATGTGTTGGAAACTTCAAAGAAAAAATTCACTGCACACATGAGTGAAAACCCAGAACTCTCTCACTTTAAGAACTTTAAGAACTCTACAGAAACTTTTCCATAAAAGCAGTGTTAACAACAAACCTCGCAAGGACAGAAGATTCACAATCACCTTTAACATACTTTCCCTACAGATGGAGGGACCAAAAGGACTATCAGGCCATCAAAGACATCATCTAACCTGTAAAACAGAGGCTACAAACCCACATGCAGGTAATGCCCTTACTGGATCCAGTAACCCGTCTTTAACCTAAATCTGCTACACTACCTTCCATTGCTTCTTTAGGCAGTGACACTTTTTACACAAATCTTATATAAAAATCTTTTGTTTGTTTGTTTTTGTTGCCATTTCTCGTTGTTATTTCTAATTGCTTTTCTTCTCTTCACACAGGAATGGGCTTCTAGCCAGAACTGTTTTCTGTTTTGTCAGCACAGTCATGACTATTTACATTTTAAAATAAATCTCCTCAAACTCTTTCCCAATTTTAAAAGAGTTTTCTCTCTTTAAATTCCCTGCTTGAAAGTTTTTGCTTAATTTTCTACAGTTTAAGGTTGATAGTTCCACTGAAATCACTATATATTTTTTTACCCAGCTATAACCACTACTGTTTTAAAAGCGGTAGAGTCAAGATTTCCAATTCCTATTTCGTTACAAACTTCCAGCTTAGTGATTTATTTATATTCATCATAATGAACTCCACATTGAACTGCTTCATGTTAAGTCAAATAATTTATTTTAAAAATAATTTTCTGTAACTCCTAGAAATTCAGGATTATTTTAAAGATCGTCTAATGTTGTTAGCAGTGGCATAAATCCCTCCTCTGCTTCCCAACCTTTTCAATCTTGTTTTCAGTTAAGCAGGAGGAAAAAAAAAAGATTTACTTTTCTGAGTACAGTGTCAAGAGATATGATAGGAGAATAAGAGCTAATATTTCTTAGCTTCTTTTCAGAAAGCACACACTAGGAAATGTTTGGAGAAGCCAATGACACTTTTTCTTTAGGAGACAAAATAACCAAATATACTTTTTAATATATTTGATATATAAGGAGCTGTGAGAGATTCCATACTTACCTGATCAAACCCACGAAGTGGGATACTTCTCATCATGACTGTAGTGTCCAATCCAATGCCTGTTAGAAAACCAGCACACTCAAGTGAAACATCTGGTGAGGCATCAGTTAAGGAAACAGAAAAAATAATTTAATATAAATGCAATAGAAAATGGCAGCACACAAGTGGGCTTTTTACCTAGAGATATCAAGTTCTCCTCACACAGACCATCTTCAGCTTGCTTCTGTTGCACAGAATAAAATTCTAAAGCCGTATTTTCCTCATAAATAACACTGTTTTTAAGATCCTGAGAATTCATCCTCAGCTGATCTTAATTCACACGATGCTACTGCACAAAAAGGATTACTATTCTATTCCTAACTCAACTACAGGGCATGAGCAAAGGAATTCCGAAAACTGAGCTTTCATAGGAAAGACAGCTATGCTGCTTATAATCATAAATCATCACAGCTTTTTCAAAGGATACAGCTGGCTCCAACAACCAACCTGTTACATAAAAAGAAAAAAACAGTAAAGCAGTGGAATGAGCTTGTGCATATTTCTGCACAACCAAAACATTATTTTCTGAAATATGTATAGTTACAAAATTATAGGTCTGAGGAGTGGATCTGATGTTGTTAGATAGGAAGAAAGAGCATGGCTTGTCAACTCCAACAAAGACAACATTATAAAGTGGGCTTACTTTGTTAACAAAACTAAAAAAAAAAAAAAAGAAAAGAAAAAAGAACAGAACGGGCTTATAAGACACAAGGAATTGTTTTTATGTTGCAAAGAGACATTTAAACACATACTCCGAAACACAAAGTGAAGAAAGCCAAGAAAAACTCAGAGAAACTAGCAAGGGTAAGAGGCATCACTAATATTTCAATTGTGTTCTACGATATTCCTCCATTGGAAACACCTGGAGTGGACAATGACAGGGCCTATTGCTACTGATGCCTCATCTTTACAGGGCATCTCGGCACCATTGCCTCTGAGACAGCAGGCAATATGTAATTATAAAGATATGCAGCAGTCTTGTCGTAACTCAAATATACCTCAAAATTTCTAGAGAAATCTTAAAAATAATTAAATATATATATTGGGTAATTAAGGAAACCTAACACAATCAGAATTTAAGTATGTTGGAAATTCATCACCTTCCTATCAAGTAGATTACAGTTCCCAATATAATTCCTTGCTAAATTTAATTTCAATTTATAACCATTTGCTTTTTAATTATCTTATTTGTCCAAATGCCAAACATTTGCCATTCCTGTCTTTAACAGTTTGTGTGTGCTGCTATATAAAATCTTTTTAATAGATTTACCTAAGCTAGTATTTACCAAACACATCCATTTTAGATCTTAAATAAAACTCCAGCTCCCATCTCTCCCCATATTTCGCTCCCTTTCAATCAAGAATATCACTCAAGTTGTACATCAACACTTCTAATTTATGAGGTGTATCTGCTCTCCAGCACAGCACTTTCTGTGCCTGTCCTCAACTGCCCTGTACACCACAGCATCCCCTCCCTTCCAACCGTTCCCTCGGCTCCCTGAGTCTGCTGGGTGCACAAAAGGCAGAACAGCCCGTCCCTGGGCCAGAGCTGAGAGTGGGTCCAACCAGCCGGGTTCTGACACTCAGCCGCTGGGTGGGCTGCACTCACATCCCTTTGCTGTTCACATGTTCTGCAGACTTGCTAAATCTCACTGTTTGGAGATGCATTCTGCATAGTATTTCCATTTGCAACAAAGTCTTCCGTTAAGTTTTTGAATCAAGAAAAAAAAACCATTGTTAGGGATCAAAATTTCTAGTTACTGTGGGAACAGCGGAGAACATTAGGCTCTATGATTTTCATGTATGGAAATGGATATTTTATAAAAAAACGTTAATTCCCATACTTCATAAAGAACTTTTCAACGAAAAACAACAACACAAAAGCACAGTACTCAGAACCCACCTAACTATTTTGCACATTTTTTTCTGTTTATTTTTGGCATTTTTTTAAAACAGGTCTCTCTCATACTGCCATATTCAAAAGTGTACACACATAGCAACTAAAATAAAATATTAGGGGCATGATGGAGCTCTGAAGACAGCAAATTTGGCGTCTCTTTTTAGCCCTGCCACTGACCCACCATTTATCCCTCGGAAAGTTGTTATTCCACAATACTGTGAGAGAAACAAGTGTAATACTTGAAAGCTCTTCATACACAGTCTACCCTACGCTAGGAGAGCAGAGCAAAAATAGTAGGTGAAACCAATCTGTGCCATCTCCTAGTTCTAACAGAGATGCCTTTAAACTGCTGAAAAGTGCAGACATAAGGGCTGCTGCTCCATAAACCCCAGGGATTGCAGAGTCAGTACAACATGTTTTCCTCACAAAACACCCTAGATAACATCTAGCTATCCTGTAATAAAAACATACAATTTCTGAAGGTGTACAGAGAACAGGTTGAGCTAAAGAGATTAAAATCTGCTAGTCTGGGTTTTACGTTTGGCAAACAATTTAACACAGTGGGAAATACATTTTCCCAGCATTAGGGCATCTGATTAATCTGTGCATGGATAAGCACCCCCTCTTTTAGCATGTAGCTCCTGGAAGTGCTGCAAAAAGCCACACGCTGCCCATAAGGAAACATTTACTGGAGATTCAAGATTCACAGGGAACAGAATGAGAATATCTGCAATTTGGGCATATGTTTGCTCTTCTTTTTCATCAGATGAAAAAGAGATGCCAGCTGGCACTCATAGTATCAGCAGCACATTATTCACAATTTCTTCTACACAGTAGAGGGTTCCTGGGCATTGTCAGCATCTAATAGAAAAGTTAAGAAAGCAGAACCTAAACTCCTTCACACCTGCTCAATCTCTCACTCATTCTGAACATATTTCAAGGTATCCTTTCTAATTCACTGTACCAAAACTCTCCATCTCAGTAGTGAGAATTTACTCATAATATTTGTATATTTAAGAGACTTCTGAGTTAGTTAATGGTTTGGTCTTTTTTTCTTTTTACATGAATAACTGCAGGACTGACAGTTCTATAACCCCCAGGCATGTAATTTGTAGCTGAGATATGTACACTTGGAGGGGGAGAAAAGAAAGAATAAGTACAACACAGCTCAGACTAAAAACAAAAGGTGTTAAACTGAACCTTGGGAATATTTATAATAGAAACAAATCTGACAGAAACAAACTTTTAACTACTCCCTCCTTCATTTGCTAGGACACAGCCTGATAAAGCACAGAAATGCTACTGTAGCCCCTGCAGGCTTATTTTGACTAAATCTCAGGAATGCAAGGTATAAACACTAGACTCCCACATTACACTGTTACAACTTGCATTAGCAGCAACTGGACAAAAGCCACATTTTCACAGAAACATCTTACAGGGATAAATCTTATGTTCCGTTTTTGTGAGGGGTTTTTGCATTTTTTTTCCTTTAAAAACAGTTTCCTCACATAAATCATGTTCTTAATATTCAAGAGGTGACTGATATACTACAAACAACAAGCAAATTTACTTTCCTTTTTAAACTCTACCAAGGAGCCTTGTTTATCTATTTGATGTTTAGGCTAACACAGTGCATTTTCATATTAGAAGGTTACAGCCAAAAATGGCAGCTCTGTTTTCTTTCAAAGCACTAGTTTCAAGCCTCTTTTTCTTACATATAATCTGCTTTGTCTATAATTGCTCAATACAGAAAAGAAAAAAATAGTATTAACTGACTTTCATGCCAGCAAATCTGTATTTCCTATCAAAATAATTTGCATGAGGAAATTGCTCTGTAGTGCAATGTTGACTCAGAAACTTACTGTACTATTGGATTTTAGTATTTCCATTAAAAACACTTTTTTAGTATTTCGGTTAAGCAACAGCTCTGAAAGCATAACAAAAGGCAAAAGTAACCCAATTGTCACATCATATTTTCTTTCGTTATCAGAACTGCTAATTACGTTGGAGTTTCTTTCCTAATTGAAGAGCAATTTCACATAGGCCCTTAGCAAAGAATGAGGACAGTAGTACAGCCTTTGTTTAAGTTTATGCTGCCCTCTTGTGACTTCCACATATAACTGCTACTGAAAACAAGTCACCTCAGCCTAAGATGGTGAAAATTCATACTTAACTTGGTTTTAGAAGGGAATCTAATAAGACTGGGAGGGAGGGAACTCTAGTTACTAATGAAAGTTGGTAGTGTGATGTTGATGCATAGCAAAACAAATTCTGAGAAGGAAACAGAAGGACAGGAAAACTGGTGTATAAAAATCAATTCTGAGCAGTTTTCACCCTGCCATGATGAAAAAGCAAAAATGCCAGCATCTATTAAAGACATGATAAGGCAACTTACGTTTTTCCAGGAGATTCTTTCAACCAGAACAGATCATCACTTGTGATTCCATACTCTACTGCACCTGCAACCTATGATGACACATGTAAGATCTTGAATCTACAATCCAAGTCCTGGCAGCAAAAAAAGCTAACGGCAACTTGGGCTGTATTAGCTGTGTGCAGCCAGCAGACCAAGAGGAACATATCTGGGGATGCCCAGGTAGGTTAGCCAGTCTTCATCTCCGGAGATTTTAAAAATCTGACTGCAAAAAGCCCTGAGCAACACGATCTGACCTCACAGCTGACTCAATAGCTGACCCCAACCTCCTTGAGCAGAAGGTTGAAATAGATGACCTCCAGAGACCCCTTCCAACCTGAGTTATCCTACAGCTCTAAGCAACGTCAACATACTGAATTGATGCAAACTGTTTTCTATAGAAATGTTTTTCTGAAAAGACTGTGCTTTATGTAAGAGATATTTTTACACATGACACAAGTACAAAAATCTCTTGTGTGCTACTTTATATTTACACCCTTTATCCTTCAAATATTTATTATTATCTGCAACAAAACCAGTAGAGTCATTGGAGTTGTTAGAGGGCAAGGGTAACTTACATGCGTCGGGTATTTTGGTCTTCCTCCAGTAGCAATGACAATATTTTCTGCCGTAATAATTGTCTACAAACAAAAATACAAAATCAAACTCAAGCATTTGAAATCCTTTTATCTGTCTTTAGATTTTATCTATGTACAAATGAGTGATAAATGAGAAAGCTGGCAATACCATATGCTATTTACATCACATAATAATCAAAAATACATTTAAGAAAATGATGGAGATAAACTAACACATGCAGGAGTTTCTCCTACACATTCTCTATCAGTTTTTGTTTCAGTACTAAGCTTACAATTATTCCTACACTGGACAAGATTCGGATGACTACGTGGAAGCCACAGTTGTATACAAATGGTAGCTTTTTAAAATCAATTTTTGCTTATGACAATATGCAGCGATCACAGCAAATGAATTCTGCCTCTAAGGCCTGGAGTGGCAGGTTTTCAGAAAATGGTAGGCATCTACCCCCAAAAACTTCTGCTCTCGCAAGCTGATATTTATCAGTAACATTGTACTGTTATGCTAAAAATATCTTAAAACGCAACAACCCTTACAATTCTTCTGAAGGAGGAAAACATCTCCGACTGATCTAATACTCAGAGCAATAAGGAGATATTGGTCATCTTTACATCTCTCTAAGCATTTATCAAAGCAGTATGACTCCGATTAAAAAAAAAATTTGCCTCAGCATTTCCATCTGCAAAGCAGTAGTAATGGCATCAAACAGGCTAAAGGCTAGGGACTCAGCAGGCAACAGTCAGGTTCATAAATACCTTCTCTAGGTGAAAAACACAAATTTCCCTCACCAAAACAATAATGAATAAGTAAGCCAATTCACAAAAGTACAATCTAGCCCCCAGTCGGTCTGAAAACCAACACATGAAGACCTGAAATGTTTGAAGTGAATGATACTGCGGATCAGCAGAGCAGCTCACCTCTTTACCTGCTTTTGTTAAACCACGGATTGTATGCGGATCAGAAAAAGTCCCTTTCATGTTGAAATATTTCACCTTCCTGTTTAGAAGAAAACAGCAGCATAAATGCACACTTAATGAAGAACAGGAATGAAATACAACCAGCTACTTTTTTCATATCTGAAGTGCTAAAAGGGAGAGCAAACTGGCACAGAAAAGTAAAAGGAAGAAAACATTTCATTTCATAGAATTGTTTGCAGCTCTGTCACATAATTTAATACACTTAATTCTTGTGTCACAGTTAACTCCTCTGTACAGAGTACCTAAGCTTGTAACATTGTAACTTTGGGATCAGATTACTGACCTCTTCAAATGGTACAATTTTCACTAGCCATAGCGGTACTATCTATAACATATATATAATACAATGCCCATTTGAGAGCCTACAAAAGTGACTCAGCAGGAGTCACAAAACTAGTACCTGTTAAATTATCTATTAATATAGTTTCCCTATAAAAGGAACTGCATGCTGAAAAACTTGGGACCATTTCGCACCAAAAGCAAAAAATTCAGCTGCTCTAGTACAGCGTTATTTGTGGGATTGTATGGCATATAGATTTTGGTGGACAAGCTTGAAATTGCCTTGAGAAACCCTGACTACTTCATACTAATGCAAAACCTCTCCAGATTGAAGACAGCATTCCCTGATCGCTGTGCTGCTAGAAAGCTTTTACATACGGTCACTCTGAAACACTATTTCCCAGAAAAGAAAAGGAAGTGGGGGAGGAAATCACTTACATTGGCAAGGGCACTTATGAGTTCTGAGCAGGCAGCACTTACAAACTCAAAATACTAGCTCTCGTGAGAAACTCCAAAGGCAATTCAGTAGTTCTAAAAGGAGAAGAAGATGTCCCTGACTACGGAAAGAAAGATGAACTTCAAAGTCTTATTTACTTGTCTTGTAGTTGCACTCTGTGTCCCCAGTTCAATGATTTCACATAATTCTGAACAGCTTGTGCCATCACAGACCTATCACAAAGGAAGAAACCGAACATGAAGTCATCATCTTACAAATTCAGCTTATGCAACTCAAAGATACAGGCAATTGCTAGAAATTAGGAACGTTCTGCAGTACTTTCTGTTATAAAAGTAAATTATCAAGTCCAAATCAAAACAATATCTGCTCTGATAAACCAGTAAATACATTTTCGTGTTTTAAACAAGGAGCTGAATAAAAAGTTTAATGCAAAATTCAATTCCCTAACTGTCTCTAAATAAACATCAACGGGGAAAAGTTGTTATGGATTTGTGGCACACAGGAGTGGATATGGGCAGCAATCTTTACCAGGTATGATGAACAGGTTGGGCTATATTCCAGCCATAGTGTTGGGCATCTTTAAGGGAGCTCCCTAAAAGGGCTGCTTGATGCATAAGCTTTTTAGGAATGCAACCAACATTCACGCAAGTTCCACCAAGTCCCCATTTGGTTCCTTAAATAAAAAAAAAAAAAAAAAAAAGAAAGAAAAAAAAGAAAGAAAAAGTAAATGCATCAGGTTAGTGTAACAGAATGCACTTGGGTTACTTAGTTAATTAGAATTAGTTAAAACTAGATTTGATTAGTTTAAAAGTTCTCAAACACCACAGAGTTTACTGTCTCTTACAGATCAGTTTCTGACTCTGCTTATGTTCATTTGTTTTGATAGAAACCACCTCTATATATTTTAATTCTAAAATTCAAACCATCTCAAGATGTTTCTCAGGGCTCCGAGGAGCCACTTCACATTCACATTTGCTTGTTTGCATTTGCAGATTAAATTTTACATATCGTACATGAAGAGCCTCAACATGATCCAACTCATAATTTTTAGAAATTGTAAATGACATTTTGACAGAACAATATTCTCACTTATTTAAATTCAAAGTCTATTACAAATGCTAGCAGCAGAAACTGCAAATAAACTTAACGTGCAGGGGAAGCAGGCAGAGGTGGGCTATCATCGAACGGAATGAGGAGCACAGCAAGCTGGGCTTAAGGAGTTTTACTACAGGCAAAGCAGGCAGAATTGCTTTGGCCACTTTGCTGCCTGGAGCATTTGCTCTCCTAAGCAACCATTTTGCACATGTGTAAAATATTATCTTAGTATTTCTCTTCCATACCTTGTGGAGAAGGTTCCACATAATCCAAAACGGCCACTTTCCTTCCAAACTGAGCAGCTTTAAATAGAAAACAAGACAAGGTATTTAGAGGAGGGAGAAACACGTGAACATAAACATTTGTAGTAGTACAGGCACAGATTAAGAGTACAGAAGATGATGGCTGTTGTTTTATACTGTCTAAGTCAAGATGCTGGGCTAGGGATCTGGGCTGCCTATGTAGTCAGCACATTCTCCAGAAAGCATTTAATAGCCCAGGCTAGAGCCTCCAGCTTCCACCGACCCTAAAAATGTTATTTGACCCCAAATGAGATGTTTAAGAACCTTGTGGCTGTTGAGATAGCTACACTGAGTTACAAAATGACAAGGTTCTCTACAGCAGTTTGTTGAAAACAGTCTGAAGTGACTGTTGTTTCAACACAGAAATAAGAAACAGTAGAATTTAAAAAATACAGTAGCTATGGAGGCACTCAGAGTACTTTACAATACAGAGAAATAAAAGCTTATTAGGTTTTCGCACGACAAAATAATAAATATTTTCAAAGGGAAAGCCAAACAAAATGACCTAAGCTAAAGGTGTGAACCAATTTGCAGATTAACTGTATAGACCTGAGTTAATGATTAATGTGCAGGGATTGAAGTATACTATGTTTCTGAAAAAGCTTTAGCATTATCAGTAACACTTCTCTTAGTTTCCATAGACACTACTACTACTAAAACAAACCTTTTTGTATTTATACATACAAACCTTCTTTTGCACAAGCAAGGCCTCCAGACCCTCCACCAATTACCAGAAGATCATACTCATTCTTTCCTGTGAAGTATATGTGCAACAGAGAGGAAAAGAAACAAGTAAAACAGGAGAGGTATGTAAAAATATCAAAAGGTATGCTATTTTTTAGAATTGATTATTGCTGATTTGGGTTTTCTTTACTGGAGTACTGTGTTTTTTCAGTGTTTCAAAGCATTCTCCAGAAATTGTTAAACTATCTAGTCTATTTTTGTGAATGAAATACAGAAAATAAAGCAATCCAAAAGAAGTGAAGAAATTGGTTAGATTTTTACACAGCATCCCAAGCAGCTCTTTCTGCATTATTAGACAGTTGCAACTGGGATCTAGTTGCCTTATTGGACTCGAAAAGCTTCAAGGGCAATGCAGGCCTTTGTGAGGGGATGGTGGGGCAGTAAGAGAGAACCTGGTGCATTCTGCCGCCTCAGGCTCCCCACAGCTCAGCCCAGCCTCCCAGAGCAGGTCTGAAGTGGCAGGAGAAGCTCACAGGTGAGCAATACCTCACCTATTAGCACGGGCAGCAGCACAACCCCTGCTTCTGGAGCAGTACAGTGTTTCAGGGAGGACAACCAAGGCCCACCATAGGGGTGGGGGACTTTTCCCGGCAGTTCTTTGCGGGCAGTCGGACTGGGAAGGCTGAACCCCCCCAGTCGTTGCAATTACGCCTCGAGGAAAGGGTTGAGTGCCTCTTGGGCTGCCCCGGCACACGGGCACAGGAGGCCTTGCGGGCTTCGCAGCCACCTGCGGCTCGGGTACAGGGCTGAGGGACGGGGGAGTCTCCGCTAGCCGTTACGGATGGCGACAGCCCGGCACCCTGCCCGCCGTGGCCGCTGAGGGAGGAGAGTGGCGCCTCCGGGGCGGGCGGGAGTCTCCGGTCCCCTCAGCGCTCGCTCAGGTGAGGCGACCGCGGGCCTCTCCCCGCCATGCGGGTGCCGGGAAAGGCTCAGGGGACCCTCTCCAGGCGCTCTCGGCGTCAGGAGGAAAGAACAGCCTCTTCCAGGCCCGAGCCCAGCGGGCAGCCCGTACCTGAGAGGGCGCGTACCATACGGCGCAGCGCCGCGACTCCTAGGAGACGCTCCCGCCTCCGCCACAGCGCCGCCATGCTGTACGGCAAGGGGCCTCCGCGCCCAGCCAGGACCCCTGCGAGGTGACCGTGCAGCGCCTGAGTGGAGGGCGGCGACGCCGGGTCGGTGAGGGCGGCGGAGCCCCGTGAGGGCGGTGGGGCTGGGTGGGGTTCGCCGCAGGTGCGCGCACGACGCCCGCCCTGGGCGCGAGGCTGAGGGGACGGGGCCGCTTCCCGCCCGCACAGAGCTCGACCTGCGCCCGCAGCTCCGGCTTCTAGAGCTGCTGCGGAGCCGCGGGAGGCCTTGTGAGAAGGCGATGACAGACTCTGGCGTTAGGGAAGCGCCTTTGCGTTAAAATCAGACGCATTGGAAGGGGAAAGAGAAACCAAAAACCAACAAACCCTTCAGGTTGTTTGACTGGCTTCCCCCGAGACACTGCTGCACAAGGGCCTCAGGGAAAGCCTTTTGGGACAGAAGAGAAACACGACGACTGCCCAGAAACTTCGCTGGTGTTCACAGCCCTGTTTTTTCCCCTCTGAAACCACACATCCTTTTGTACCGGATGCAGTGAGAGGTGGGATGTCACAGCCCCTTCCTCAGGTGCAGCGTGGAGACTGAGGGTTAAAAACCTCTGAGAAGGCGGTTTGGATAAAGCCTCTCCCTTCCACAGGGTATCACAGGCAACATGTGATGATATTGTTTTGGGTTCCTGTGGCTAAGATACATTCAGCGTTGAGAGCAAGCGCGAGGGACTCGGGTCTGAGAGAAGAGGCTTCCTCAACCACAATGGCGGGGCCAGGCCTGGGCCGCACAGGTTGGTGAACTAGACCAGCACAGACAGCTTTTAACATGTTATTTAACTGTGGTGGTGCAGAGATCTGCACCTGTCGGAGCAGCTCTCATGCTTCACAGCCTTCGGCAGCGCTTCCCATCCCTGTGCTACGTGCCGGGTATTGATTAAGCAACCGCTGTGCTGCTGGCCTGCTTCCGATGGGAGTTGTGAGAGTTGTTAATGCTTGTTATATATGCTGGCAGCCTAAGGTAAAAGGCCTCAAAGTTGGCATTGATCAAAAAAATACCACAGGGAACAATTGCTGGCTGTTGGCCTATACTGAAGCGCAGTAGTGACTCTGCCCTCTGAAGTGTGTAGTGAGTCATATCTGATAAATACCACCATAGCCAAATCAGAGTTTGGGACAAAGAATCGGCCGCTTTTTCTTGGGGAGAGGAAGCTGGTGACAGAAAACATTTTTAGGCAGTCGTGGTTCAGGTGGCTCTGGAGCAAGGGCCTGGCTCACAAGGGGGCAGCATCCAACCATTTTGTTTCAGAAACCATCAATCATCTGGTCCACAGTTTAGGAGAAATTGCAGGAAATTAAAATGCACAAAAGAAAGTTTTGTAGAACTGACACCACCAGTGTAACCCTAGCCCTAACTTTTTGCACTACATTGATGTTTGAAAATACATGAAACAGGAATTACTATCACTTCAGTAAATGGATGACAACTTGTCTAATATCATTGCTATTAAAAAAAAAAAGCAAACCCCTTCCTCCTGCGGCACTAATCAACAAATCACTTGAAATACTCTTATCCACTGCAGCAGCAGTAAAAAGATGTGAATGGAACATATTAAGAGGCCTTTGAATTAAAGAAACCTCAAGCATAGTCAGATACTAATATTTTATGCTTTTCAGGTACATGCATGCAAAGTTGGTTTGACTGTTAATTTTAGCTACTATCCTGAATCAAGCAGTGTTGAGTATATGCTCTTCACACAGCATTTAGTTCAGATGCATATGATCAAGGGTAGAATTAAGTCTTCCAGAAACCAGAACAAGTTTATACGAAGAAATATCCCTGCAGCATTATGGCATTTTGCTAGTATAGAAACACCTTAAATATAGCAAAGCTGTTGGTATAAAACATTACCTTTAAACATCACAGTGGCAATTTAGGAAAGAATTTATGATAAATTTGAAGTAATGCTTCTAAACTCTTTTAAAGATAAGATCTCGGCCAAGTGCCCATTGTAACAGCCACATCATACGCTGGCATAACTGTTTGCTTTCATTATTTTAGAGCTCGGAGTCTAAGCGAACCACAGCCTATGCAGCAATGGTGAGATTGTAGCTTCTTTCAGATGTTTGTGTGTTCTCAACACCTCAGCACACACCCTCTCTTTCCAAGCTTGACAGTGAGTCAGTTCCTTTCCCCTGGCATCCTTCTCAAGTTATCTGGGAACTTGGACTATTCCCAGTTGCTGCTGTGCCACTGGCAGGCAGTGTGAAGCTTGGGTGTCACCAGCCCTCTGGCTGTGTCTCACGATAAAGCACGTGCAGTCGCACAGGTCAAGGCTTTCCCATCAGGACTGCCATCTTCAGCAGAAAGTACGAAGTCTGCGTAACACCACTCTGCTTGTTCTTACACGTTCTCACAAACTCAATCACTGAGACTGATACAGCCAAACATCGCTAAATAGCTTATTTTAATTACTTTGTGATTAGCATTAAGATGATCAGAATAATTAGTAATGCACATTAAAAAAATTAAAATAAATATATCTTAGTTTCTTTTAAGAAAGCAAGCATTAAGTCCTTTAGTGGCAAATACATTGTAGTATCAGGAAGCATTCACATGAATCGTTGTGCTTCTGCAGTGAAAGTGTATTTTTTTTCTAAACTTGGAATTAAAAAAAACTTGCTTACAAGATAGCTATCAGATTTAACAGCGTATTTCCACAGAATTTTGTCAGTTGTAGCTAGCCATATTTAAAGTAATAAATTAACTTGATACGTTAGATGTGGTTTGGTTTATTTCCAGGAGGAAATGTTTATTCAATGCACTGTAAACAGTGTGAAAAGGGCAAAGGAAACACCACTGGAATACATTTCAGAAATGTATATAAATCCATTCAACAAAAATAGGAGATTTGTAAGGCATGAGTTTGTTCTGTTAACAGACAGACTTTCTCTTGAATTTATTGTAAGGGCAGCTTGGAATTCTGTACTTCTTATGAAATACCTTTTGTTACATTCATTGATGGCTTGAATTCTTTCTCATGAAGACAACCAGGGCCAAATACCTTTCCTACCTAATGTTTTAGGAATTTTTACTTTTCAAACACATCTTCTCATCTTTCTTGTTTTTCTGGCATGTTCTTCTTCATGTCTTATGTTCCCTGCGGCTTGGCAAGGTGGGGAAAGAAGAGCAATGTCAGGTAGATACCATCTTTGGAAGTCAGCATGTTGTTTCTTTTTTAGTGGGTGGGGTGGGAAATTTTGTGCCATGACCTAATTAATACTTCACAGGAGTGTCAGTGAACTGTAGTGGATCACTGGTTGTACTAAGAGGTCTCTGCAGTGAGGGAAGACTTTTTGTTTTCTTTCCATCTCTCTTGTGATTTAGTGTATTTTTTTTCTCCTTCTTATTCCTCTGCTAGTGTGTAGCATGTTGTCCTTAGCATTAAGGAGGAAGGAGAAGGGAAAAAAACCCAAACATATGGAAGAAAGGTGTGTCAATTGGTGGATACAAAAGTGGAAATACTGACATAGTCATTGGCAATTGAGAGAACCATATCCCAGAGCTACAAAAAGGACAGAATAAATGGCAGCAGGGGAGGGGTGGTTACAACTCCTTAGACTTTTTCTCAAAGCCAGGTAAAACCTCATGATTCAAATTGCTAAATAGATGGATAGTGTTCTAACGTGGGGCTTATGCTGACAAGTGAGCATCCTTGTTAGAAGACACAGATCTTGGGTAAACGAAAGAATTTGTACGGCTTTTATTTAAGGCTTCTTATCTGATCTGTGTACCAAGAATTTTTCCAACATTACTTTTTGATTACTTTTGGGCATTGTTTTGCCTTGGCATGAAGGAATCTGTGGCTGTTTGCTTGCAAATCAAACTCTGCTGTATGTTTTTGCATTTTTGACATCTGCTTTTAAGAGCTTTGACAAATCAACTGATAAGGGAAGAAAATTACTAATTTTGGTTTATGAGATCCAGGTGGTGATCAGATTTCCCTGTGAAGTCTACAAAGTTTACAACATTTTGCTAAGATGGGACAAAGATCATATCCCGTTAGCTAATACTTTTTAATGTAAAGTCTGTCAATGTATCTAAACCAACTACGTTGAAAATGCCAAGAAAAGTACACACATCACAGAATTACTTTAGGTAATAATTTAAATCCTATTTTAAAACTTATTTTTTTTTTTAAAAAACGACCATTCTAACATATGCTAAGTGCCCCAAGAGGACAGCATGTTACAAAGAATACATCCTTTATATCCTTCAGCTAACAGTCTTTCCTGTGCTGGAAACATTTGGGCATAGATTCATAAACCAAGAGAAATGGTTTCACTTTTCAGCTTTGTTGCTATTTCCTCCCTTGTTTGCCATTTATTTTTTAAATTATTATTATTTTCAGACATTTTTCTGAAACTAGGACTTGTCCTTCAGAATTTAATCTATGCCATTTTATTCCTTCCTTCCTTCCTTAACATAGATTTGTCTGTTCACAGTTTGTCCTAAACAACTAATTGATAGCAAGTGAGAGGCAACACAGCAGAAACAGATGAAGCTTCAAGCAACACAAGTTCTTGACTTCATTCAAATGCTTCAACATATATTAGCAAAAAAAGTGAGGGGAGAAAATACAGCAATGTGGTAGACTGAACTGAGCTTCGAAGTTTTCATGAGCTGTCATAAAGTCTTTGAAAGCAGGAGGTTTTTTCAGTCTACATGACAATCTTTTAAGATGCATGGTAAAACCAAAATAATCTGCTTGTATAATCTGTTAAATTTAAAAGTACAGTTTTGCTGGCCATCTTGTTTTTTGGCTGTTTCCTATTTTAGATATCTCCAGACAGTTTCCTGATTCATACATGAGTGGTGCTTCCTTTCTCAAAATTCCTCTTTTGCATGTTTCTCAGCAAGAGAAACTAGTTGGACTGTTTAAAACAGCAAATCCACATAAAAGAAAATCCCTCATACTATTCTGAAAATGCAAGCTCAAAAGAATTTTCTTCCACTCGCTGTTTCACATGATCTGTGGGGTTTATGATAATGTGCTAGCTCTTCTGTCTCCCTTTGTTTAGGCTTTTAAAAACCAGTCTTTGGGCAGGATTATTAGAAGAAGGGAATGCCATTTGTTGTTATGCCAGGCATGGATTTACTAGGAAAGCTTTAGCTCCATGCTATGCACAGCAAGTGGGGACAGCACTGCCATGGTGCATCATGTGATGGCAGCTGTACAGCCTCCATGTGAGACTGGGAGCTCTGTATGTGAGCAAGTCTGCTCAAGTTTGTGCAGACAGATCTAAGCTTAACTCTGTCAACTGTGGGAGCGAGTCCGTCTGTACAAGCCAGTTATTCTGACCTACTACCACTCGTGATGTTGCTGCCAAGCTAAGACATCCTGGGTTTGCATCTTCCCATAGATGTGCCAGATATCCTGACATTCTGCAATACCAAATCCATCTTTAAGATCTTGTCCCCACAGGAAAATTGTATTACACCAATACATTTATTGCTCTCCACAGTTCTCTAACCTGGATGTGTTAATATCAGGGTAAATTTTTACTATCTAGGCAAGAATAGATCATGTGAATAGTATATAAATTTATGCACTCTGGAGTTTGTGGCATTGTTATTCTGTTAGCAAAAACTTACAAAATATAGCTATAGAGACCCTGTCTAGGGCGAAACAGTAAATTAAAGAAAGGCATAAGCCATTGTCTGACAGCCTTCCAAAGAAACATCTCTTGGAGAAAAAATTATCCTGTAATTACTTATTATAAGATTTTAACTTTCTGTTATCTTGGAAGCAACTTATGGACGTTGTCACACAGTTTGGGTGTATAACTAACTGAACCTCTGGCTTTATCTAGTTTGCAGATATTGCCACCCACCATTTTTACTTATGTGATGAAACATCTAGACAACAGAAAGGGTTACTTTGCAGGGATAGCCTTTATCATACAAATAAACAGTTGTGGGCAGGCAGAAGGTAGTTTGCTCCTCCCATGCTTCTAGCCTGAAGAATATGATTCAGCCCAAAGTTAGAAGTTCTTTAGAAGTTTTGTCATGGGACACTGCTCAATCTGGTAAGTCTAGGCACTAATTTATCCTACTAAGCAGAAGCTGGTCTGATACCAGCTGTAGTTAACTGCCAGTATGTCTCCAAAGAATAGCTGTATGCTTACAGAATCAGGTCAGTCCATAGAATAAGTTTTACTGTTTTAAGCTCTTTTCTCCACAGCCCAGCAGTAAAATAGATTATCAGTTTAAAATTGACTGTGGGTGGCATTACATAACCTGTCATATTTTCACAACCAGACAGGAAATTACTGTCAGTAAAGCTGGAGTGCATTATTGCTTATTTCGTTCTTTGTTCAGCTTGATGTCTGGATTATAAAAAAATATTTGTTGAGCTAAAGCTCTGTTATACACGGAAGAGATACTTCAAAGTTATTCTGTATTGACATTGGGTACTGTGCCGTATTGCAGGGTCTTAGTTATGTTTTGTTTAGAATTACTAAACCCACTTTGAACTTCACATACCTCTTTTCCCCCAATTATGTATTCAATTCATACGCTTAAAATCTTTTCTTCTTCTCTTGTCGTGGTCTCAGGTAGTCCCTAATTCTTTCAAGGACCTCCCCCGTCATGTGACAAAGCCAGTTTTCAGCTCCTATTTCTGCCACATTTGATACAAACCCTTTCTCTGAATATTTTAAAAGTTTCTAGGTTACAACTTCAAACACTTGCTGACTAGGTCTGAGTTTTATAGTGAGAATATAGCAGAGAACTACTACCACAATGTGCTTGGTTTTTGGTTTTTCTTATTATTTTCTTTTATGGCGCGATTGTGGCTTGATTATATTGTTTCCACCTCGAAGGAAACAATATAAACAGTCAAGCTGAGAACAAGGTTTATTAGAATAAGACTCTTCTTTTATCTTGGAGCTGTTTGTAGCAGAATGTCTTTCCAACTAGAAGCTATAGAAATTAAAATGTACTATTTATAATGTATTGATGGCACCTCCTTCTGTAGTGACTGTTGAGCAATTTGCTATACGTACCTCTCCGCCCTCCAGCAGTACTCTATATTTAACTCACATGCCTAGGTCCTGTTTCTACAACTTCTGCGCTGGCTGTAGCATGCCACGTCTGAGCTGAAAAAAGAACTAAATCCCTTGGGCCAAATTCATTCCTGGAGCTGCTTGATTGAACACAGCGCATTTACACTGAGCACAGATTTGGCTCATACCTGACTTTGTCAGCATTCACTGTGCTGTAACTAAGTAACAAGAACACTGTCATTAAGGGACTGATGAACAGCTTTCTCTAAGGTTATTAGAGCACTGAGCACCTTTAAGGAGTGCAGAAATCTGTGAAAGGAGGAGTTGGGGAAAAGGACACCGCTCCTTTTAGAGTCTGTAAGAGAACTGATAAGCTATTCCGCTGGTGTGATCGAATGTGACTGAATACTGCAGGCTCTTGGACTCTTATTCTCTAAAATCCACATCAGAGCAGCACAGGAAAAGATCGGAACAGCTTCTGCTTTACTGAGAAAGGTACATATTTATATTTTCTTGTTTCTCAGACTTGACATGATTTGTTATGTTAGGTAATGTCAATATTTTAAACAGATGAATATGAAAGAAGCTGTGTTTTCTACGTTCTGACTGTTATTCATTGTCAGGAAGCCAGTCCGTGGGCAGCAACAGCTTTCACAGAGAAAGAGTAGGACATATTTGTGTGTAATGCATTTGTACTGTATTGTAAACCTTGACAGTTGAAAGAAGTGAGATAAGATAGCCCTGACTAAATTGAAAGTGTAATTTATGGCTATAAATGTGCCAGAATTTGGTACTCATTTGTATTCAAGAAAAAGCTGAATGCAAGTCAAGCTTCAGTTCAGTCATATTTGAATGAATAGCTGCTTTTATAAATGTGTTGCTGCAGCTATATTTTATGGTGGTTTTCATTCTCAAGAGGGAGTTCTGCTACAGCAAAATGTCTGTGAAGAACAGACAAAAAGCTAGTAGTTTTGCTTGCTAGCCCTGTTGCTGCTTATAAAGTATCTTTCTGATGCCCTTTATGGAAATTCTTTACCATCTGTCCTTTAAAAGCAAACTCATATTTACCAATACTGTCAACCACATGTCATATTGGTGATCTCCATAAACAACCTTTACTTAATCTCTGCACTTAAGCTTACTTTTTTTCTGCTTACTCAGCCACGGACTTCTCTAAGAAAGCCCTCAGGTTCAGGATCTCACGGATTTGCACAGCACTGCAGTATTTAAATGCAAAAGAAAAATTTCCTGATTTACAGCTTTAGTTTGCTTCAGTGGAAAAAGAGTTTAACCACATTAACACTGCAAACAATTTACTTGTCACTCATGTTTAGCAATATTCCTTAGCAGCCTGCAGCTGGTATCAAGTTTGTCTCTGCCAGTCCCACACTGTTGTCTTTCAGCATTCCTTCAGGATCACTGGAATTAGAACTGACTGGGAATTTTCTGAAAAAACATCATTTTGGCAGCAGTTGTTGAAATCGGATCTTAATGTGTGTGGCTGCCTATATCAGTTTTTTAAAACTCTCTCAGGAGAGATTTCTTACAAAGCAATTTCTAGCTAAAATAGAGACGTTCTGTGCCCACTCCAGCTACTTTTCTGGGGAGGGCATTCGATCAGGATTTGAGACCAAGGTGTTCTGCCCTGCTTTCTCTCTGCCTCTTCCCACGCAGCATTTTGGTTACCTGCTGTGCTGGGGTGGATCCCACCTTGCCTGGCCTGTTAGAGCTGTTCATTTCCATAGAAATAAACCATCATTTTGGCAGCGATTTCCTTCCTGCTCCTTCAGATCCCTCAGTGGGTGTCCTCGCTACCAAGTTTCCGTCGTGCACCCCCCCGGTTTGATGAGCAGCTTGTGAAGAGCAGAAAGCTGTGCTGGCAGAGAGACAGATTTACACAGGATTAGCTGGTAGCCTTGGAAGCAGGGCAGGAGCACACAGTGGGGATCTGGGACACTGAGTATTCACCCCTTGATCTTTGAGATATAAACAGAGAATGTGAAATAGGTCTGTCACAGGTGATTATGCTGAGGACAACTAGCCATTTTTGTCTTTCCTCTTCCAGCCCTTTCTCCCTACCTCAATTTGGAGCCAGATCATTCAATGGGAGGTTGTTTTACCCCCTGGGGAACATGGAAATCTCAGAGGATAGAAGTTTTTACAGACCAGCTCCTATTGTGCTGACAGGGCAGAGCACTTTCTACTCTTAGCAGTCCACTGGGGGGGACCGGGTGGGATTTGTACAATTCAGCCGAGCTACATCAACCGCTGTCTCAAACACTGGCACAAACAGTACGAATGCATCTAGAGTTCTGGTGTGGGAAACAAATGGTGTCAGAAACAAATGCTTCCTAGGGGTACCTGAAAGGATCTTATTCCTGAAAAGCTGTCTTTGCTCAAGGCCCAGCAAAGTGCATGTCTTATCCTTGAAGAATGCTCTCACCCTAAACCCTGGCTGTTATTTTTACTAGGCCAGTCTGGGTCAGAATGCTACAAATCCACACTGACCTGCTTGTTGGATGGAGATGAGGCCTTTCTGTTTCGCCAGTTTATCCTAAACCCCTGCTCTTTTTTATGGGGCACATAACCATTATATAAACCTTTTCCCTTGGGTGATAGCACTGAATACCACTTAGACACTGGCTACTGTGAAGAAAGTTTTAACTGGGTAGCAATTATCCTAATTGAAGTCTCTCTGGGGAGAATGGATTTAAACATCCTTATGAAGCTTAGTTGATGGGGATCCCTAGTAGGCAATAGGCACTTTTCTGTTATTTTCCTTTCGTTTAGTAAGAAAAAAAAATGTAATTGTTTCCTTTCAACCTGAGAAGTGGGAAAAAGAAACAACAAATGGCCTAGGGGAAAAAAAAAGTAAATAAGCAGAACTCTGCATTTATGAAAGTCTGAATTTTTGTAGTCACGGTAGTGGAGCTAAATTGTAGTAATTTGAAAAAAACTAGGAATAAGGAAATTTAGATTTAATGCAAGAAATACTTAGTGAAAAATTATATAAAGTTTGTTCAGCTTGGTTTTATGATGTCAATGGAAAATCTGAATGTCAAACTCTCAGACTGTTTCCATTGAAATACAAGCTACTCACATTTGGCAATATGCTTGTTATTCTCCACAATGTTGCACTCATTTAAAAATACACAGACAATATGAAAGAGTAGGAGGTAAAAATATGGGGTTTTTTGACCTTTAAAGTACTAAAATATGAAACTGTTGAATTGCGTTGCCTATAGCAACAGGTTACAACATGCTTGGCAGAAGTTCGTTTAGACTTTCTGACCAAAATACCCTGCTCTTCTTGCTCTGGAAAAAGATCAAGAAAAGCAAAATTCCAAACCCCAGAGATTGCCTCATTCAAGACAGCATAGGACAAAGAGTCGGGAACTCCAGTCGCAGCTGTGGCGCAGCACAGATCTCTGGCCTAGTACAGAGCAACAGGCATTGTTAAGTGTATGTGTAGAAATGTGCTGACTCTTCTGCATTGTTTTTGCAATGCTTTTTCAAACAGCTAATATATCCTTACTAGTATTCAAATCCTCTATTCACTGTACTGCATGAGATACTTAAAGGCATAATTTCAGCAGAAGTTTTTAAAAAGTTTCAACTCAAATGTTTTTTAAGCCTTTTCTAAAAATAGAAGGTACACTTACCTCTTTCACACAGGTATGTGTACGGGAGGGTTTAATGTGTTAATTTGTATGACATTTGTAGAAAACATCTAGAAAATTGTTTGCATTATAACATTCTTCTCTCTGCAGACTTTTAGCAGCAGTGGCTGCAGTGAGTTAGGCCCAGGTGTCCCCAGGTACTCTAGACCATTTCTATTATCCTCAATACCATCAGACTGATGGAGAGATTCTTTTATGAAAAAAGGTTGAATGGTATAAATTTACCAAGCACTCCCTATTCACCAGGTTATGTGAGCTAATAAAGTCTAAATTAGATTCTAAACCCTTTAGCATCAGAATGCTGAAGTACTGTCTGGATGCTTGGGGACTCATAATAAACAAATAACCAACCAGTACTTGGCAGTTAGATTAAATGCATGAAAAATTATAGCAAGATTGGATGTAGTATCATCTTTCCTCAAAGGCCTGATTTGTCAGCAGGCTGAAATCACTTAAGGAAAGTGTTTGAAGCACTGTTTGTCTCCACATTTTCCCTGTTGTTCATAAACTCAGGAATAATAATGTCACATAGGCATTTGTTGTCTTGGTCTTCCGGAACTGATCTCTTGAGTTAATGCAGATAAAATCACTTTGCATTTCCTCGGGTGTTATCCATATATCCATAGTTGGACTTTTCTGACAAAGATTAATTCAGCTTTACAGCATCTTGAAAGTTAAAGAAGTAGCAGTGACTTTAACTTACTCGTGTGGTAATAAAGATGTAATTAAGACAGCTCACCCAAGATCAGATCAGAAAAATATTGCCCAAATAAGACTCAAACCTCAGTCTCCTAACTCAGAATCACAAAGTTTACTCACATTCCAGTCCTGGAGAATAGTGGTCTACCGTACATGCTGTGTTCGTAGAAGAGATTTTTTGTGATTATGTTTAGGACTTCATTTTCAGTAGAAAGCAAAGCAATATCAGTTTATCCAAGCTAAAAATGTAATGAGAGGTTCTATAATTAGGCTTATAAGGATTCACTTTGATTAGAAAAATGTCCAACAGTTTTTAACCTCCCAAATAATTTTAAATCATCTCTTGTTTTTGCACCTATAGGAAATAAGATCTTGTTAATTACTCATAATGTAATGAACTAAGCTTTGCAATAGTGAAATAATAAAATGTGATACTTTTTTAATCCACTAAGTGTGAAACTCACTAAGGCATATGTCCTTATTAAAACTCAGAACATTTAAAGGTACTTACATTCAACATGTTCATTTTTCTTCTCAGTAAATGTAAGTTTTCAGAAGAAGGAGGTTGTTTTGCAATCTGAGAGAAACAGTAGCAATCAGTAGTTTAGATCAAATCTCCATACACCTTCCTCTAACAGTGTTATGAAAACTTCATACAATTTTTATGAAACACTGAGAAAAATCTCAACTGGAATTCATATGGTTACTCAGAGTTACCGTAAAAAATTGATGATACTAATTGCTCTAGTCCTTATTTTTTCACTTCAGAGAATTCTGAGATCAATTATTTTTTAACAATACTTGGGAAAATTTACCAGAAGGATTGATAAATAGAATTACTGAAAGATCCTTCGTGCAACCTTTGGTGAAATGGCTAGAGTCACGTATACAAGAATAAAGAACAGGATGTATCATTTTGTGCTCCATCACATGGGCATTTTTATGTTTTTAGAAAACCCGGAGATTATATAATAGTAAGGGGATAGTGAATCCCCTAACTTAAAAACTAGTGCCATAATAATAGATCCCCAAGTCTGTTCCAATCTCTTGGCTATTGCTATGACTTGGATATTTTATCTTCAAGGGCAGATAACTTGGGCCAGCAGATTCCAACAGTTTGTGTTTGCTTCCCTCTTTGAAATTACCTTTTTAAATCTCTGTAAACTGAAACAGAGGCACTCCCATTTAAATGCTGATTGTTTCATTATGGTTTGCATCAGGGGAAAACTGCTGAACTGCATTATCAAGTTACGATTTGGTCTTATGAAACATGCCAAAATAAGTAATATTAGATGCATAAGAAAATAACCCAGTGCTTTTGAAAGACTTGTCAGTAGTTTGACAGGTTTGGGCATGAAATTTTAATATGTTTTCTTTTAAACTCTGTCCTCTCAAAAACAGATTTAGTGATACAGGTTATTCATTCCTTTCCATAATATTATCCCTCCAGTTTTCTGTTTATTCCCTTGCTCATTTTTTCATTTTGTCTACTATTTTCCACTTCAAATTTTACCTTTAAAGAGAAGGCTCACTTTATCATGGTGGTTCTAATGCACAGAAGAGGTTGCAGTGCTAACCTGTGTATCTGGAACCTCAGTACAAGCATTAAATAATAAGAGCAACTGCCTTGTAATAAGTGGTTATGAGAAACTTGACTATGTGCAAGTTCAGTTTTATTACATATTTAATGAATCTCATGAATCCACATTAAAGCTAAAATTACAGTTGCATTTTCTAGAGCTGTCATCATATGACTGTCTCTTAGGTAGTGGTATTTTTAAATTGGTTGAATTATGCACTTAATTTTCATATCAAATGTTTTCCAGCTAAGAATATGAAAGCAATTACCTATTTTGGTACATTTTTTTTTCCCCTTCTGGGTGCATGACCATCACCAATGCATCTTGCTCTTGGCAGTCTACTGCTATCACTAAATTTATTTTCACATCTAAGAAGACAGAAATTAAAAGACGGACAAACTTTGAAAAATAAACTGTGCTTGAAAAAAAAGAAAGGAAAAGAAACAAGATATGTCTATTTTGCTCCTTTTAAACATTACCTTCTTTGGAAAGTGTTTTTCAGGATAATTGCCTCCTAAAGGAGCTCTGCTAAGAACAACCCATACTGCCAGTTTATGAAGGTGCTGGACTGCTATACAGTAATAATGACAATGAAAAAAAAACAATAGTTGAAAAACTTTCCTTGATACAAACAAAACTGATTTAACTTGTCTAGGAATGGAAAAAAAATGGCGTGTACTATATAAGGTGTTGCTACCTGTGAGTAACCTCTAAGGATCTGCGGAGGCATGTGTGGCAACATTTGTATGGGACTCAGAGGTGCACAGATCTCACTGCAAGAAGTGGATCCCTCTGAGCACTTGGCCATTGATCAAGCTGAATTGCTTCCTTGCTTAAGTTTCAGATCTAAGACCATCCCTAAATCACACGCTTTTCAGCTTGAACTTACAGGGTTTTTTTGTCTTCTTGACAAATACGTTCCACAAAATGTGTAAACAAGGCAGTGCTAACAGCCAGTCACCAGCCTAGATCTGAAGAAACACAAAGAGAAATGCAGATCAGTATTTTTGCCTTCAGATGCTATCTATCCCTGTTTTAAGAAATCTCACCAAATGGTCTCATATTCATACTGAACAATAAAGGAGGAAAGCTGTTCCTCAAAAATTACACCACCTCGTTCTTCCTGCAGCTATCACCAATACTTGCTGTCCAACAGGTCTTTGAAGGGCAGCCCCAAACATGCTGGCAGAATCTTGTAGTGTCAAAGCAACAGTCTGTGACAAGTTGTACTCAGAGGATTCCAAAGTATGTGTTGTAACCAGAGGATTATGTCTGGCAGTATGAAATAATTCTGAATGCCAACAGTCTTCAGTTCTAGAGGGGCCTGAATACGGTTGGACTGCCAGCAAGTGAGTCACTGGTATGCAGGGCTCACGCGGTTTCCCTTGTCCAGAGGCAGGAAGCTTAGATACCTGCTGGCGTCAGTAAATGGTTTCTGGGCTCTATCCATTCATTGCAGAATAATTATCTCTCAACTATGTCAGTAATCCAAATCCATCAACTATGACCATACAATCAACTAAGCCTGGAAAGCCAAGTGAAGACAAGCCAAGTGAAGCTAGAGAGAGATTTTTCTGTTACACTAATGACATTTTCGTAGCCCAGTCCAAGTTCTCAGTGGACAGATAATGTGGAACATCTTGATGTAGAAGAACTAGAAAGAGCAGAAGTCCCATCTGGAAAGTGCAGGACGATTTGGCCTGATCTGTAGAACTGCTAGTGCATAGAAGGGAAGAAGAAATATTGACATCCAGGCCTTCATGATCCCGTTGAGGTAATGAAGCAGGTTCTTGTTAGCTAGGAAACAAAAGTCAGAAAGTCCAAGAAGCAAGATTTTAGTGTGCTACGATGCTAGGGAGCCCTGAAAGGAAATGTGTCAGGTCAGACTTTGCAAGGAAAGCATTAAAGCTTAAGTATTATCATTGGTGACTACTTAAAAGCAAAAGCAATAGACTTTTAACTGCTCCAAACAAATCATACTTACTGTGCAACTAAGATAAGTGGATGGGTGAACAAAAATCAGCTGTACTGTAGGTTGAGCATATCTCCATGGAAACTGAGTCATCTTCTGAACTCAAAATGTGTTCTGCATGACGATTCAAAATCTAAAGCAGTGGCATAGATTTTTTCCCATGTGTAAGGTGTATGTGCCAAGTCCCACCACAGAATGGAGGTCTGGCCACCCATACAGTTAGTATTTTCCTGGGACAATTTTGAGGGAAACAAAAAAGAAAGGGAAGCAAGAACAGCTAGGAAGAGATCTGGAGGAAAATTTGGCTAATCATATAGCCCCTCTACCTCTGGTCTTGGGCAACTTAGGCAAAATTTTTGAGGACGCTGTAGCTCCTGTTGAAGTAATAGTTTTGCTGAACTCCAGGTAGGTGGAAGATGACTACAAATACAAGTGGAAGCTGTTCACCATTTTTAACAAGTTGAAAGAGACTTAACAGAAAGAATCAGAGACTATAAAGAATTGAGTATTATGTTCTTTAAAAATAACAGTTTAAAAACCAGTGCAACTCAAGCCAGCCTGCTAAACTAAGAAATCAGTTCTGAATCCTTTAGACCTGTGTTCAAATGCCTAATTAGACTTAACAAATTAACTTGGCATTCATTCATCCCAATACTAACTGAAGCACATTCCAAACTGTGTTCTCCTCCCAGTGTGCAACTGTCAGCCCCCACGTGTGGGAAGCAGAGGTGGAAAAGTAGGGATGTTATGAGCTACATCATCAGAAATGACGTGTGATTTGGGTTGTACAAGAGGAGCTTCACATGCAGAGAATCCATGGGCAAATCACAGCCGTTCATTTGACATCATCTCAAAGGCTAAATCAATTCCTTAATTTTAAGAACCCTTTCTTTATCAGATCTTTAATGCTGTGACTCCTACATAGAAGTAAATGCACCTGTATACTTGCTTGTCTGAAATCCATCTGAGTGGCTTTGATGGGATTTATTGCTTGAGCTGCACAGGGTGAGATGCATCCCCATCTGCTGAGCTCTGTGTTCAGATGCCTTACACTCATAAACAGAAACACCACTCATGCTGCATATACATAGGCATCTGCAGCTATGATGCGTATTTCAGGGGGAGAACAGGCACAATCCCATCAGGTAATTTGAGTTGGCCCATCAGAGATGTACAATGTGCACTTTTTTTACATCTCTTCAATTTCATGAGACTGAGGCCTCTGATTCAGGGATTCAGCTTTATGTTTTTTATAATCAATGAGAAAACATCCCTGCTTTATAAAAGGAAATGTATCTTTTGTTCTCAGATGTATCAGATTGATGACTCATGTCAAGGGTTTCATAAGCAGGAAAAAAGCTACTATTTTCTGTATACCATTCCACCTGCCTACCTTGGCTGAAGGCTCTAAAAGGAGGGAGGCAGGTTGAGTCCTACTGAACCGTCAAGCTCAGCTTCTCTGCAGAGTGTGCAAGGAAGGCAGGTGCTAGCAAAGAGGTCTGCATGCAAGGTAGTAACTTGGGACCTGCAGACTGCTCTGAAACAGAACGCTACCTGACAGTGCCCAGTTTCTGCTGACACTGTGTTCAAAATTAAAGGGGGAGATGTTCCATATTTTCATAGCAATGCTGGCTTAGAAGTTTCCCAGTGTTCAAAAAGTAGGAGTGGGATCACATGCAGGCTCTGATTTAAGAATCTGAATCATTTGAAAAATGGTTAGAACAGCTTTGATGCTGAGAGGCTCCTTGTGCAGTGGCATGCTTGGAGCCAGGGCGGAACAGCTGCGTGGGGGAAGGGACTAGAGCATTAAAGAAAGCTACTTGTTGACTGCCTGTAAAATTTGCTACTAAAGGGCGTGCCACAGAGCACCATCCATTACCAAATGACACAGAGTAATTTTCAGCTACTCTGAACAGTATCATAATTAAACTCTGAGTGTTCTTGTTCGCTATGGTTGGTTGTGAGTTAGTCAGTTTAATATTTACAAAAAAGAAAGCTCTCTCTCGTGCCACCTTAACCCTGGGCTGTTTTTCTCTTTCCTTCCAGATGCTGGAGAGCTCTTCAGTCCTTTTGTTCATTGCCTTTGTCCTGCTTTTTGTTTTGCTGCTCTTCGCGGTGCTCATCAGGAAAAACGCTGCTGTTGCCCTTCTCTGGCATGAAATAATCCGGGAGAAAATAATCAATTTCATCATGAATCAGAGCAAAGAGCAGAGGATTTTAGATTTCGTGCTGCAGAACGCAGTCCGAGGAGACCCCTGTAGCGTGATGGATGCTATAGATAAGTACTGCTCCCAGAAAGAGTGGGCCATGAACGTGGGCAATGAGAAAGGTAATTGCAGCAGGGATCAGCACTTGACAGATCCTTCAAGACTAGCAAAGTATAGGGCATCTTATTATATTCACATGGTAACTTCCTTCCGCTGCCACAAAAAACCCACAACAGTGTTGGAGTCAGCAGAGTAGTTCTGTAAAGAGCAATGCATGCTTGCGCAGATGACTTTCAGGAGGGGTATCCAGTGAGTAATCCAGGAAGTCACTGGACCCAATCTGGGTTTGTATATTGTGTACATTGCAAGTGTGTAAGCAGAGGGTGACAACTTATGGGAAAAATCTAGGATTGCATTATGCCTCAGTTCCTATATAAAAGGGTGGCCTTAGGGCATAATTCATTATGCCATGTACCTTCAGATT
This sequence comes from Pampusana beccarii, assembly GCA_013399365.1. Classification (NCBI taxonomy): domain Eukaryota; kingdom Metazoa; phylum Chordata; class Aves; order Columbiformes; family Columbidae; genus Pampusana; species Pampusana beccarii. The sequence goes on from VWYH01004011.1 coordinate 1,789,848, forward strand.
CTTAACCAAAAAATAGTAAATTGAAAAAAAAAGTATTTTGAACTGTATGAATTTTGTATTTCCAAACATAAGGTATAAGTAACTGTTGAAGGGAGAAATCCTACTCATGTAATACACAAAAGCAGTTATCAGACATTGTTGCTACTTAGTGGATAAATCATCTCGTTCTTGTGTCCTAAAGGAAAATATGTGAACAAAACATTTTTTTCTTAGCTGCAGGAAAGTTACAATCTTTTAAAAAAAACTGTAACAGCAAAATGTTAACATGTTCCTCTATGAATTAGACACAAAAGTACCTCTTGCTGGGAAATTGCAGGGGAAATTTTCTTAGTCTGGGATTAACGTAGCTAATGAAATACAACTGTAAGCATTGTAATAAAAATGCTTCTCTCTCATGGGTACATTTTGTGAAACTTGTTCCTCCGCATACCAGGCTGGGATCCTTAGGGCAACAGAACAGTAGTTGATGGTGCAGTAGAAATTCTTAAAGCTCTAAAATTTGATCATTTGGGGTTATATTCTTAAAAAAATGACTCTAGTTTTACTCTGACAAGATGACCTTTCCTCAGCTAAGAGCCACCAAAGTTAATGCATTTTTAGTTCCTAAGATTTTGAAAGTGACCACATGATCTTAAGAGCCAAGCATCATTATCACACTATGTGTAAACAAATGACACCCAGGAAAATATCAAGTAATTATATATATGTATATATATATATGTACATTGAAAAATTCCATGGCTCAGAGTAAAATCCCTTCGAATACTTTTTCAGATTAGTTATCTAATTTCTAGCTGTACGAGGACACAGTTTTCTCACAAATAAATCCCTTTCTTCAGAAGGACTGAATATAGTGCACTGTCACTTCTTTTTGGAAACATTTTTTTATTGTTAAGGAGTGACTAATGTTTTCCATCCCACAAATTCATCCAGCGAATCCAAATATTTTGCAACTTTATAACTAGATTTTTCTTTTTCCCTTTAAAAACAAGTAGTTAGAATGAGAATTTTTGTATCAGACTATTGCAGGTAACATTTGCAACAAATATGAGCATTCGAAATTCAGGAATTATATATTTCATTAATATGGCCAGTTTTTGCAATAAGTTCTTGGAAAAACTGCTGCCTTTTTCCCTTGTAACACTATAAACATTTTAGTTAATCAGGGACCGTCTTACTCAGAAATGTTTATATTGTGAAACTGAGTAAGACTTTTTTAGTTGAAAGTTTGCAGCTTGAAACTTAGAATATCCATGATCAACTTGATCACAGATAAGCCAATTTGCAAATGAAACAGTACAGAATTTGACATTAACCCTTCCTTTTTTCATGTTCTGAGCAACTGAATGTAGGGACTTGGTGAGTTTCTTGTCACTAACTTGCTCTTCTGCATGTGAACCGGTTTGGTTTTGTCAAAAGTTAACCTATTTCCATTTTATTCAGGTTTAATTCTAGACAAAACAGTGGAAGAGGTGAACCCATCAGTTGCACTGGAGCTGGGAACATACTGTGGCTACTCAGCAGTTAGGATTGCTCGGCTGCTGAAGCCAGGAGCTCGTCTTCTCACTGTGGAGTTCAACCCGGAATTTGCTGCTATAGCTAAACAGATGATTGAGTTTGCTGGAGTACAAGATAAGGTAACAAGTTTGTCTCTGGTTGGTATAAGGAAGCGATACATGGAGGGTAGGACTTTATCTGTAGAAACAGCAATAATAGGTTTAAATTTGTTTTTTACTTGTCAAGCAAATATGACACCCTAAGTGCTTGGGAACATGTAGAGTTTAACCATCAGGCTTGATAGCAGGGAAAAGGTACCAGCATCCATGCAGAGGACCAAGGTAGTCTGCTCTTTTGTGAGCTAAATTTGTTAGCATCAGTCAGAGGTCCAAATATGATGCAGACCCAGCTGAGAGTCAGGGTAGAGCTTGAGGCTTGTCAAGATGAGTGTGTGTGACCAAAACAATCAGGGCTGTTCTCCAAAGTTCTTTGCGGTGTGAGTCAGGGTGAAGATTCAGAGGGGCAAGACCAGAAACAATCATACACATCTGTATCTCCTTAACATTGTGAAAGCATTTAGACTTCATCTTCCAGTTTTGCCTCTTCACTATTCACTGGTTAGTACAGGAAACAGGCCATTTGCTGAGAGCTATTTTCAAAACCCACAGTGAGTGTAAGAATGAGACAGGCCTGGAGGGAGGCTCCAGAGTCAGTTATGGCACTTACAGTCACAGGACATCAGCACACACAGTCTTTTTCATAAAATTAGTAACAACTATTGCAAATCTGGTTAGATTTACTGCCATTATGGAACTGCAAGAGTGCCCCACAGATTCCTCCTGATAATCACAAGCCTTTCTGTGATTTCCATCCAACATTTAGTCATAGACATTTTGTAGGGTTTTTTTGTACCCACAGCCCATATTAATTTAACTAGCTCTATGCCTAGTTACAGCCCCTGACCTCTCACAGCAATACAGCTGAGGATCTCACTATGTTGGCCCACAAAAGCCAGACCAGAGTATTGGTTTTCTCTATATAAACTAAAAGGTTTAAATCAATGTCAAGGCAGAGTACAATAGAAAACTGAACCATATTCCGATTTGTTACAAAAGCTCACAAGAAGCAGTTTCATTATGTGCAATGGACTTCAGATGAGATGTACTTACCCAAATATAGTTGGTCACATTATATATACCTCAGTTTTGTGCAATCTGAGCTGTCTTGGCTCTCTGTACAGTTGGTTGAGATGCAGGTATTTCCAGTCTATAATCCATCTCAGCCCACAGCAGACATCTACAGCAGGTCAGGGGAGTCATGCCTGAGAAGTGCCTGTCTATTCAGCTACACAACTCACTGCAACACAGATGATAAAACTAGAGGAAATAAATCCCATCATGAGTTCTAATGTGTTTCTTAACTTCTTGAAGAGAACCTGAAGTATTAGCGACATCTAATATTGCATTTTTTACATTTGATGTAATCTCCTGATCAGCTATGAGTCATAAACCAGATTTCCTCTACCTTTTTTCCTCCATTCACAGTATACAGCACTTGCTTAACGAATCAATATGCAGCAGCTTCTTTCAGTTTAACAGTACTTATGCAGATAAACCTGTGAGGAAGATGTAATAGACACTGTCATGTCTCCTCCCTCTACTGGCCATATCAGTTTTACACAGTGTATCCTCCAGCTTTATACTAAGCAAAAATATTATATTTTCTGCTTCCGTTGGACTAAAAGATGCAGCTGAGATTAAAAGTACTGTTTTCAACAGGAGATTGGCATGTTTGCAGTAAAGAATCACATTATCCAACAGAAACAACAGGTCACTTTTTCTGCTTTAAAAAAACCAACCAGAGAAAACCAGCCATACCCATATTCTGGAACATAACTGAGTTGATTTATCAAAAAGAAAAAACGTACATTTGATCTAACTCTATGAACTAATTCAGCTGATGGAATATTGAGCTATAAACAGGATCGCTGAAGTCTGGCCACAATTTAAAATGAGCTAGAGGTATGTGCTTTTTCTTAATGGTTCACAATTCATCAGATGGACTTGCATTTCAGGTAAAAATCCTAGAGGGCCCATCAGAGGAAATTATCCCCCAGCTGAAGAAAAAATATGAAGTGGATACTGTGGATTTTGTCTTCCTGGATCACTGGAAAGACAGATACACACCAGATGCCATCTTGATTCAGGTCAGTTTGCACAATTCCGGTCTTAAAAGTAAAGTAGGAAATGCCTTGATGTCTGTGAGGCCTATGGTCTTTATGAAGGACCTCATCCTCTGTAAAATGAAGAAATGAGGCCAAAACAGCAACCGACCACTTCCTGACCCCTGCTTGAGGACTACAACATTACTTTCTCATCCGGCCTTCCCTGTTTTTAAATTTCAGCCCTGTCCTCCAGACAGCTATTTGAAAAGGAAATTTGTTTGTGGTTTTGAACAGCCAGTATTGGATTTACACAGCAGTAGCTGAAGAAAATGTTCCCTCCCTACAGTTATGTTGTACCCAGAGAATGTTTTCTTTTAAACTAGCTGTGTAAGGATGACTGAGCTCTTTTCACTGGGAAAAAGATAGTGCATCCTTATCAGAGCTTAACCTTCACAACACAGCCAAGACAAACAGGTAGTTTAGTTCCACCTTAGTGGTCAGTCTGATGCAACTGTGTCACAAAGTTGATTTGCTTAGAAAAACCTTATGAAATTAAGAGAAGAAAGATGAAGAAAAGATCCCCGTATTTTCTCAGATGTTACAAACCCTCTAACATGCAATTTTGGCATGTATAGCAATATGAATAGCAAAAGTGAAATATTAATATAAAATGTTTGGATTAAATATATATTGAAAGTGGCCTAGACAGCATTCCTTTTCATGCACTTCTGGAAACGCCTGACACAAAGAGCATCAGAAATCCTGATGACCAGCAGAAAATACAGCATGTTGTCACTTATAGGCTTCTATAAGCTGCGTGACAGACCAGAAGATATTCCTTCTACTGTGCTGACTGGTGTTCAGTCACCAGAGGTAAGAGCAGTAAGCTAAACAGCCTCCGTAGCCTCCACAGTGCACTCAGCAGCAGGACTTCTCTAACATACTGGGAGTGACAAAAACCACCCCACGTTTTGGATATAACTGCTGTCTGTAACCACAGGATAACCACCAGCCTGATTAACTACAGACTGTTTTTTAACAGCTGGTAAGCTCAGATAAAGCAACTTCTACTAGACAAAAATACCATTAAAAACTAGGTTTGTAGGCTTATAGAGGATAAACATTGCATTTGAAGTGAATATTGCAAGTTAATTATGCATTGTGGAAATTTTCAGTGATCTTCATTGTGCACAAACCCTGCTTCCTACCCAGCTCCTGAACAAAGTGGTGGAAAGTTGTACAAGATGAAAGGAAAACAAGCCCAGAATCTCTTTTATTCACTTAGTGGTTTTGGAGTTTGACTGAGACTGGCCAAAGCAGACTGGTACACGCCAGTCTCTCAGATGACCTTACGAGCTACTAGAACATTTTCATGCCGTATTAAAAAAAAAAAAAAAAAAATTCAAACGTTAGGCATGAGAGTCAAAAAGAAAACCATCTTACTGATCATGTAGACATAGTTGGAAACAATCTGAGCAGCAAACTGCATACCTCCACTGCACTTGATTTGCTGTTTCAGAACCTGAATGGACCCAGCGTATTATCAGCATCTCTAATGTTCTACTGATTGTGTTAACAGAAAAGATCAGCCTACTAAACATGACCATAAAGGATCAGAGAGTTACTAAGCTTCTCTCATGTCTTTTTTTTCCTCCAAACCCATAGTACAGCAGGTTTTTGGATGCAGGCACTTGCATATGATGTGAGTAACATGAAAGCACATTACATTCAAGCCAATGTCTGCTTAACATCCACCATGAAGCAATTTATCTTCTTTCTAGGAATGCAACTTGCTGAGAAAGGGCTCAGTTCTTCTGGCTGACAATGTCATCGTCCCAGGAGCTCCAGAATTCCTTAACTATATCCGCAACAACCCCCGTTTCCAATGCACTAACTACCCGTCTCATCTGGAATATATGAAAGTGGAGGATGCTATGGAAAAGGCTGTGTTTTTGGGATAAGGAGAGCCATTAATACTCAAGTCTTTGTTTCAAATGATGTAAATGCAACTGCACATGTTAACTTGTCCATGCTTTACATTTTGTTTTGGTTTTGTGTGTGGTGTTTTTGTTCTGTTGTTTTTTTTCTTTATACTATGGAGCCTGTTAATTAAAGCAAGTGCTAGTGGAGGTAGTTTTAGAGCAGATGGAAACCAAGATCGGCAGTAAGTAGGGTAACTGCTCAAAAGTCTATTCCATTGTTTCACGTAATTCAGCAAACCCAAGGTGATGCACATTGCCTTGCCTTGCCCAACACATAATTGAACAACACAGTCTGTTACTTTGAGCTCAAACCCAAACAACCACAGTTTGGGCTTACGGTGGGGTGGAGAAAGTCACCTGCAACTTCTGAAGGCTTGTGTCCTCAAGCTAAACGGATTAATTGTTATCAAGAGTGGAAAAAAAGGATGCATGTTGCAAGAAAAGACCATTTCAGGAGCCCTGATTTTGCTAAATTACTAGCATGCCACTTAATGCAGTTAAGGCTCCTATTGTGATATCAGATACATTTTTGCATAGTTACTGCAAAAGTTAATCATCTCTATGCTAGAGAAGAGGGCATGCACTGGAAAAAGGCACAACAGTGATGAGAAAATAAAACAGAATTTTGCAGAAGACAAATACAATTATTAATCTGCCCATGCAGAGGCAGGGAAAACTGAAGTAGTTAACAGATTAAAATAAACACAGTAACAGAAAACAAAAGGAGCAGGCTCTTTCCAAAAGAACACCAAAACTACATCGTATCAGACATCCTGAGAAAATGCTGTTTATCCCCTCGTATTTACTATCCCCTCATTATAGCCTGTATACATAGTGTGTGCTTTTTAGGGACAGGGCAAGCTGCTTACTCTAAAGTGCTGTGTATATTTAAGATGCCATATAGAAATAAGGACCAGAGAGAATGGGTTTTACTAGGGAGGTCTGCACACCCTGGTTAACCTTAGTGTTATTAACACTATATGAATAGAGAGGGTTGTCACTGAGAAGATACAAAGCCAAATCTGAAGTCTCTGACTCACCTGACCAATGCAAAAATCCTCTGTCATTTCCTGCTGTGATTATATAATGAGGCAATGGTCGTATTTATAAATAAAAACTAAAAAACAATAGAGCAGGCACATGACTTCCTTAATTTCCCGTGAATTCCGCACTGCACTTGGGATTTCCAGCCTCGGAAGAGCCACAGAAAGATCCAACAGCTGAAAATCAGAGTGAAAATCAGGGATAACCATTCTAATCCTTCCCATGATGGATTCTTTCAGACCTGCTATGAGCTTCTTCCTTTTATGGCCCACCTCACTGAAGTGGTATGTACCCTGGCCTGTGTGCTACAGCAAATCCACCTCCAGAACACCAATAATAAGCATAACAAGGAACTGACCTGCAGTATAAAAGAAAACTGCGACAGAGTCAGTTTAGAAATGAACCAAGCAAAGCATCGTGATCCAGCCAGCTTGGAACGTGTGCATTTCACAAGGATACAAGAAGGCAACATTATCAGAATTTCTTTAGCAATTTAAACTGTCACATTGAGAAAGACACAAGATTTACTAGACTGGATTAGATTACACAGAAGCAGCCCCTTGTGACTATTGTGCTGTCCCACGTAGGAGCAGACCGAGTTCTAACACTGCCACCTCACACTGGGAATGTCCCTGCTTTGTTCTGTAAGCTTGCTTAGCAGCACGTCCTCTTGGTATTCAGGTTCAGCTCAAAGTCACTGGGCCAAAGTCCTTCAGGCGATTCCAAGCAAATTTTGCAAAATTTGCCCATTTCCTGGCATGCACATGTTTCTAGAGCACATTGGAAAATCTGGATACATACAGTCGACCAGAACTTTTTTCTGCACACCTCTTGTTTCTAGCTTTAAACACCTTTGCACCGAGACACTCCTGCCATAGCGGGGCACTTCATACATATACAACCCAAAGTCTCAGATAAATGGTGAAGGATGCTTAAGAATAAACAGGTAGGCTGTTCTGCACTTTACAGGAGAGGATCAAAAAAATACATTCCCACTGCTAGTTAATGGCCAAAATTACCATCTGAGACACTGCCATGAAAATTAGGGAAGGAGGGAACCCGTAGAGTTAGCATGGATATTTCAAAAGATGCATTAGTGAATCATGCACGTGTAATAAATATGTAAATATAACAGCCACCCTTCAATACAAAGAAGGTATTTTAATTCATTAGAAAGGATCTCCTGCACGGCAAACTGTAAAAATAAACACAGTGACTGTATCATCAGATTATTTACAGAATTCCATATGGAAGAAAAAATTTTCTACTTGACCACACTTCTGAAATGCTCTTAATTATTGGTGGCAAGGGATGAAAAAGAAAAAGCCTGACTCTGTTTGCATGACTGACAGTTTTAAAAAAGGGCTTTTAGTCAGTTGAGCAAATACGATGTGGAATTGCTGACACAAATGTGAAATCTCCCAGGGAGAAGAGTTACTTTTCAAAATAAAGTCATGCTTTTTGTTCGAGGAGAAACAGAATGTGGACAGTAGATCTTATAATACAAATATATTCTAAAAACCCACTGAGTTGCAACATCAGCCCGTTCCAATTAGAAGACACAATCCATTCTTGCACAGAACAGGTATGGAACTGTGCATCTGGAAGCACATTTAAAGGCTGCCCACAGAGAGCGTACCAGTAGAAGGCTCTCAATGGAGGGAACTCCCCCAAACAACATACAGCTTTCAACCAGTTCCCACAACTCGTATCACAAACGGTTGATGCCAACAAATACTGCTAATTGAGATCTGTTCCCCTAATGACAGCTACTCTCTCTAAGTTGTCTTAATGATTCAGGCAACATGTGAAAGTGAGGTTTGGTTTCTGCCAGAGCCTGTTACCTCAAAGGGACATGACGCTGTCTTTCAAAATACCAAACTGATTCTTTAAACGAGAGTACAAGAGAGGAAGAGGATTTATGAGGAAGTCAAACCCAGCACTAGTCCCTTTCGCTTCCTGATTTAATACCAGATTGAGCATAACAGCACCCATGTAGCAATACTTACAGCAGAAATTACTCATCAGAGCAAACAGCAGTCATCATACATTCGTACAGGAGCTAGTGCTTCCTCCTGTTGGTAAAAGGAAGGGAAAAGCACCCCCTGAAGAATTTTGAGCAATGAGTCAAACATAAGGTGCAGTGAAGAGAATATACATAAATATCTATAAAAGCAGCAAGAGAGACCGCCGAGATTGCAACTCTCCCACCAGAGGTGACACCGCCAGGGCAGCGATGCGTGCTTATTTGGTTGAGTAGTCAATCAATCAGGAATCAATTATAAGGTATCCTATGAATAACAGCTGGCTATGTTTGCTGTGCATGCGCATTAAATGCAGTAAGAGTTTTAGTCTTTGTCTCTACAGCTCAGTTAACAGTCCCATTATGAAAAAACCTCCCATTGTAAAAAATCCCCTCTGTCAGCTCGCACCAGAATGAGATTCTGCCATTACTGTGCACAGTTGCAGAGAGAACTTCACAGTAAGACACTGGGAAGAGACCCTTGAGGACAGAACACTGCCGAAACCTGAAGCAGATGAGGGCTGTGATATTTTTTGCCTGTTGTTACCAGGTTAACCTTTCACCTGCAGGACTCACTGCTTCCATTTGCCCAACCTGTGATAAGCTGGAAACGAAATCACTTTGGCAGTTATAAAAGGTCAGTTGTAGAAACAACATACTGGGTTTAGCTCAGTACCTCACCTACAGCGTCTGCTATTCATTGCCATTTTAGTGCATCCACAAAGAACAAATCAGATTCCTCCTTGCAGTGGAACACTGATGATACCTAGGAGCAAGATGCTAAGTCCAGGTGCCCACATCTTACCACAGCACTTGCAAAACTAGATCATCCAGCTGCAAGAACAGATTCTGGAGATGATTTTACAAAACTCCTGGGGATGCATTCAGGACATGTGAAATAAGGAGGGAAGGCAAGCTGAAGATCACCTTCCAAGTGCTGTTCGCAAGCACTTGCAAGTAAACAGAACATTACAGTGCTGTGAATGGTAAAATCAGCACCTACCATATGGCAAACTCTCTTACTGACAATGGTTCATCAACCTTTCACCCACAGAAAACCTCACCTCCGCTCTATCTGTAAGACCTTGCGGAACACTCATGTAAAGATTTCCTGGGTTCTGTCACGCTTCATGAACACATGGCACAAGTACGATGTGTTTAGGTGCGCCAGTCTCCCTACTAATCCTATCACCACAGATGAATGTGCCAGGGAGAGGCAGTCCTGAAGAGAGTTAAGAGCCGTTGGTAACTGACTGTTACATGAAATACATGGTTGACTTTTCAGTATCAGGATTTTTCTCCCCCACACAGCAACAAATGTACATTATTTGGCACATCCCCAAAATAACAATTTCTCATCTCAACCAAGCCTCACATATCACTATGATAAAGATTTTCTGTTATTCTTACTTTATTTATGAGAATACTTGCACACATTTCAGAAAAGAGAAAGCTTTGTAAAATTACATGGATTTTATGACTAAATTAGGAAAGGTTAATAACTTCCCAAATGGAAAAACCATCAGCAAGTCAGGCTTGTAGACTCAAATATGCAAGCCTTTGAACAGTGATGCAGAGGTCTTTCCCACAGAAATATGCTTGTGTATTATAATGGAAAAAACCCATGATCTACAGCCCAGGGTCCTTACAGGACTTCATGCTGTAACTCCAGCATATGGCAATGAATCAAAAATGTTCAGCTATACTAGTTTAAAGGATATTCTAATTGCCCTCATTGCCACTGACCTTTTACTAACACACAGTGCACTGACCTGAGCCAGGGCCGAGTAACCCCCTGCCACAGAAAACAGATGCTGAAAAGCCAAAGAGTATTTGAGATACCTACTGTAACAAAAAGATAACCAATGGCACATGTATTCTTTCCAGGCATGGTTTATTGAAAACACATCAAATTGTTATCCTACATACCTGGTTTCTAACAAGCATTCTACTTGTTTGCATTATGGAAAGATCCTATAATAATAATACATTCTGTCACGGTAACATTTGTTCTATGAAAAGCATGTTCCACCTTCTTTTTTTTCCTCTCCATACTTGTAAAATCAAACCATTCTAAGTGTTTCAGTTTATAGTACAGTGTAAATACAATGCAAAATCCCACCAGTCTAAACTACAGAGAGAATGTTGAGTAGTATTACAGAAAACACATTGTTGATTTTTTTTTATTCTCCTACCATGAAAATTTTAAGGCACATGATAGTTACAAACACATTAGCTACTAATTACCAGTAAGCTTCTTAGTCTAGTTATTTTGTTTTTCTGAACAGTAAGAACCAGATTGGCAGGCCTTGTAGTATCTGCGCTATCTTCCTTCTCACACCTTGGACTTCAGAACATCCTACCCTGATGTAAAACTTAAGACAGAAAAAAAAAGGTTCATAATACCTTCCCCTTAACTGTACTAGGTTAGTCATTGTACCAGTAAATCAGAGAACTTCTCTGTCAAAGGTAAGGAAACACCAGATTTTAGGGGCATCAAAACAAAGAAATTTTGCAAGAAACGATGCCTATATAAACCCCTTCAAAAACTGTGAGAGCACAACTCCACCCCAATAGCACAACAATGCTGGTTGAAGTTATTGGCACACTGCTGTTTTCACCGAGCGGGCAGTCGGCAGCACCGAGGCTGTAAGCACCGCCACGTGCCCGCCTGGCTTCCGAAGCTTTGCTGCCTCAAAGGGTTTAACGTGTGCCTCCCTCAGGCAGCGGAGCCGACACGCTCGGCTTTAAGGCAAGTAACAGAAGGTAACTCACCACCTTCAATCTCAGAGAACTGCTCTAGGAGTGAAAACTGCTTTGCCTAGCAGAAGCCTTGCATGCTAGAAAAAAAAAGAAAAAAAAAAAAGAAAAAAATCACTGAAAACTACTCCTCGGAGCTGGCAAGAACTTGCTCATCTGCTATAACGAACATGCCACCCCCTGCTTTCTTGATGTGTCACAGCAAGTCAGTTCCTACTCCCCACATCGGTCCCTTTTGTGATGTCTTGGCAGAGACCAGATTTGTTTTCCTGATACAGACACATTCAGGATCGGCGTGTCTGAGCGCACAAGAGTAGAACCAGGCAGGTGTTTTGGCCAGAAGACACTGAAGATCAGGACCTATGGCTGCCCAAGCTGTTCTCTGGGGAGCATTTCAAGCTGGCAACACATCTTGAGTTGTCAAGTTACACTTATGGCTAAATTGCTACTTAAATCCAAGACAGAAACATGTTCTAAAGCCTTGCCTTTCCACTCTCCTCCTTGGATTCTGCAGACAGACAGACTAACCTGGGAAGCTGTAAGCTCAAGTACAATTGTTCACATACTCAACAACAAAACTTGATGCTTCTCCAGGGGAGTCTTGACACACAATGATTTTTTTTTTTTTTAAACCTCCACAGCTTAGTGAAGATGCTTGGGAGATACGCAGGCCACCTCCCTGGGAAGAAAGTTCTGCACTAATTACATGCCATCAGAAGTCTCCCTCTACCCTGTGTTATCTCAGCCCTCACTGGGCCATCAAAACCTCCTCCTCCTCTTCAGCAGGAGTTTTGCAACACCATCACTTCCTTCCACAACCATTCTTCCCACTAGAATTTCTGCAAGTAGAAAATCTTTTCCATCCCACCCCTTTGCAGGCAGATTCCCTCCAGTTTTCACAGTGGAGCCAACAGAAGGAAGTCACATACCTGAGCCCTAAAAAGCACTGCCTGCCTTTTAGCAGGAGACTCTAGACCCTACTGCAGCTTTAGTCACACACACTGCCGCTTTCCCTTCTTGACATACAGTCCCTGCTGCCAAAACACAACAATTATGGGTTCGTCCACCCACATCCCAGAACAGCTCACCCAGCCAGTCACACTTGTGCCACCAAGGGGAGAGGTACGGGCAGGCATCCCACCAGCGAGCTTGTGGCCATAGATAAAAAGGGCATTAGATCACCCAATCTGGTTCAAAATACCTTGCTTTGGACTTCAGCTGGTGGGCTGATTAATGTAAGGCAATGGTCTCACATGCAAGCCACCCCCCAATCCATTTTCCTTCCTCAATATCCAAACAACAGTTTAGTGAGAAGAAAAAAAAACCCACAGTAATGTAAATAATGGGTTATTGCTACATATTTGGGAATTCGCCATTATTGTAAGGCATGGGAAGGAAAGGGGTAAGATGTGTGATTGCCAGGGGAAGTCTTAGCCCATTGACTTGGTATTTGACTTCTTGATGTACCATCCTTTGCTTTTCTGCAGCAATAAACCACGTTGTGAGCTCACAACTACACTGGCTGCCAGGAACACCTGTCCCCAGGAAAACGAAGAACAGTTTGCTACAACGACCCTGGGTAGGCAACGCCATCTAACCTGACAGGGAGGTTTCTTTCTCGTGGGATGCAGTGTACATACAGAAAGGATTTTTTGGGGAAAGTCCGATAGGGTCGAATTTGCTTCTCAAATAATCCTCGGTGTTTTTAGCCCACTAATGACAGAGACCAAAGTAGATGCCAATCCAGATTTTGAGTGTCCCTGCAGTGCCCACTGAGAGCCATGGGATATCTGGGATAGGAGGTCATGGACATAATTGGCCCCTAGTCACTTCGCTTCCCCTTTCCTACAGTTTTCTCTGTTAACCTCTTGCTGGCTTTAAAATACCTGTACAATAACTAAATCACAAAGTCTTAGCAGAGACTCCTTTCAACAGTCAGGTCTTTATTTTAAATGAACTTTTGCTCAGACTCCTTTGGTAAATATATGGTTAGAAGTAGATCAGGGACAGACTGACAGCATGGCCCCTCTCTTACACTGTTCTAATCATCTACAAAGCAGGTTCCATTGCTAATTACTTAACGTTTTTAAAAAAATCCTTTCATATACAAAAAGAATACACCAAGTACATAACCAAAAGTGATATAAAACTCTTCTGTGTAGCTTGGTTAAAAGGGTCTCCGCGTATTGGCAGAACAAGTATGAAAAGAGCACCATTGATATAATATACAGTCAGACTATGTATCTGGTTTCATTGTCACACTTTATGTCTACACATAGAGAGACACTGCCCCGACACAAATGCAGATAATCACAGATGTATCTCTTCGCTTCCCTTGATCCACTGAGCATCTTTGGCCCAACAGGACTGTCATGCAGGTGAAAAAACAAACCTTTGCTATTTTCATTTGCTCCAAGCAACTTCACCTTCCCCGGGATCCAGAAGTGACCACTGCAACATACCTGGAAGATGAGCGTCAGAAAGGGAGGGTGTGAAGGAGCACACGTATCATCCAAATCACTGACAACTTCTGGCATCAGTCTTTTTCCCTGAATCAACAAATGCTTCCTTCTCCTGCAAACTACTTCACATGGTTTTGTTAACCTATCCTCTGCACAACAATATATATATAGATATATAGATTTTTTTATTTATATATATGTATTCATGTCAAATTTTTAATATACTCAAGATACAAAGCTCTTGATACTTGCTTTTTTTTTTTTTAAGTTTTAAAATATTTTTTTACAAAAATTTTAGATGTTTACTTTTACAATAATATTTTGGGGGGAGGTGAGGTTGTTGAATATTTCCCCTTTTTAATTACAAAGGAAATGGCAGGCACTGAAAACCGCAAATGATGTTTGCTAGACTCAAAATGTGCTTTCCAGTCACACCGATTTTAGGAGCTTGTTTAAAACTAAATGTGGCAAAGAACAGTGGCAATCAAATAAAAATCAGCAAAAGTCAAAAGACAAATTGCTTCCTATGCTCATCTTGACCAATGCCTGGAGAAAATCAGTGATCTGAAGTCATTTAGTTCACGGCATTACCAGGTACCACATATGCAGAGTACATTCTTGTGAGGTAAAAATTCCCCCTTACGCAGTGCAGGCCTTGGCATCTCAGAGGAGAACTGTTGCACGTGGGTGATTCTCACACCAGCTGAAATACGTAATCTCAAAAGAAAACCAAAGGAACACAGAAATCATGATGATCATTTTAAAAATGCCAAACCAGTTCCCTTTGTGGCATTTTTCTTCAGAATCTGTAGCCCAAAGCAAACATGGATCCAACAGTGATAAATTTACCATCAAATATAAGTGACAGACCCACTTAAAATTTATAGCATGTTCAAAATAAGACATCCTATGAAAAAGCTCCTATTTTCTTGCAATGTGTTAACAGCTATGGCAAAATAAATTGTTAATCATCAATGCAACAGTGGTACGTTTAAAATGTAAAAGCTCCTTATTGCAATCTTTGAGAACAAGAAAATAAAAAGCCAGCCAGCTCCATTTCTCAGCATAGATTTCTGAACCAGGGACACTGAAACCTTCAATAAACTGCTTTTCAATATGTGGACATAAAAACAGAGCCATTACAGAATTCAAAAGGCAGAAGTATTGTACACCAGATTATAACGATAATATAGCACTGTGATTGATATAGCTTACTCTAAAAGCAGATTATACAGCTTGCATCAATTTTGTCATCCACTCTCCAGCTCACTTGACCAGCGTTTTTGTTTTGCATTTTTTCCCTTCATTGAAATCCAACAAACCCACTCAACATTCCTGCACTTTCTGTGGAAATAATAAAGAAAACTTAAACGTTTTTTTCAAAAAGCCTTTAAAAATATTAGATTCACAGTTCAAAAGAAATCCCCCAAACCAGAAAAATAAAACAATGAGCCCCAAACCAGAAAAGTGCTATTATCTTCATGGCTACACCTACGATATCATTTCAAATACTCTGCAGTTTCTCTTTCATTTGTGAAGCCATCTGCTGCCACACGACCTTCGCTTCTCATACTTGGCACCATCCACATGTAAGAGTCACCGCCTAAGAACGCAGCCAGCTAGATGGAAGCTTGGATTCTCTTTTCTTGCTTGCTTCTTGCAGGAGTGGGAAGGAAGGGGAGGTGGTGGCTATTTCTGGTGGGAATGTAACTGAGTTAAAAAGCAAACTGTCTCGCTGTAAGGCATGGTGCTCCGGGTTGGCAACGGCGGCCGTCGTGTTTCCTCCCCACGCCCTCCTGGAATCTGCAGCTGGTCAGTGATGCAGCGCCCTCCAAATCTGAATGGCAGTGGTGACTGATGAGATCCTCTGGGTCAATTCAATGTTTATTTCTCCCCCTCAATTAAAAAAAATGTGTTTGGACTCTAGCCCTGCAAAATAAAGTCAAAACTGATTAATACCGGAGAGTAACGTGACCTTGGTGATCTCCATCACCCTGTGGTAGGGCAGTGACTGTAAACATCAACCTATCCCCAATGTACTTGGTTCTCGGGAGAAAATGAGCAAAACCTTCACTTTTCAGTCTGTCCCCCACCTGTAGGCTTCAGTGCTCAGAGGAAGAGAGCAGGAGTGCAGCACATGGGCACTACACACAGCTGCTTCTCCCTGCCCTTGGGCTGGGCCTGCAAGGCTGACCGGTGCTGACCAGTGCTGACCAGTGCAGACCAGCTGCGGAACACCAGCAGTGCCAGTGTCAGCTCCAGCTCCCTGCTGAAAACTGCCCTGAGCAGCTGCTTCCAACCCAGGGACAGAAACAGTCTGAGAACACTTAGCACTTAAATGAAAGAGGAGAAGAAAAAAAATAACCCACCACCACCCCCCAACTTCATACAGGAGTTTTCTCTCCCACTAATGCAAGTGTTTAGCATGTAGACCTGTAGGGGTGGATGATGTTTTGGAATTCAGGCCTTAAAGGCCTATTGTCCACTCTGATGGGAAAACTGCCCAGTGCCTTCACAACAGGCACTAAGATTTTCTGTTAGTCATAGCCAGGGGCAGAAAAGCTGCTGTCCCAAACGTAGCGTCACATCTGACGGAGCGCCAGAAGGAGAACCGGGGTGGAGGGCTGTCTAGCACGACAGCGGGAGACAGATTAGCAGTGGCAGGAGCAAAGAAAGGCCAGTGCCATTCCTGAGGAACCTGGCATGTGACGAAGGCAGAGAACTAGAAAGCAGCAAAAAGGCACCTTTCTTCAGCAACAGAACAAAAAAAAAGGAATTGAGAAGTGGGTCAATGTTTACTGTGTAAGCAAAATCATCTCTCCTTGCAAAGTAACTCGCGTACAGCCAACAGCTTTCCTGCAGATGGGCAGGGCTGTGTAGTGCACGCGAATCTCGGGGGACATCCATAAATAGCCAAGAATATGCTTTTCCTTAAGTCTCAGACTAATCCTCATAATGAGCATGGAGGGGAAAAAATGGTTGGAAGCAGGAACATACTATTCAAATTCATTCCCATGGCCTAACAGCAGCAATCTTTCACGTTTCAGCTGACAACCAATCATTCATGATATTAATTTTCTGTCTGGTTATCTGACAGGTTATTTTTTAATCAAACAGTGCTGTTTGATTGCATTTCATTAAAGATACACTGAATAATATAAAACCCACTCTTTTTTTTTGAAAATGGATTTTCGTTTGTCTGAAAGGACCCAGTTAGCAGTTAGCCTTGAAGAGATTCCACAGTGATACAGATAATGCACGAGACAAGTTAATCACTAGCACCAATTACCATTAAAAGGACCTACCATGCATGCAAATTAGACCCAGGAGTCAACAGGCTGGGGTTTAATGTCACGGGCATCCACCAGATTCACCGAAGCCCTGTTACTCCTGTTAATGTTTTTCCTATTTGTGTCATTCTGCAGCACAGGGTGAGGAGTTAAAAGGCAAAACAGAGCGGATTAATCAAACAAAACCACCAAACAAGTCAGCTTAAAGGAGCACAAGGGAAAATTAGTGGTAGAGAAAGAAACAAGATCAGCAAAGGCACAATACTGACAAAAGCATCTGCAACAGCCAAAAGGTTGCACTTCCCTGCCACCAGTATTCACAATTCTTGTCCATTCCTGCGCCTCAGAGCGATAGTTATCAAACAGTTCACAAGCCAGCAGACCCCACCGATTTATTTCTGTTTCACAGCACAGGGAGAAAGATAAGAGGCAGCTACTCAGGTGTGCCCAGCTGAGGGCAGGAGGTGTATAACAGGCTGAATTCAGGTTGCCCTGTCCTTAAAACCAAGAGGCAGCACAGACTATGGGAGACACATTGTTAAGGTGACATGTTTTTTCTCTTTTTCTCATAAAAGCAAAGCAGCTACTCACTGAACTCTGGGTTGTGCTTCATTTCAGACACACAGTAGATTTAGGGCTGCTTGATGTGATTTGGAGGGCTGCATTGGACCACTTCGATGAATTTTGAGTGGCAAAAATAGCAATTTTCCTGCCTTAGCCTATTTTCCTTAGAAAGACATTTTCTGTCAAGCTCTTATTGATCACATTCTGATGTCACTTAGTGCATTCATTTCCACTGCATGCTTGTAAAACCTACTAGAACTGTGAACTACAAGTTCTATTCCGTTGACACTGGCTCGAGCGGGGCCATCTCTCGCCACATTGGAGCAGAGGGACACACTCACAACTCGAGTATCAACTCAATTTTATCAGTTCCAAAAACAAATGAAGGAGTACAAGGACCTCTACCAAAAAAATCCAGCTGGGCAACCTTCAACAGGGCACAGCTGTACCCAGAACTGGCAAATTGAAGAGAGTGATCTGTGCTTAAAAACCATCTGTCTGGATTGAAGCCATTCTGCAGGGCAAACCTTCACGGAACGGCAGGACACAGCAGGATATGCATGACCAGGCGAGTTACTACACACGGACTGATGCAGCAGGACATTGTCCTCCCTGGTGATCTAAGGAAATATTTTTCTCCAAATCACATTTTTATTTCCCTTGTTCAATAATAGTGGGTTTTCCTTTCAATAGATCGAAACTTAATTTTTTCCACTGAATGTGAATCACCTGGATTTTCTGATATTATCAGCAACGTGCTGAAGGTTATTAAGGACAGCCTTCTGCAGACTAACAGCAGCGTTTTCTACCACTGCTTCTTGCTTCACTGAATCCCCCTCTTCTTCCTCAAAATTACTTCCTCAGGGGAAAAAAAGCTTGTTTTGAGGCCAGGGAGAACTGACAGCTCCAGCATTAAGCAACTTCTAAAAAGGTCTGCTGAAAATGCATAGCAATACAACAGAAGTTACACAGAGCCTGCTAAGCCACATTTGCACTCAGCCCACAATACAAAGAGCTTTGTGGAGAATTTTG
This sequence comes from Pampusana beccarii, assembly GCA_013399365.1. Taxonomy (NCBI): domain Eukaryota; kingdom Metazoa; phylum Chordata; class Aves; order Columbiformes; family Columbidae; genus Pampusana; species Pampusana beccarii. Next base: position 1,808,666 of record VWYH01004011.1, read on the forward strand.
GTTTTTTCATTATAAAGTTGTCTCCATTTGTTTTCAGAAGGCACACACATAACGACGCACGTGTCTCCAGCTCCATCTCCTTGGCCATCGCCAGGGCCGTGAAGGAGCGTTGGGGAAAGGAACACTGTTCACCAGACTGCGGTGCACAGACACACGAGCTCACACCTGCTGCTCATGCTGAAACAACAAAGCAGTGTGACAGTCCAAAGCGACTGCTCTAGGAACGAAGTCTGAGCACACTGATACACTTCAGGGCTAGGGAATGCTGCCTGGATGAGGGTGACAGAGCAAACACTTGCTGTTTTTACAACCTCATTCATTTACAGTACAGCGACTGCCTGCATTTGCTCCTGCAGTAGAAAGCAGCATTTTGTTTTTATTTCTAGTTAGCCGAGTGCTAGGTTACCAAATAGTGCCTTTATCTTAAAAACAAAAAAGCACCTTTTATAGCCCCCTGGTGAGTAACTACCCTGTATTTCTTGCTGATGACCCCAGGCCTCCCTTCTTTTAGAGGCACTAACTAGCATTCTGCAGTAAGAGGAAGCTCACTTTTAAAGGTTCTTTCTCTGAGGCATCCCCTGTGTTATCACTGGTCTTGTATTTGCGCTCCTTGTCCCGGTGATCGATGGTGGAGTACCCATCTGAGGAGAAAGAACACAACAGTCAGGCGTGAGGCACGAGTAAGAGCAAAACCACAGCTGATGCTAGCAGAATTCTCCAGCAAAGAAACAGGAAAATAAAGCATCACAACCCCAAGACGCTGGCAGTCTGCTTTTCACATGCGCTCCAGCTCTGAAATTTCATTTTGACCAGCTTAAAACAAACCAGAAAAACCCTCTTTTTATATCACTGCCAGAAGCTGGCACTCATTAGCAAGCAGCACTGTTTTCGTCCCAGCCTGCTGTGGTTTTTAGCGTGCCCAAGGAAAGCAGCAAGTTGTCATCTTGTGCCCTGTGGCCAATGAGCTCCAAATTCAGCCCAAATCTTGTGTTCCTTGCTTAGCAGTCTGATTAATTGGCTGCGTCCATTCCCTGAACGCTCTGCAGCATGTTCCCGCTCCTCCTGAGCCCGACCACTAGCAGGACAGGACAATCACTTGGAAGAGCCCTTTTCAGAGCACTGGAAAAAGGGCTGGTGAGTTGGAAGAAATCCTGGTGCAAACCCTGCTGTGCTTGGACTGTCTTTCATGACAAAGTAGCACCTGTTGCTGCTTTTCCTCCTGACAACTAAGAGACAATATGAAAGTGATGAACACAAGGAAGAAAAGTGTAAGAAGGTTTTATAAAGAAATGGCTCTAATTATTTCAGAACCTTTGCATCATTGTCAGCCAATACAGATCTCAATTTATTTTCCTGACGCATCAAATTTCCCTCATTATCAGTGACAAATAGATCCTCTCCTGCTCTGCTTTGACAGCATTGTAATCTGCAGTAAATGACACTCAAATTTATAGCTCCCTGTAGGCTTTTGCTTTCCCCTGTGTAGCTGAGGGTTCATTAATGTTTTCACGTCCTGACAAACTGCGTTCTTGGTATACCACAAAGAGCTTTTGCAAAAACTTCCTAAATGCTCCTCTCTTGGTTTATTACTTGCCTGCAACAGGTTGTTAAGAAAAAGTCATATTTTTGTGGGATTCCCATGGCATAAAGAGGCACTGTTTGCCCACATGACAAAAGCACACACAGCTACTGTGACTTGTACCAAACACAACCGCAGAGCCGAGCCCTAAATAACGTCCATGCTGCCCACAGCCATGTTAGTTTTAAAAGGGCTGTAGTTTTCCTAAGTTTCTAATGAATCAAAGTGCACACAGACCTGCCGCAAGAACCTGAAGTGTCATATATTGATAGCATCATGGATAGTAACAGATTATTTAACAACACTGCCTAAAAATAACTAAAGAATTTTGGAGTTATACATGTAGTCACAGATCCTAAAACCATGAAAATAATTGCAACACAGAGATTTACTTACAATTCTCTGTTGACAGTGAAGATGCCTAACATTCTTGGCTATTCCTTTCAAACAAAAAGCACAAAAACCTAAAGCCTACCAGCTGCATCCAGCTACCCAACCTGCATTTGTGAGGAATGCATGACCAATAATTCTCTTTCAAATGACAGCCATGAATACTGCTAGTAAGTAATATCCTAATCTGAAGATTCATAATCTATTTATGAGTGTATAGTTCACATAGGCATGTAGTTAAATGACAGAAACATGCTGACTCCCCCAAAAAAATCAAACTCACAACAACTGAGCAGCAGCTTTTTACAATCTAGTATTAATTATAGTCACAAGGATGCAATGGATCATTTTGCATTTTTGTAGTGCCATCACCATGGGTGGTCCAGAACCACTTTTAAAATGAATGGCCAAGACACCAAGAAAACCTTTAACCTACCCCCAGAAAGCAACAGCTACTACGTGAAGTATGGAAGCTCTGACACTTCCCAGCGAGCAAGGTGAGAAGTAAGGACTGTAATCGCAAAAATTAAAAGCACAATAGAACTTTAATACTACTAAAAACTAAAAAAACCCATACCTAGCCAGGATAGCAGCAACAGAAAGATCAAGCTTTTGCACAGTGGCAGTAATCTGACGACAAAGAACGGTCACAAACTTTGTTCTTCATTTCTAAGTTCGAACATATTTTGCAATTCACACCGTCAGCCCGTGGCTGTGCGGTCTGCATGCTAACAGTGCTGCACACACCAGCACTAATGGATTATGTGTTTCTAAAAACCACACACCGCGCTATGGCTCTGTCAAGATAAGCAGCAGCAGAGATAGGAAGTTCATGATTTGACCGAAGGAAACAGGAATATCTTGAAGGAGGCTGCATCAGAGAAGAATACCTCGGTGCCCCAAGGACCACAGCTCTCCAAAGAAATTAGAAAGTACTGCTTCTCCCATGTTTCAGATTCATTCTAAAAATCAGAATTAACTCTATTTCTGTGGCATAAAGGACACCTATACAAATCTCACTGTTCCAAGGCATAAGTGTATTTCTCTGAGTTGACAGAATCCAACGTATAGACAGAAGTTATATTGGTCAAGAGAGGCCTGTCCGATTCTTGGCTTGTTTATTCCTCCCTCTCAACTTTCTGCTTGTTTTCTGTATTGCTTCACTGACTATCTCCCATTCACTCTGCAGCAACATTTTTATGTCATCACAGATTACAGGACCAAACGCCTGTTGTCCCTCCATCCGTGCCCTCACACAGCTCTCAACTTATAAAGATCAAACCTCCAGACCCATCTAAAAGGAGAAGGAGAAGAAAGGAAAAGTTATGCCTGAGGATGGGCACGTAGAACAGGGGCACCTGAACTATGTGTCTCTAGTCTGAACAATTCTCAGCACCCAGATGCTTTTGTCTGACAGCCTGTGGCTTAATTGAGGCACAGATAGAGTTGTGGAGAACGCACAGATTTGGCATACAGCCTGGAGATCACAGGTCTGCTGCTTCCACAGACAGCACCGGGTCACAGCCACCCTCAGGCAGCACCGTGACAACAAGCGGTGATGATCTTCACATCACTCGGTGCAGAGCCACTTGTCTGGAGCTGACGAGGTCTGACAGACCCGAGCTCTTTCTGCACCGGGCTGTCTAGTGCATCCCACACTAACTCACAATACATGTTTTCTTCCATTTCCCAGGACATCCACCCTCTGCCCAGGCCCGTTGCTCCAGACAACAGGAATGTGACTGGACCAGTAGTGCCAGCTGATAGAGAATGTATCTTTCTGCCTCCCTAGCCACACTGACAGGGAATTAATCTCCTTTAGAGAGAAGGATGACGCCCATAGCATTAGCAAACAAGCTGAGATAGCAACAGCAATTTTCCTTTTGCAATTTTGAAAAAGAGTCAACATGGGTTAACAGTAAAGGCCCATGCAGCAAGACAGCTGAACCCTGACAAAGAGAGTCAATAGCTGAGCAGCAGACAGGGGCAGATGCTCTGGAACAAGCAGCCTTGTACACTGCAGGGGAGCAGGACGAACACCCTGGGCTGGAAGGGCCTGGCTGGGTGGGTGATACCTCTAACATGCGTGAAATGGAAACCCACTGAGTTCTGCACTGTCACACTAACGTGTTGGAGGCAATTACAGCTCCGTACCACAGCCGTACAGCAGAAAGATAACTGCAACCTGGAAGCACATGAATTAAACGGACAACACAAAGCTGGAGGCAGATGAGAATTTTCTGGAAGACAGTGAATATAAAGCAGAAAGATCTTAGGGCAAGTGAAGTTCGAAAAGAGGAAGGCAAGGGAAAAACACACAACTGAAACAAGGGCACAGGACTTTCTGCAATAAAAAGAAATAATAAGATGGGACGTTGAAAAAATTTCTCTGGTATTTTATCATGCATTTTCTTTGCAAATGTAAATGACGTCAGTCTCTCCTAGAGGCTCAACATAGACTGGCTGGAGTATGTAGGGATACAACCAGACTGCTTACTGGAGATACAAACCCAGAGGACTGCACTTTGATATTCTGCTCCTTGTATCTGCAAGTTCACTCCAGAGCGGAAAAAGAACAAAACTCCAGAACACAACAGTCCACAACGAAGTTAAAATGAGAAACTATAATCTAGAGGAGTTCCACATGCACGTATGCCCGTAAGACAAAAACCATATGGCATGTGGAATAGCCTTAAGGAAAGAGATGAAGTACTAAGTTGTTATTCCAGTTCCTTGGACTTAAGGATAGTAAACTGGATAAATTAATTTAGTTCCTTCTCAGTAGATCTCTGAAACAGCACAAAATTATACTCATACTGGAGTTAAAAAGCCCTCAAGAGCTGGGGTCAGGAAAACTCGACAGATTTCGTCTTCTAACAGTGGTAAAAAGATTGGAGAACAGAACAGCCCAGAGGATCTGCCTGACATTGTACATATGCTGGTAATCTGCATCTCATTTTATACTCAGAGCTGTACCAGTAACTCCTGAAAGCATAAGGCAACAATTAATATTGAGACTCTAACCTATAAGCACTGCCCATACTGCAGCACCTGCTATCACACGCCATCCTGCCAGCCATCTTCTCTGAAGTTATTTGCTTTCATTGTGAGAACAAACGTTTCAGTGTTCTCTTATGCAAAATGCATATGGACAGTTGACTTATGGCAGCCGACATCTCATTTTTCTAAGATATGAAAGGTAATACATACCTTTTATTTTAACTTGTGAACATGCTTGGCTTTCAGCTTGGTTCTAACTTGCTATTTTTTTCAGCTACAATCACAGATAGCAGTATATCAAACTGTTTGATTTGGAGGCATTAATATAGGTATTTAAAGAAAAATGTCAACTGGAGGCAGTAAAGCAAATTCCAAAGAGACCACACAGCACCTTGATCTACCTCAGTAAAGAAAAAAATCCTCTACAAGTCTTAAACTACAGAGCTAATCAATCTCAAAGCTCTTCAATGACAGCAGGTGGCTGTTCTCAGTCTACAGGAAAAGCTGGGCTTGGCTAGATGCAGGTAAATGAAAAGTGGAGCCAGGAATAGCATACATATTAATTTGTTTTTGGTGTTACCTACAGAAAACAAAGGCAGAATGGATTTAAATACAAGCATTACACTGAAGTAAATTTTCAAGTCTTTTTTCCTTCTGAATCCCCAGATTTTCAGATCTGTAATAGGGAATGCAGCTGCCTCAAGAGCTAAAGACTAGACTGAAAGCTAGGTCTGTATATCTCCAATATCTGCTTAAAGTACTGGAGAAATCGATGCGTACACTCTACATGTATTTAAAAGAATAAAAAAGATAGTGAAAGAAAGAAAAACGAAGACAACAACCAATCTTTCGTAAGGTAATGTTCTGTTTTTAAATGTCAGCTTTATCCATCTGAAATAATATCTCCTAAAGAAATAGCTGAACTTTCCCGTGAGTGACAGTGTGCTCTATTGGAACAGACAGAGGGTTTGATCTATGACTGAATTTACCTGGGCCAAGTTCATCCATAGGTATCATGTCACGACTCCCAGCCTTCTCGTTATCTATAAAACAGGAACATACGACTTAAGTTACATCTGCTTTTCTCAAAACCCGGTAGTTTTACATTAGTCATACAACCAGAGAAGTCCATAAAAAACTGAACGCAGAGACTATTGTAAAGAATCCTCAAACTATTCATCCATTACCGATTCAGAAAGGGAAGTTTGATTTGAGCTCTCCAGAAAGCACAAGTAATCCTTGTATTTTCTGCTTTGGCACTGCAGTGTGGAACTCCCTCCAAGTGATAACAGAAACTACAATTCTGCTTTGAACTACCTACCACTGTTAACAAGCTTCTCCCTGGTCTTTCCAGAACAAAAGAGAAAAAATAAGTAAGGGTGCAGCCTCGCATGGCACACAATCCAATCCGGCAGCCTGCTGAGCCAACAGAAAGCTAACCCGCAAAGAAAGCAAGAAGTTTATTGTCACATCAGCAAACTGACCCAAGTCATCCTCTGTCTGCATAATCTACCAGAACTGATCAAAGACAGGGAAGCTGCACACAGGCAGGGCAGTGTGGGGCTCTCTCTTTTGCAGTAATCTGCAGTTAAAGTGCAACACGGCAAACTCTGTCACAGGAGGGTAAAGATTTCTGAAAAGAAATTTTGGCATCCGATTGTTGGAAACTAGAACCAGACTCTGAGACAAAGCAATCACAAGGACAAAGCTGGAGCTACACCAGTGTTGGTAGGGTTGTGTCAGGCCTCATGACAAAGCACAGACAGGTTTAGCTGAGTTTGGATAAACCCATCTCCAAGGAAAAAAACCTGCAGTGTAGATGAAGAGGGACTGCCAAAACAGACACGGTTGTTTAGAAAGGAAAAGATTCCCATACTTAGTAGGGGCAAGGCCCAGCCCACTGCCTGGCTGAAGGCAAGATTTATTAATATATAACATTGTCAAACAAGGCCGTTCTCCTCTTTTGAAGTTCCAACTCACGTCTAGCCCAGATTCTCCCAGGAAGATTTAAGTGATTACATTGCATACAAGCTGAGAAAACATCATCAGTAGTGTATACGTCACAAGGGAAGGAACTATCCACATTCAGCTAATAGGACTGACCATTTTGGGACTGAGGGGTAAAAATCACCACAGAAATAATACATTTTTACCTCCTTACGCGATAACACAGATGTGGCAAATCCAGAAAACAAACGAGCAAAGCACAATGGAAAAAGTGCTAAAGAGCAGAACTGACCTTGACTTTTATCGACCAGAGGCAAAGTGCTGTCGTCATAGCCAGACCTGCCAGCAGTACCTTTGGAACCCTTTGGAGTTGCAGAAACAGACTATGAGACAAAAATCAAATAAATAATACTCATGGAAACTGAACAGGAAAAACAAACAAACCAACAGCATGGCAAGAGATTATGGAATGCTGCTGAGCCCCCCCTTCTGTTGAGAATATGGCAGTGGAATATCTTTTATTTTCATATAGATTTGTTGGTAGAATTGTTTTCCTGTTACCTAAATGGCAGCACTATTGGTCTGTGAAAGGAGCAAAACCTTTTCACAAGGGAAGATGAAGAGGCTGCATGGCAAAAACAGGCGGCTGCCCTAGGCTGCTAGATGGAATGTTTCAAATGAGATACAGCTAAGTCAAGACATGCTAATTCCTCCTCCCGTAAAGCACGGGCATTTGGCCTATATGAGGTGGTATTCTTCCAAAACCTAAAAAGCTGCATTTCACAGGCCACTGAAAAGCAGACCCAGCAAGTATTTGCACGATGCAGTGACTGAACAGAATGCAAGACACTGCTCTGTCACCTGAAAGACCAGAACCAAAGGCCACAATCTATCAGACTGTAATATTAGACTAAGTTAACAAAACCAAACCTCAGGCTTTTCCACAACTAAATCTAAGACCCCGCATCTTTACCTGGAAGTGTGATTTGTTCCACCCATCCTTCTGCAGGGCATTTCGTAGTTCTTTATAGCTCCAGATCATCTGAAGAACGTGAGATGCTGCTTTTGTTTCTCTGGGAGACTGGCTGAGTTGCAAGATAAAATTAGGGCTTAAGTATCAAGCAAACATCTACAGATATTTGCTGACAAAAAAAAAAAATAATCCAAAAGTTGTAAATTGTACAGATTTCTGGGTTTTCACATGTACTGCTTGGCAAGCACTGAGGCCATGGTGACCCTTTTGTCTTGTAGCTGTCATTAACAAAAACCAGATAGATTCCACCCTGCCTGGATTTGTTAGGAAAAAAACCCAAACAAACCAACAAAACCAAACCACAACAACCCAAAACCAAACCACAACACCACCACTACAGCAAAACCCAAAAAACCCAACTCCCCCCCAAATCCAAACCCAAGTTCTATGCCACTTTTCAAACATTCTCCCCAACTTACATATATTCCTCACAATTTAATTAAGTTGCTTCATGGTTTAGAACACCTTACAAAGCAATTTAGGTCAGCAGAAAAATAAGCTATTTTTAAACAGAAAATAGAAATTTTATTGATTCCTTACTAAGTCAGCACAGAAGCAAATAATACAGGGCTCGATTCTTAGTTGGCTCTTATATTTTGTAACAATGCAACCCAATAAAGTCTTCGGCTACTCTCCTAAAAGTTTGCTGAAAACACACATATAATGTCTAACTGGCCAAACTGTACAAAACAAACTTTTCTCTAAAGCAGTCAAAACACAGTTTTCAACAGAACTGCAGAGTGAAAACTTGTCACTTCAAATTACCACCACCAGCCCTTTGGCCATAACAATTACTGCACATCATTAACCATTTTACTTAAAAGAAACAGATTTTATCACTGGCATTCCAGGAATGGAACAATGCCACAGGAAGAGGCCTCCCACACTAAAAATAAAGATCACAGTTTCACTGCAAATGGTGTCTGCTAAATACATACATGGTGCTAAGACGTATCTGACAAAGAGTGCATGTCTTAACATGACTGAAGTGACTACTCAATTAACTTTTCTTTTAATCAAGCAAACCTGTTAAAGGTGCTGTTTTTACTGTGTACATATTAATTACTCTGAAATTAAGGCCTCTGAAAGGTTAGGATGCTTGAATACTTTCACAAAGCAAAAGCTGCTGTTCACAGTGAAATTCTGATGTTTGCAGTGAGTTCTTACGCATTTTGCTTTCAACTGTCACGTACCTTGACTTGCTGATAGCTACCAGCTTCTGAATGCCCTGTGTCTGGATCAGAGACCTTGCATTTTCTGAGCTGTCAGTAATGATTTCATGGATGGTATTCAACACCGCAACCACCGTATCCTCTTCCAGGTTCTTTGCAGATCTCTGCTGCCTGCTGGGCAAATTTCTTACCAGCTCACCCATGGCATAACTACCTAGGTAAGGGGAAGAGATACCATTAGTCAGCCCTAATAATAATTTCAGCTTCCCATCCTGAATGATAAAAAACAAGGGTGTTTTTGCCAGGTCAAAAAACTTTATAATGCACATGTTTTGAACCTCAAGACTGTAACTTAACAGTTTATTTATCATTCATTATTTCCAGATGATAGAGGGTTGATATCCAAGACAAACACCTTCATCACAAACGCTAAAAGGTATTGAGGGGGAAAAAACCAACAAACCAAACAATCTTTATTGAGAATTTTACAGCCAGCATCTATCATACTTTGCAATGCCTGAGGCAAAAAGCATTCAGTAGCTGCTGCTAATGCCACATATTCATGCTAATACACGCACAAGGCTTACTCAACGTAGCCTTGTAATAGGCCTTGTGGGGCAAGGTGTGCAGCCATGCATTCATTAACCTTCCCCCAGCAAAGGGAAGAGTGGCTCCTCCGGGGTGCAGTTAGCCTTCACAGTGGGGAGCACTGAAGAAAAAACCAAGGAGTCTGGAGTTTATCACTTCCAGGTGTCTGTCTGTACCATTTGCTCAGCTACACTTCTGAACTATTAAAAAAGAACCTGATGTATTAAGGCAGAATCCCACCTTGCCATTTATTAGTACCAACTTGGATTATGGCCTAAATGTGTGACCAATATTTCCTATTGGAAAACTGACAAAGTTCTGTTTTAAACAGATACATCAGTTAAATATAGAGGCACCCAGAGGAAAACAACTCACAGCTGAATCTTTCAAGACTCCTTCTTATGGGCAAGTGAATACTTATTTACCCTCCCTGGACAGGAGCTAGGGAGCACTGCTGAAGAACTGCCATGGAGAGTAAGTTGTTTGGTGTCCAGCTTCTACAAGTAACTATCACACAACGGGAAGAGAAGGGAAGGAAGAAGTGAGAAAGAAGGGCCAACTTCAGAGCCCACTGTGCTTCCCCAGGTTGGCTCGGCATGCCAAGGGGAAGACTGCCGTGCCAGTCTGAACAGCAGGCCCAGGAGCAGCATCTCTGTAACCTCCTGAGTTAGAGATTTCCCTCAAACCGCAGCTTGTTTGAATGGGCTGGAAATACATTCTGAGATGACAGCCCCCCACTTGGTGGCTACAAGAGTAATCTTAGCAAGGATGGAAACTGCATACTAAATGCATCCTCAGCACAAGCGACAGAAAGTGTGAGGTCTCTCAAGGGTATCCAAGATCTCAGCCCAGTTAGAAAAGTTCAGAAGATACCTATAAGATCTTTATTGCGACGATCCATGGAAAGATTTCTCAGGGCAATTGACACAGCCCTCACCACCTTGTCAGAGTCGGACTGGAGCAGCTCCACAAGCACGGGTAAGCCTCTCTCCTTCCGTACCGTTGCACGGATGTACGTGGACCACTGATCAGAACACACAAGGGAAAAGAAACAACACAAAAGTATGGTGAGTTCATACACCCGCCCTTTCCTTGTCCCTGGCATTTCCTTCAGTGCTGTAATTCATTTTTTTCCCTGCAAAGACTAGTTAGGCTTCACGTGTTGATGCATTTATAACTTAACCCATCATTCAAGTTCATCAAGCACCAAGGAAGAAAGGATGTAGTAGTTCATCCTACAGCTTAGCAAGCTGCCAGGGAAAGAGGTCAGAAATAGAAGTAGCATCATCTGCCAGCATCTGTTCTGTACACACCTCAGCTTGAAAATGCATCCCCCTCTGGATTAGGAAAAAAAGAGGTCATTTGGAGAGAACACTACAGCATCCAAAGCAGCTGTTATCTTCCCCCACCTCCAGCTTCATGCTTTTATTCTGTTTCATGTTTGATTTTAAAATAGACAGCTGTAAACCACCACCCTGCAGATCCTGAGGCTGCAGATCACTCCCACTTTGCCATGCAGTTCCAGAAGTGATCAGCACACCTTTGAGAGAACTGCTTGATTAGCCCTGCGGATGCTCCAGGGAGGATATCAGAGCACACTTTGGAGTGCAGTTTCCTGAGCAATCTGACAATCCAATGAATTAAGTATTCAGGACACTTAATCATCTAGCAACAGGCTTCTCTAAATGGACAAAGCAATGGTTAAGTGGTTTAAGTAGTAAAACCTGCTCATGGTTAAATTGTCATGAGCTCAGTGACGCTTCCACTACATAAACACCATCTGGCCTGAAGATGCAACACAGCTTAAGTGGGCAAATAAGATGGAAATAATTTCTTCGAAGTTCTCACCTCCTTCCTTTTTAAAGGAGATGTAAATGCACAAAGCAACAGCGCACTTACAATGGGATGTGACTTTGTTTTTACTTACACAAAGGCGACTATAGACAGTAAAGAGAAGACTGCACTTACCATCCAGTTGCCAGCACTGAGATTCTGCAAAGCCCCTGCTGCAGCTTCCAGAGTGTTGAAGTTCTGACTTTCGGTGAGGATGGAGAGGTACAGCCGGACCACATCTGGCTGGTACAGCAATTCAAAGCCTGCAGGTGGGGGAAGAGGAGAACAGAAGCAAGAGAAGCAGAGAAGGCAATGTATGAATGAACACATAGCACACCTTTATTTAATCACATATGAGAACAGCCAAGAGAAAGCTACGCCACAGAAAGAAGTGCTTCTGTCACCTCTAGGACGCTTTCTCCGCAGTTGCTGAAAATGCCGCACACAGGAACTTAGGCACAGGACATTCACCTGGGCTGAAGGTCCCCTTTGCTTGTCTTCAGGCTGACAATTCTTTCTGAAATCTGTGCTATGCTATGTACTGCCTAGCAGCCTGAGTGTATATGCATAATAACAAGGTGACAACAGACAATTTTTGTCTGCAACAATTCTTTGCATCTCTAGGTTGGGTTGCAAATTCACCTTGCACTCCTGTTTTCATTCAAACCTATCCCAGTACCTTTGCAGACACAAACAACAGGGCCAAAGAGAACAAGTGACACAACCATTATCAGCGCCCCCCTTCTCACACCTAGGTGACCAAAGATGCGAGACGTCAAAGTGATTAGAATCCCCAGTTGGCAGGGAGAAACGCTGACTCCAGTTCCAATATGAAGTAAAGAAATACACCAGCACTGTACCACACCGGGAGACTGCGAGAGACACGTACGGTAACTAAACATCCCCAGAGTGACAGTATCAGCTTTGCAGTTCAAGCGTGACAGGAATGAGAACTATTCCCAGCTCTGCCACGGATTTCCTTTTGTGACGCTGCGTAACTGACAGGAGCATCCGTGTCTTGACTTCCTCATCCACAGGATTAGGATTTATCCATCTACCCACATTAAAAAGGGGTCTTAGGCAAGACCTCCATCATTCCAAGTTGTGGCACAGCACACTGCATCGATGAGGGAAGAGTCTGCAAGCACCCACTTCAAGGACTTGCTAAACAAACACAATCTCAAACATCACGGTACTGTTCAGATTATACAAACAAAAAACTGAATCCATTGAAGTGTTTTGGTGAGCGCAGGAAGGCACAAGCAACCTGCGGTCAACACTGACTCATCTGCAATCACTGTAGCCGGACATTCCTGGATCAGTGGCTTCTGGGGGGTTTTCAACAATAAGAAGTAAAGTTTGGCAGGCATTACCTAGCAAAGGAGTTCTGGAAAAACATGACATGAAAGAAAGCGTAAAGGTGTAAATGAGCTTGGGCAAAGAGGAAACATGAAGCTTGTTTTGAGCAGATGATTTTTTTTATTATTATTATTATTTGTGCACATGAAAAGAGTGTTTTCTGCATAACAAGATGCTGTCCTAGAAGAGTAGCATAGTAATTCAAAGCAAGTTTTCCCCCAGCAAGACAGGAAACCTACAAACACAGATCATTCCCTCTCTTCAGTAATTTCTTTTCAAAATCATCTACCTCTCATATACATATTTTTCAGCACATATCACAGATTACTGTATTTCAGACATCTCAGATCAAACCCAGAAGCAAGAAAACTGAACAATACTATCAAAGTAGATACCCTACCACTTTTTTTTTCTTTTTAAAATTCTCTGTTGCTAAAGGCTTTCTGAAATCAAAGTCTTACATTTCAAATGCTTCTCCGCATTTTTCACAATAGTTATTGCTGTGGGACTATGCGAGTGAAGACAGCAGAACTCAATACTTTAAACCTTGTATAACACTACCTACAGACACAGACCATGTTAACTTTCTGCATGTACAGGGCTTATTCATCTCACCGAAAGCAAGAAAACAGCCTTCATTAACCAAGGGTTTCTTTGCTCTATATAAAAAAACTGATTTGTGCATGAGGATCCACAAGCTCCCATGTACTGGCTCATCCTTTCCCTGCTCAGCTCCTCATGTGCATCCCAGCATACCTGCATTCTCCTCCAACAACTGGATAGTTGACCTGCTCCATGTCTCTCACCAGTTTTAATGCCACCACTTGCTACATGACACCCTATGGATAGGTGCGAGCCGTGACAGATGGCGATCCCCAAAGGCATCCCGCCAATCCATACCACTTACTTTCCTCTTCTCCAATGTCCTCTCCTTGCGCTGGGATCATTGCCCTCTGTATTGAACGCTGAGAAGAACTGTAGTTACTCAATACATGAAGCATGAACAGTTGTATAGCTTTTCTCCATTCCTCGAATAAGTTTGTGATTATCTGACTCCACTATGACCTTCATAGCACCTTTTTCCTCTGCCACTTCACAATGTGAATTGGCAATCTAAGAACTCCTCAAGAAAAAACACCACTGCCTGATAAGCGTGCAGTAGTTCTCTCCTGAACACTAATACTTAAAAAATCTCTTAGGATAGAACACTGGAATTTTGGCACTGTTATCTTTTAAGGAAGCTTTGCTGAAATGTAAATCAGATGAGCAAAAGAGATGAAGGCAGGTTCATTAACAGATAATATTCATACAGCACATTGACCGCTTCTGTATTTGAGCTCGGACTTGCCTGTGGTTGGATAGCGTGCACTTTTTCGGCCAGTCTTCTCCAATGGCTTTGCTTTAAATGCCTAGTCATTATTTCAGCATAATTGGAAACAGCCCCACACCTTCACCCCCTTGTGCTATTTAAGTGTGGTCCGCAATGTGTCCTTTCTGCCAGTCTGTACATTCATTTTGGCTGGACTCTCCCTTCTTTGCAGCATCTCAGTGCGTGTGAGCACCAGGATGCAGCGGCCCCCCCCGGCCTGTCTCCTGGGGACAGAGCTGCATTCCAGTCACGCGCCTCCCACCCGCTTTCTGTCATTACTTCTCTTCATGCATGAAAGCCTCTCCTTTTTCCTCCTTACTAATGTGAGACCATCTCAAAAATGTCTTCACCTTCTCCCTTCAATAATGCACAGCATTTCCTCTACCAATTACCAGCACATTTCTGCTTCGGGCCATAAGCCCACAGCCAGTTCGGAGGATGATTCCCACACCACTCCACACCTCCCCACTTTCCAACTACATTTATGCCCCCGCCCCACTAGCGTCTGTTTTAAACAGAGTTCGCAAGTGCTGCACACCACATGTGAAACTCTGCCCTCCCTTGTGTTCCCCCTCCCCTCAACGGCTGCAGGATTCCAGCACCGCAGCACCTCCGTGTCAGCCTGGCCACGCCAGAAAAAGGCAGGAGTTGCCGAAACAAAGTAGTACGAATGCCCCTCATCGAGGGCTGCTCATTAGCAGAGACGAGAACCTAATAGTGAGAAAGTTACTGCTGCACCGGAGGGTTTTTCCCTCATTGACAGCAAGCTGACACTTCTCATAAGCGTTACAGTCCCGTAAAAAGAAACAAACAAGTTTTATATTTTCTCCATCTGCCTCCTGTCCTAATGAATCCAGCTCTGCTATTTATAGGATGCAATTTGTCTGAATTATTATAAAATTTCCTTCCAGCGTTGTGTGGAGGCCTGGCACATTTTTCCGCGAAGCGCTTCAAGCACGTTCCTGGGAAGCACAGCTGGTCTCACCTCCATTAAGCACCTGCTTCTCTTCAAAACTGATTTCCTTAATTTCAAGATCATCTTAATTATTTTTTCAGGTAATGCTACTTTTGTGCAATATACGGCTAATTGCTTATATCCGTTTTTTTAAATGGAAATGAGGAAAGCGGGTCATTAGTGATAGGTAATATATCAAATGAGAAAAACATCCACTGTTTTTTTCTTTAGAAAGCTGTTTTGATTATAGCCCAGATTCAGCACTGCCCTTAAAAAGATACTTTCTTCTGGAATAAATGAGGCTTTTCCATCAGTTACAGATTTGTGCTGAGTTGCAATCTACACTGCTTCCTCCTGGAAAAGCATGAGGATAAGTCACTTACTGCTTTTTTTCATTGCAGAAAGCAAAGTAAACAAGTCTACTGTATTAGCTTTTGCTAAGAGAAACAGAAAACACCCTGGATGCCGATGTCATTGAGAGTATCAGACATTTTACAGCAGCTAAGCGTTCCCCCAGCTAATGGCACGAATGTGCATGCAAAGGAAGATCTTCCATATTAGACACATCTTCACCAACAGGCAGTGGTCTCATCTTTCTGAATAAAGGAAGATCAGCTTCTTTGCAGTTTTTCAAAATCGGCAAATAGATCCATTCTGTGTGAAGTTCACGCTTACCAGGAGGTGCCAAGCAGATTATCCTTTATTTGCCCACAGAACAGTCACAGCACAGACAGCAACTTCAATCCTGACCAGAAAACACCTGAGGAATTAACTGGGGGCGATTAGCCATCGCAATCCATTCAACCCTCAGTCTCTGTGCCGAGAATGATGCAGCAGTTCCTCAATCATCTCCTCCACAAACCTATTTGCTTTCATCTTGGCAATGCTGATCCTGTGCCTATACTTAGCTACATTCTGGCAATAACATTACATAGTGCACCAGGTGCCTATCTCTGATACGCCAGCTTAATCCCAAATTCAGACAACTCTCTTTGGAGCAAGGCTGCCAAATCTATTCCCCTTCATTACCCACCCCGTTCAGGATTTATTCTCCCCCTACAGGCATGGAAAATAATACACATGTGGATACTGGTCAGATGACAGTTCTACTGCTGTAGCAGAAATGTGCTCCTTCATTTTCTATCCACACAAAAACTCCGCATTGCTGTTTAAAAGAGAGGCAAATCTCATACAAAGCTGGAAGGATGCTGGCAACACTCTATGAAAAATTTGAAAAACCTTAATCCGAGGGAAAAAAGAAAAAGATCTCTAAAACAAACTCTGACAGCTTTGCATTTCTGCAGTGTCCATAGGCACGTTTACATTAGTGTTTCATTCAGACCACTTCTGAAGTCAATTTCCCACTTACTGCACTTTGGTTCCCAACACAGAGAAGTGGCAGCGCCACCGTTTCTCCTTTTGGGGTGAAACTAAACCAAGAGATGTGCTCCAGGACCACACGGAAGGTGTGCACACCAGGAAGGGAAGCTCGAGGGCTGATCTGCCCGTATCAGGATGCTCCAGCGGCTACTCCAGCATCCCCTGCACTGGCCCATTCCCAGCAGGGCTGTGACAGCTGCCGGTAGATGGAGCGAGAGGAGCCCAAACTGCAGCTTCTCCGCAAGGTCATCTACTAACAGACTTTATAGAATAAGAAAGCAGCTCCCTAAGCAGCTAAGAAACTATCAGCCAAAACTAAAGGGGAAAAAAAGTGAAGAATCATGTCAGCAAAAGAAATGAACAGTTTGATTCTGCAAGAAAGAAAAGCTCCACAGACCTTGGACTCCTGCCCTCTGCCGACAACAGGCTGGGAACTTCATTACAGCCTGTGTAGTTCATTGTTTGCAAGTTAAACAGCTGTAAACCAGAGTTCAGAATTATTTGCTACAGAGATGTTTTCAGAACATGTAAGCAGCAAATCAGTGCAGCAGTTCAGCCCTTCCCTCTTCCAGGAACGCCGAACCCCGCAGTATGGTTTTATAATAGACTACATGAAAAATCCAGAGCAGGCAGGGGGGAGGCAGCTGGTTACTTTTATAAAAACAGTAATCAGATCCTTAACAAAATCAACCCATCAGCTCCATTCCATCTGGATGCTGTGCTTCAGCACCCGGTGCACAAAGCAGCCTGAATGCCAACATAAACTTGCAAGATTCTTCTAATTGAAAGGCTTAACAGTAGTGAGAATGCAGCCAGCTCTGCCAGAGCCAAATGCTTGGCGTAAGTGACAGAGAATGCAGCTCGACACAGATACTCGTAGAATACTGTCATACAGAGGCACAGCAAACTTCTACAAGAAACCCAAAAGAAATAATAGGTGGAAAGTTCTGAATAGTCCCTGTAGCTTTCACTTCAAGGTACAAGTCAGGGCAGGTGTTACGCTTACTGCAGAGATTCAATCAAGAATGCAGCATCCACCTCCGAGCAGGAGCCCTGAAGACAGACAGAACAGCCTCTGAATACTATTGAAAAGAACCACCAGAATAATATGAGACACACGAGACTCAAATCAGGCTTGAGAGAATGTTTAAGAAGAGTTTTTCTATTCAGAAAATGAACACTATAGTGTGTGACCTTTCCAACTAATCTACTAAGTCACAGGCAAGTTCTATAATTACATAAACTCTTCCCAGCTTAGCATGTACTCCCACAGTGACAGAAGCAAAGGCATGTCAGTTAAAAAGGGACACTAGCAACCCCCCAGCCCAAAGGATGTAACGGGAATGTTACCAGCACTACCAAGCATGGAGGTATACAAAAAACAACAGAAGGAGCCAGGCTGACTGCAGGCAAGAGAGAAAGGCAGCAAGGAAAGCAAATGAGAGGGCAAGGCAGTGCAGGAGAAATAAGGATGCCTGGGAAAGCAAACTGTCTTTTGCTTTATTCTTATTATTCTTTACATTTCCCAAGCTCCACAAGCTGTCATCAAAGTAACTTCTCTTACAGAGAGTGCTTTATAAGAGGTTGGTTAAATTCCACTTCGTATCCAAAGAATATGCAATTCAACAAAGAGATGGCTCAATTAAACACAACCCGTTTTGACCTTGTGTGAGTTCCAGCACTTCTGCTTTCTGTGAGCAGGCATTTTAAAGCTAATACAGTTTTCCCTTTGCAAAGGACCTGCAAGCAGCGTTTCTCCCAACAGCGTTTGACACGCTGCCCAATAACAAAGGCTTTTTTCAAGCATATGCAGCGAAGTCTCTTGGCAACTGGAGAGGTTCCGTTAACAACCTTCTCTCCTCTGTTCGCTAATCAGCAGCAAAGGCTCTGGAGGACCAATACTTAATAAGGATCTGAAAGTTGCTGCAGATAACTAGAGCACTACCCAAGCTACTTGTTCAAAGGAGGAATGTGCTGTGCCCATAGGCCGGTCACTGCGGAGCAGGAATTACCTGGAGCCAGGCTGGTGCAGAGAGCTGCTCAAGGTCTCCTCTGAAAGCAGGAGGCACGCGGGTGAACTGCAGCACATACAAGCATTTGTAGGTCACCTTTGGCAGTGGTTTTTGTTTGTTTTTGAGAAACACCATTGTTACAAGCAACAATGCTTTGGACCCAAAGTTAACATTAAGCCCTTTGGCTGAATGATTAAAATGGATGGTTCATGTAAATGGTTTCCTTTACCCCAGTCCCAGAAGACTTGCAGCTGACCTTGGAGACTTTAAGTACAGTACATGAAATGTTAACACTTGCTTTTTTGCCAGTTTCTCTGATCCAAAGTTATTTTTACTTACTTCACAGTTGATAACTGAACACGTTTTCTTTTAAATGGAACAGGACAACCATAGTATTCCAAAAGTAAGTCTGTTTTGAAATGCAGTTTGTGTCTAAACCCCAAACATTAAATTACATTCTCTCCTTCTGTCATATACACAGAGAACATACACTAGAGTCTCTGCTTTGTGAACCACATATCAAACACGATCTGTTTGGAAGTACAGATTCCCTTTTTGCCCAAACAAGCTTCCCTGGTGCTCGCAAGCCCCCAGAAGGCACTCCAGGCATCACCTGCATCACCACAGCAAAAACTCAAAATGGGACTTGGTTCAAAATGCTGGCTCACGTATCCAAGTGAACAGGCAAGTCATTCTCAGCAAAGGCCTGCCAGCCCCGCAGGGGGTTTCACAGTGTGACACTGCTTGCCCTGCAAGGGTCCTGCACTCCTGGCAGCCCAGGCACATCTGAGACTCTAAGCCAGGGCTGAACACTCTCTTGCCTGGAGAAATTCCATGCATCTTCCATAGCCTTGCAGGTTGTCCCTTACTCTTGTCTCAACCACTATGGCATTTTAAGACAAAAGACAGATCGGGCTTATCAGGCTGGGGATCTCCCTGAGGGCGGATCAATAAACCAGGAAGGCAGCAATGCAAAGGCTCCTAATGCCACAATCTCGGCTGCTGCCTCCAGGGAAGCCTCTTCCTGAAGCTTTCAGGGCGGACACATGTCCCTAACAGCTGATACCAAAAGGAGGGAGGCACAGGGATGATGGGCACTGCACTGGGGACTTCTTAAACAGACAGCAATTTGACCCACACGTGAAAGATCAATACCCAGCGTGTCACTGATCATGCTGTTTCCTTGGGAGGGAAAAATCTGAATTTCCACATGCTGTCTGCTACATAACAGGAATATTAGAAAAACAGTGGACAAGGTCAAATGTCCACGCTTATTTAGATCTCAGCGCTGCTGGTGCTACTATTGACTCTGGATGCTTCTGACACGTCTGTTCCTGTCTCTGCAAGAGTCCGGAATTACACGACTGACTTGTTTTCTTTGTCCCCTCTGGAAGGACCCAGATGGCAGTGCTTGGTGACTGCTCACATGCCCTCGGGGGCACCTCCTCGTGCGTGGCACCGAACAGCTCGATTTTGTCACCCCTCCTTTCCAGCCGCAGACCGCAATTGCAAGGACTGCAGAATCCACACTACAAACAACAACACTGCCAAGCCTGTCTGGCCTCTGGCATTTGGGCCAGTTACACCAGTACAAAACGCAGAAGCTCAGGGAGGTGTGAACTTACGGCCCTCAGAGCTGCAAGCACAAGCCAAGAACTCGTGGAGATGTCACTATAATCCAAATCTGTAGCACAGCCAAAGATCATTCCTCATTTGTAACTCTGGAAAGACACAGTAATGAGGTGACTGTACAGAAAGCCTCATCTGATACAAACAGGTGTGAAAACGGACCTTTCTTCTTAATGGGGAAAGCTTTTAAATGGAGGAATCTCTAGGCTGGAACTTGCTTACTCTCTGCCTTAGCAGGTCTTGAATTCACTGTTTTTTGGAGCATATTGCAAGCCTTTTTCATTTAGTTAAGCTTTCCCAAAGGAACAAAAGGAATAGAGAACACTGGCAAAGCTAATGAGGATTGGGAATTTGAGGAAGATTATTGCTTTTCACATTATATAAACAAAAGTGGTTTTACAACTGTACATTCATGTAAACATGCCAGAACATGTGTGTTTTCAGGGACTTTTCATTAAACTCAAAAAACCAAACCCAGGTAACAGCATTTTCCTTACAAAGCCCACATAAAACTCAGCAAGGATGCTACTGCTGTTCTGATCAGAGCTGCAATGTGCGGCAGCCAAACACACCGGAGAGCTGAGACCGACTCTTCTCACCGCTGTTAATAGTGCAGATGCCCAACCGTCAGAAGGTGTGAGCTTACTGTATAAAATGTGCTTATTCAAGAGAGGGATACCGAGTGATTGCCTGACAGAAAGAACCCATTAAAACAACAACAACAAAAATCACACCACAGCTAAGTCGAGTAATAAAATACAATGTGTTGTTGTTAGTATCTTATCAACAAGTCCAAGAGCCTCATAACACAAAAATGTTTCAGAACTAGAGCCATCACTGAAAATGAACAGCGCTGTTAAGGGACTCCTTCCTTCAACTTGTTGCTGCCTGGACCTCCCATTTTCTTTCTTCTCATCTTTTGTGCGTGTTTAACCAAGGATCATGTGCTCCAGATTGCCCTTCTTTGGCCTCAAGCCCCTTTAAAACTCAGCTTGGCAGTTCCAGATGCCAATCAGCTGCTTTGACTCCAGGAAGCTAAAGAGCTTTTAGCTTCCCCCCAGCTCAGTAGTAGAGACCCGTCTGCAGAGAAAAGCTTACTGCAAAAGGAAAAACACATCAGTCCTTGGCTCCAGATGCCTCCTAAGTAAATTTATTAAAAAGATTCTGACATTATTCAGGACTGTTTAGCTGTTGAACAGCTTTATAAACTTACTGTCAGAAAACCCCAGCAAGTAGGGAAGCACAGAAAAGGTGAAGAACACTACAGAAGGCAGCTGCAAGGCACATCAGAAAAACCTACGTGGTAATACTTATTTAGTTGAAATAATGCAGCAAGTGGCCACTGCTTTGCCTGGCTGCAGCAGCCACACTCCCACGGATGCTGTTTCTCTCCACCAAGCCTGTGGAAAGCCAGGGTGTGGGGCGGCCCACAGCACCCTGTGGGATCAGCCCTTCTCTGCCTTGACACGCTGGGGTGCTGCACGGACTCCTAACCAGCAAGGCAAACCCAAACCCTCCATCGGCCAGGAATTTCCAGAAATGGGATTGCTTTGTGAGGTGTGGGGCTGTGGGGGTTTTCACTGACTGCGCTTCAGAACACGGTCCTGCTGCTGGGGGGCTTTCTGCTCTGGTTTGGAAGCCCACACACTCCTGACAAGCGTTTGGATATATCAGCAATGGGCACTGCTTAGAGCTGCGGCAGACAAGGATCGACAGACAGTATTTCCACTTGGGCTGGCATCTGTCAGGTTCTCCCCTCCACGGCCTGTCTTCTCTTCAGTGCCAAGGGGAAACCAACTGCAAGAAAAACAAAACTAACAAAACCACACACACAAAATCTTTCAGAGCTCAAGCACACTTGGAAGCCAGTTTGAAAGCTTCTTTCTGGGTTACTCATGCTTCACCAAGTCTACTTATACTTCCACTTCTCATGATGATTTTTATGTAGAGTCTCATAAATGGTCATAAGCCATTACACAGGTATTTGGTTATGCATTTCAATTCAGATGCTTGTTAGAGGCCTGTCTGCTTAAGGCAGTGAAAGGCAGCAGAACTCCACAGCTTGAATTCCTTGAATATGAAGGAAGAATAAATTCTCCAGTGGATCTACCCTCACGGAAACATCAAACACTTCAAAATCAAAATACTTCCCAGAAGGAAGGAAATATTTGGATACAAACAACTAACCTTTTTTGGGCAAAGGTTATTGGAATCCAAGCTAAGAAGCAGCTAGCAGCTCCAGCCTCAGCCCAGAGAAATGAAAGGTCAGTGATTCCTAATCACCAGGACTGACAGCAGAAGCCTGTTTGGTTCACGACAAGCAGAGTCC
Organism: Pampusana beccarii; assembly: GCA_013399365.1. Lineage (NCBI taxonomy): Eukaryota > Metazoa > Chordata > Aves > Columbiformes > Columbidae > Pampusana > Pampusana beccarii. Next base: position 1,831,241 of record VWYH01004011.1, read on the forward strand.
TGCAGTCTTGCCTTTTTAAGCATTTTATAAGCAAGTGCCATATGGAAAGACTCCCTCATGTTATTAAATAATTTATTATACGCCAACCCAAACATTTCCTCCGATCCTGTTTGTGTCCTGAAATTGCTAATTAGTTCCTGCTACAGTTTCCAAAGTCAAAAGTGTGTTTCAACTCCTCTCTCCATTTCATGAAAGCTGCCACATGCACCCAAAGGCAGCCCAGTGCCTCTAATCTGTCTCAATTACAGTCACTATGCTGCTGTCGGGCAACTCAAGTATCCAAGTAAAAGAATTTTGTGTTTTCAATGTCAAATTAATGTCAGGCCAGAGTGGAGGCAGCATGAATAGAAGGTTTTCTTCAACTCCTCTAACAAAAAGCGGACCCCGCAGCCCAGGTTTTCAAGGTACAGTATTTGGGTACTTAATTCTCATGGATTTCAGCATAAGCTAGAAACCTTAATTTGCCTTCAAGAACAGAGATTTTCCACCCATCCTCAAAGCATCATGTCCAGGCAGGGGCTACAGATGGTTGGAGGCAAGAGAAGATGCTGCTGCTCCCCGTTTGAACTGGGATGTACCACACTGAAGGTATGGAGTGAAGGGGAATTCTCCTTTCTGCCAACCATTCTCTGCAGCTTTTTAGAAAAACAGGAAAGCTTCTGTTAAATGTAAACATGTCTGCTGCTTGATGCACTATTTGATATCACAGGCAGCACTGACACAAAACCAGCTTTGCCCACAGAATTACAGGCTTCCTGGAAATATACATCTTGCTACAAAACTTAAATTTGGACCAAAATGGGAAATAAGATAAACGTGATTTAGAGAGAAGTAGCTCTCTGAAGCTTTAGCTGTCCAAATACACGGACATTTTACAGGCACAAATAAATCTATTTTCAAGTAAAAAAAAAAAAAAAAGAAAAAATAAGAAAGACTGAGGCCCCAGCTTGTACAAGGAATGAGATACTCAGTTGAAATGAATAGAGGAAGCAAAGAGACATTTTTCAAGAGGCAGAGGGGAACATTACACAGCATCCAGCTGCAGACTGGCCTCATCTTTACCACACTACAGGAATGGCCCACGTTCACAAGACACCAGAAAGTCATATGAGAATCTTTACAACAAAGCCACAGCAGACATTACCTCAAAGCAACTCCGACAGCTTCTCTGAAACCATTTCATCACTGTTAAAACAGCGAAAAGATCCCTAACCCAACAGCCACTGTTTTTAGGCACCAAGTTTGAAGCGTTTCAGGGAAGCTGAGATCCAGCCCCATAGAAAACTGCTAATATAGTTTAATTTCAATGGGTTTAATCGCAGCATTGCCTTCAGCAAGCAGATATGTCGGGTTTGGAAAGGACCTGCTTGCTAGGATTTAACTACGAAGCAAAACCTTGCAGAACTGCTGAAATCCGTAAGTCACACGTGCTTTTACCAAGTCTTAAGTTTTAGACACCTGCACCAAGCTGAAGGGAAGGGCTTCCCTGGAAGCAGCACTCACGTAATTGAACAAACAGGATTAGATTTTATGTTTCTGACACCCACACTGCCTCATTCCTTGAGAAATTCCAAACGCACCGCAACACAACCAACACCTCAGCCATCCTTGACACACCTCTCCTCTTACACCTCTCTAAGCTGCCTTTTGGGCTCTGCAGTGATCACTAGCACGTTTTATGACTCAACGCACAAAATATCCCCCCAAAAGGGAGCAGGAAACCTGCATTTGCAAGGAATGCAGACTTCAGTTTCCTAAGTGCTTAAAGGTCATTCAGAACACTACAGTTAAAGCAGATCCTTTCTCTAGATTTGTTCTTATTTTTGTCCCCTCACATTTTCAATGTGTCTTTGGAGATGCTTTTCTTGCTCACCATTTTTAAGCTCTCAGCAGGACAAGATGCAATTATTTACTTCATCATGATTGCAGATTGGCTGGTTGTGATTTTAGAGGTCTCAAAACTCATTAGGTTAAATATTCTTTCTGGCTTTGTATGAGAGGGACAAAAAGAACTGACATTTCCCAATGGAAAGGGCTTGCTACCTGGCTTGTTAGCATTCCTTGCTTTAGGAATCAGGAAACCTCAACTCTGTTCCCAGCTCTGCCACTGAAACGCCACAGAACTGCACGACTCACTTCAGCCGCCCATGTCCCGCTCTCCCTTCCCACCCTATTTCTGTCTTGCCTATCTAGACCTGGCCTGATCAAGTAGACTGTCACAGTGATCGGGCACATAAACTTCACTGAGGCTACTGCTAGAAGAGAATATGAAGTTCTTTGTGTCTCCTGCAAAAGCAACAATTTATTCAGTAAAGTAAGGAGACTGCAAGGTGTGCAAAACATGCTTGAACTGGATACCAGCTGGAAGGATTGCTCTTCACATATCCTTCTTCTAGATAAGCCTGAATTGTGGTCTATTCCCAAACACACAAACAACATTTCATGCTATTACAGACTTCCAGCTTTCCTTATGACTAAGACACAGAAAACTCGGGGCTGAAACTAATGGTCTGAGACGCTGAAATAAAAATGGTCTCCTTTCCACCACGTACCGATCAACATTCACGCTGATCACCTGAAAACACCTGGGTTAACAATCAAACTCTCAGCGGGTCCAGAGCAATGAAGGGCTGGATTGGCATTGCTTTCTACACCACGCAGAGTGAGATTCCCCCCCTCCAGCTGACAGGTAGATTTAAGTGTCTGCTTTACAATGTAAAATGTCTGCCACTCGCTTCAAGGTCGTTTTTCTTCAATCTGCAGTTAGAGGTATACGGCACATTAAGTCACATCATTCCCCTGTCATGTCAGAGAAGGGGGGAGCTTTTAAGCCTGTGCAGAGCACTCAGGGTTCTAGAAATAAATATGGCTTTACATAGCAGCTTTCACATTCAAGATATCTCAAAGTGGCTTACAAAGTAATGAGTCAGATAATAGCACTGCAGCAGCTGTGCAGGTGAACGCAGTAGAAATTAATGCTGAAAAAACACAAGTCTGTCTTTCTGATTTTCTTTATTTGCCTTTCTGCAACACACGACTAGAGCTTTAGTCTGACTAATGAGCACCACTGACTTCTCCAATTTAGAATGCACAGGTTGACAGTCCAGTTTATTTTAATTTTCAGATTAACGCCATGATTAAAGCTCTCCATTAACTCTAATAAATACTGCTCAAGCAAAAGCAGAAAAAAGGCTAGACATTTTACTGCAGGTACCTCACCTGTCTTGGCTGCATTATAAGGAAGGCCTCCTTGCCCGATCTCTAGTACCTCAATCTGCAATCAGTGCAGAATCACACAACTATTTCATTTTTATTCCCCTTTCTCTCCCCAATCATTAGCTGTTACAAGCTCACCCTCAAAGACTGATTAACACAGTGCTGCTATGAGGACTCCATGAATTACTATACTGACACCACAGAAAGTATATATTGGAAGTTAAAATATATTTGTCTTTAAAAAAAAGCCACACCTTGGGGGAAAAATAATTTAAAACATAATAAACCTGAGATCCAACAATTAATTTTGCATCTATTCTCCTTTCCCAGGTTCCACAGGCAAACAGGCGCTCTCACTCTTTTTCCCATCTGAGTCACCTAACTAGCTGTCATAGATGAAGTTGTTTTGGAAAAATCTTGTCCCTAAAATGTGCTGGATTTTTTCTTTCCTCTTCTCCTCACTTTCTTTGGCTTTGTAATCAGCTAACAAGAGAGTCAGCGAACAACCGGGTCCGAAGGCAGTGTGGGAGGCCAGCTGGGCCAGCCTCCTGCTCCGAGCAGGCTCAACGCTGAACTTAGACCAAGTTATTTATGGCTTTGTCCAGTCACATCTTGAAACCCTTCAATGACAGAGAATCCTTCAGAACCTCTCAGAGGAACCTATTCCTGTGTTTAATTACGGGGCATCAGCACGCGTTTCTGAGGGCAAAACACCAGACAGGACAGTCTCGAGTATCCCAGACAGACGCTTTAATTCAGATGGGAGAGGTGTCTGTCTAGCACTAAGGTTTGAAAGCATCTGAGTCCCACAGGCCTCTGAGAAAGCGATCCACGTTGCTGTTGCTCCCAAAGGTACAGCCTTCCCAACACTCACCCCGAGCTAGAACTACTTCCTTTCCTTATGCACACGCTATTTCTGGAAATCTGGCAGGGGATTTAAATCAACATTAGACCATTTTTCTGCCTCAGCTGTTCTGAAACTTTCTGCCGTTCTCTAAACTTGTCAAGTAGCTTTGTCAGCAGAACTTCACTGCGGTACTTTTGATGGACACTAGAGACAACCATAACTTTGTGCAACAAAGTTTTTGTAATTGACTTTGACAGGAAACTTCATCTCTAAATTCCAACAGAAGCCAAATTCCTCTTCCTTGTGCTCCACGATAACACTGGCCGAGGCAATGAGGACAACTTTCCGATTCACACCCCTCTTCAAAGTATCATCTCATTTTATACACTTTTGCTAAAAGTGGGGAAACAAGACTCTGAGCTTTTATTGTTGTTTCTTATCTGAAACTGGCAAAGTGGTAAAGCAGAAAAACCTGACATAACGCAACAATGATGGATGGATGGATGGAATTTTTCACTGCAGTGATGAAGTCCCAAGACTGAGGCAGTTACAGTTATGTGGGATAAACACCTCCCACCAACTCCTGCTTTTATTCCTGGCAGACCTTCTTGGCTCATTCTCATTTTATAGAAGCAGCATCTGTATAATGAGCTATGTTCTGTAATAACAGGCATTCTATTTTCAAGTAACAATTAGAATTGCTTGTAGAATAGAAACACTAAATGAGACATGCAAAAACATGTACACAAACCGAAGGGTGGGGAAAGAAGTGTGTTAACCACTCTTAGCTGGGGCAAACAGTAAAAGGAAAAAAATACGACTGACAACTACCACTTTCCAATATTAACTATTCCATCATCAGAAATGCCAGCCAAGTATAAAGGACGTGAAAATCCCATCGGTGGCTGACGGGTTAAGACCCTGCATTGCCAGATAGCACACATTGCTGTAACTAAAATAAATGTTGTAGCTGGGCTGTAAAACTTGCCAAGGCTTTGAGTTATGTATTGATTTCTGTATCATAAATAATAATAAATAAATAAATAAAGAGCATCATAAATAATACCACTGAACTTCTCCATAAAAAATACACGGTAAGTGTAATAAGCATAGTAACAATACAAAGCAATTCATAGTGCTACATATTTTCAAAATACTCTGTACAACACGAACTCCTCAAGTCCCTTCACACAATATCCCTCTGGGGTAAGCCAGTACCATCCATCTTTAATGGAAAATATGTTTTTATTGAGTTTTTCTATCACTGTGGTGCTAGCAACAGTTGTGATACACAATACTTTGCCATAATTTTGCTGGTTTTACAAATATATCATGTATACTCCATCTGCACTGGTTATCACAGCTGCAGTGAAAATACCAGTAAGTATTCTAGTGAAGGCAGTGGAAGTAGCAGACACTTCATGAAGGAGTTCTCTATAGCCCCAGCATCTGAACACAATTAACTTGCCTCAGGCCACTCAGCACATCAGTGGCAATGCTGGAATGCGAAAATGAGACTCTTGCTTCCAGCTCTGTCTTTCGCTGAAGCCCCAGACCACTCCGTCTCCTTAGTAGCTGCTGTAATTACCATGTGCTTGAGTGGAGTTCCTGCTGTTTAGTTTTTCATAGGCTACTTTATTATGCAAGTATATATAGGCTGTTCTAGTTTAAAAGCTTATAACCACATGCATAAGTCTCATTTTCTGTGCATTTATAACTTGGCCACAAATTCACATCAAGCTGGAAAGGGAATTTACCACCTGGGATTCTTGTCTTTTGAAGATACTGCTAGTTATGATAATAGATCTATATTCTTGGGTGTCAGCCTCGGGCAAGAAGGAGCTGGAAGCTGACTACCGGAGATGTTTTACAGTCCCACGAGAGTCACAGGCGAAAGAACCTACAGTTGGAGAGGGAGAATCTTGTCTCCAACTGCCCCCTCTTCTGAGGAAGACTGAACATTCAAGAATGCAAGAGAAGGATAAAGAGAAGGAGCAGTTGTGGATGTTCTTTCACCGTTTCCAGGATAACCAAAATACATTCTAGGTGAGTCAGAGTTTTCTCAGTCAGAAGGAAGTTTGAAACAATTCAGAAAGAAAGGTGTCTTCCCAACTCAGCTGGCATCTGACCTCTAGCTGTTAAGACAGAGGTAGAAAACAAAGGGAATAGGAGGAGCTCTACAAGCAACTAAATTATAGCAGAGCCAAGAAGTTATCAACAAGAACCACTTCATGAAGATGACTTCATGAAGAGCTTCCCCTTCTCAATCCTGCATAAACATAGAGCTGAATGAAGTTCTTGTATCACCACGATCGCTCCTCCTGCTTCCCCTCCCAGCAGTTGTTTCCCACTGCTCCCTCGGCTTAAACTTCAAATCTACACAACCTAAAACTGAAAAAGACGTTTACACTATGAAGTGTCCATACTGGGGGTGGGGAGGTGTTGGGTGTACGTAACTATCAGAGTTGAAATTTCTCCTCCAGTTCACATTGGTAATATATCCCCTCCACGTAGCGGAACTCTTCAAGTTCCCATCTCAAATCTTCCTGACACAAAAGTAAATCTCCCTTAACTGGGCAATTTATAGGGCAGTCTAGTCACACAAACCTTGTACTTCTTGCTACAGCTGCAAGAGCTTTTCTGCTCCACAGATGCCACTTCACCTCTGCCAGGAACCTGTCCGGTCTCATCTGTAAATGCAGCTCTTGCCTGGATGAACCCACAGACACCATGAGGGAGGAAAGCCCGGCTCAGAGCTGCAATGCCACAGCATTCCAGAAGCGAAACAGCAACGGTTTGACAAACGTGGTAGCAATTACCAGAATGCGAAGCCAAAACTATTCTGCACATTCCTGAGCAGACAGATAACACCAGAGTAAGGGCTGGCCCTGTAACCATCTCAAATGCCTCTCGTATGATTTGGTGGAATAAGGGAACCCCACAGAGCAGAGCTGCGAGTCTCAGCAGCATCACTGCGCATTACTGGGGAGGGTTTCAGTTGTACCTTTTCATCTCTGCAGAGGAGTCACCACCACCCATCACTGCTCACCTCACTGGAGTTTACAGAGAACTTGTCCTGTCTGTAAACTCGGTGAAAAAAAACCTCTGTAAAAAGAACAACCTTCCTACCGGAACAATTTTCTGCTTTAAGTAAGCTTTATCAAATTATAACTACTGGTGACAGAATTTTGCACTCCATTTAAAATCCACACTGAGTAACCATTCAACGCTCTCTGTATCCAACTGGTGCCAGAAACGCACACATCGTTAAAACACAAAGTGTCACCGTGTGTCAATACGGACTACAACTCCTACAGGCTTAGGCCAGTCTACTTGAAATGAAAATAGCAACTGTTCTATAATACACTTGCTGTTGGTTCAAGTTGCTTGAGTTGTGAGGTTAAGAACAAGAAGAAGTTATTTCAGACTCATTCTTTCCATTGAAAGAAGATATGTTAGGGCAGAAACAAGACAAAAGACTCCGGTACTCCAGCCCTCCTGGACCTCCAATTCATGTTCCAGCTGCATCTCCCCATATGATTTTTTCAAACCCTTCAGTTCCAGCCCTAAACTCATAATTTACGTTCTGCATAATCAAATCTAACAGATCCACCAAGATCACAAATAAGAGTTTATACCTGTAGAGCACAGCTCAGCAGGCCAGGAAGCAGCTCAGTGCCTCGGCTCAGCCCAGCTGTGAACTGCCACGTGGCTCGACATCAGAACGGCAGAAGATTGTGACAGAAGAGTCGAGTATTCTAGAACTATTAGCAGTCAGCTAATGGAAAGAATGTGTATGCAAAAAAGAAAAAAAAAACCACAGGTACCTGCTCCAAATTCCTTGCAGATGCTGGGGAAAAAAAAAAAGAACGAGAATTTACAGGTACCAGGCTGGAGAAAGTTTGGCAAGGGCAGGCTCCATATGGGAATTTCCCTACTCAAGGTAATAAATTTTCTCTGACTCAAAGCACTGGAAGACAGATGAGAAATCTTTCACTGCTTTGTAAATTATGAAAAACACACGGGACCAAAATGAACACTCTACTTAGTAAAGCAACAGAAATAAGAGATACTTAATAATTCTGGTAGGAATTCTCAACAATGTGCATGAAATACTTGAAAGATGTTAATACAAGAACACGTTACTTGCTCTCACAGAGAAGATCTTCCCAGTCCCCCACTTTCCACTGGTGGGCACAGGAGGGCTGTGGATGGTACCATTAATCAATCTGTTCTACTCACTTATTCACAATACGACAATCAAAATTAATGATTGAAGGGAGCTGGAAAGGGCAGGTGAGTGCTTGAGTCAACTTGTAAAGGTTTTAAGAAAGCAAATTAAAATGGCCGTGAAATAAGAACAGCAGCTAATCTTAATTACAAACCTAAAGTCAGAGTAAAGCTTCACTGAAGCTTTTCTCTCCCCACACTACATGTTGCCTTTAGCTGAAGACAAATTGCCCACATTTTTGTAATCTACTAAGGTAAAGTCATTACCCTGACAGTGCCAGGAAGTCTAATTTCCTGGAGCACTAACACAAAGATTTATAAGTGAATTTAAACACTCACCTTCTGGAATAGAAAATCTATCATCAGCATCAGGCTACATGGAAAACAACCGAGGATTTCAGATAACGGAGAAAGAAGAAATTCACCTGCTGACAAGTTCACCCCAAATCTCATTCCCTACCTACACAGGCTGCTGACCAGGGGAAATCTACACACAAAGTTGAGTTTTCAAATAAATTCAGCTGCAATGAAACAGACTTGCTCAACTGTAAGCAGCTTTAGCACTAGTTCAGTATTTCTGCTCGACTCCCTCCTCAACTTCTGCTCCCATTAAAATGGAAGTAAGCTTAAATAATCAAAATGGGAAAGATAAATCAATAACCACTTCAAAAACAGATTTAAAAGAGAGAACGAGTTAGCTCATCCACCATGCTGAAATGTATCTGCACGTGTCTCCTTGTGGCTGAAAACTTTCAAGTCCCTAATGAGATACACTGAAACCATAGCTGAACTTCAACACCCAAAGCACCTTAGAGCATCTACTTTTATGTCATTAGATGTGCGGGTGCATAAACAAGAAGCCAGAAGATTCGCTTAAACCAAATATAGCGCAGAGGTCTGGATTTAATGAGGAATAACCTGCTGATTCCACATAAAAAGCTGTTTTGCTCTTCTGGACTTTCTCCTCCCATGTTCCAGCACTGATGAACAGAGGCAGACAATCCAACACCTCCACATCAGGAGGATTAAATGTTACAACTTCCATAACATCTTCAGAGGGCTGACACATATCAGTGATGATTCTTTTCAGAAAAGCGTATCACAGCCTGCCATCTGAGACACCGCTTTCCACTGCACAGATACGATTAATCCTGATCTTCCCCCCAACGCACAAGCCTCCTGTCACTATTCCTGCAAACAAAGCCAAGGAATCGCACTACGCTATGTATTTAATGTGCACACAGGAGAAATCAGCATCCGCACCGTGGCAGTGCAGAAGAGAACACGCTGCAGAGTCCCCACCACGCCAGTGACCTACTTTAGATTGGGGAAGGGATTTCAGCAAGACTTTCTTTTTTTCCCCCTGACAGAAGCAGGAATTTTTGTAAGCACTAAATTTAGCAAGGTCCTGAGGACAGCATTCCCAATTCTTGTCAGTGCTATCCCCTGCTCATGGGGCTCTAGGCAAGCTCTTATCACTATCAAAAATAAAATTGTCCTCTCTCGCTCTCTTTCCAACTGTCAGAAAAAAAATATTCTCCTTTCAACTAAGAGGGAATGAAAAGCTTCTCTTCCACAATATTTCCTCATGAGGACAGCAGAACTCTGGACACTGCCAGAGCATATATACTTATTTGTTAATATCAGACGAGACAGCTTCGGAAAGCACTGCAAGTCCTCCCATCTGACATTATCCAGTTTGCCACAGATAACAACCCTGAACTGGAAGCTTTCCCTTGCCAGAATGCCTAGCACATAAAATTGTTAAAGGCTTAGAGACGGTTTCAGGGCTGCTCAAACGGCGCTGCAGCAAAAGCTGATTCCCATTAAAAAAAACCAAGAGCAATCAGAAAGAGACTCTAGTTCATTACTTTGAAAAAAAGATTTGCCTTTATTCACTCCTCTCCAGAGCAAACAAATTCCAGGAAAAAAACATTACTAGCATTTAAACTAGGTAATAACTCACAAGACCCTTTGGACTGTTCAGGGTATGAACAGCTTCCTAAGCTGACTTAACAAAGACTGAGAAAACCTCGGCCTCCCACACAGACGCTAACCCGCCCCCAGCCCCCAGCTAGAAACTAGGAAAGTTTCTGCTTTTATGATGTTTGGCTACAGGACAGGCAGAGATTCCTGCAATTCAAGTAATTCGGAGATGAAACGAAGGTTCCAGAGATGACAGAAAAGAGGTTGGAACTAGTTCAGTGCTTCTAGTTCACGGGTTCTCAAGCCATCACAAGCACGCTACCAATGAAGCTCAGTGATCACACCTAAGAGTATTTTATAGGGAAATAACGACGTCAAGTTATGGAAACCTTACCTTTAGATCCACCAGATAAGCATGATGGATGCCGAGTGTAAGATTACAGGAAATTTAACAACACAACATCCCAGTATCTGTGAACTATCACTGCGATCACTCGCTGCATTGCACGAACAAATCTTACTACTGCAGCTTCATTTGCCCACAAAGATTCCAGCTGAAAACTCACTTTAAATATGGCTTTAATAATACATGAAAGACATTAATCTACAAATGTTGATTTTTGAAATAGCACTTCATCGTGTCACTCAAACTGAGTGCTTTTGATCATAAAAACTTGCATGATTTTCCAATCTTAGTAAGGAGGCTCTGCTTCAGCTGAGAGCTGATCTCATCAGAGCCAATTATACGCTATGGCACAGACCTGACCGGAGCTTTTAAAGGTTTTTAAAATGCAATTTTATTTTTCTTATCTTACCAAACAATTCAAAGTCCCAGCAATCTTGTTAGAACATATAGGATCCAGGAACCCTCACGTAAACGAGATGCTTAGCAGGAGACTACTAGTAAAAAAGTAAACAAAAATGCATCACTGAATTGGGTTTTTTACTCTTAGCACACAAGTCAATAGTTTCTCGTGCCTTTTTCCACGTGAAATGGCCTCTCTAAAATGCTGTGGGATTAATCTCCTGACCTCATTTAGCATGAGATATGCTGTCAGACTAAAATCTACTCTGCTTAGATTAAACGGGGGTATCTCAAAACTATAAAACAAAACCTTTCTAGCAATTGAGTACGGTAATGAGCTGTGTAAGCTCAGAGAGACGGATACATCTCCCATCAGATATGCCACAACACTTCTACCATTAACAGACACACAAGCAAGATTTTAATCTTATTTTTAAAAAAGTTACGTGAGATTCATTGATTTGTAGTAATCCTTGATTTCCACCTTTTCCCTTTAGTGGCACCTACATTCCAATCACATTTAGAAAGGAATGAAAATGCTGAAGCCCTTGCTATATTTTGCGTTCCTTTCTTTGTCTGCATCCTTAAGACGCCTGTACCCATTGTAAAGGGTGTTTGTAAATAGATTAGATCCATCTATGTATTAGGATTAGTTTGCATATCATCGAAGTTTCACTGCCCACGAATTTAAGTGAGAGCACAGCACTCCACGTATAAATCATTATACCATTACTGATATCAGCACATCTCTAAGGATGTTAGATACGGCCTCTGTTGTTGCCTTCAGTTAACAGTAAGGAAATTGAAGCACAAATTTGTTGATTCGATCAAGGTCACTGAAGCAGCATAATTCAGGTCTCCCAAATCCAAGGATCTCTCTTATTGAGTGACACTGTCTCTTTTTACTCTCTGAAATTGTGCAAGTGATGCAGGAAGAGTTTAAGGCTTTCTTTCTGAAGAATCCCCAGCTCGTTCTGAGCACTGACAGATCATTAAGGTGAGGCTGCTCTGGGAAAGCTTTCCCTGCCAGGCTGGGTTGACAGGGTGGCACCGCCACGGTTGCCATGACAATGGCTGAATCTTCGCAATGACATCGCACACACTTCAAATGCAAACCTGCGCAAGTCCCAAAACACCGTCCAATGCTGGAAGAAGTCTAACAAGATCCCAGATCATCTCCTAATCTCCAATTAAAGAGAGAACCACGCATGCAGGAAGGGAATGCAGATTGTTTGTGAAAGATTTTACCTCTGCCACAGCTGAAATCCAGAAGCGCAATGCAGAAGAAGTTTTCTGTGAACCTCCTGATTTTGGAAAACTACAAGTCCTCACTACACATAAGGAGGAATGCGGTATTTAGGAGAAGACCGACTATCAGTTGAGACAAAAAAAATCAAACTCATCCCCTGCCATCACTCTCCAATTCATCAGAACACTGAAGAACTAGAGAGATGCCAGGGAAAGAAAAAGGTTAGTGATAAGTAGCCTAATGCATTTCATAACTCCTTACATTCACATCTAGTGCACACAATTTGCAAATGGAGTTGTAAAGGAACAGAGCACGTACTCACCCCTCTCTGGAGTTACAATCACCTAACGCCACAACTGATGGGCAAGATTCCACCAATTCAGCAGCTTTATAGAAAAGCTGGTTATATCCAATATTGAATACAAGATAACAACAAGCACTGACACATCTATTATTTCAATTAACTGAATACAAAGGACAGAGATCAGCCCAATACGCTCACATCTCAAGGCCCTTTTTAAAAGCCTCCAGCTCCCAGGCTACTTGTTATTTCCAAAAGCACAGACATTAGCATTACCTTTTGCTGCTTCAGATCGCTTAGGCAAATCAAGAGTATCAAAATTCCTGTCCAAATCTCCATTCTTCTTTCCTGTGCAAAAAAAAATAAAACAACAGACTGTCAGCATCCTGACAGGTAAGTTACTGTCATGTGCATCTGCAAGATGAGAGAAGATATAGACTCAGAATATAAATCACAGACCATTACCCATATTTGCACATATCTAAGTTGCAGTCCAGCCGCATAGCTGTGGTTTTAGCATGAGCAACTTAGGGACAAATATCTGTGCTACTTTCAGATTGATCTGCAAACACGTTTAGCACTAGCATTTCAGCGGGCCTTAAGAGTGCTTAAAATCTTGGAAAATTGTGTCATTTCCCTTCTTGGCAAAGCTTTGCCCCTCCCTCAGAAGCCCAGTATTTACTTGTTATTTTTACAGAGGTATTTTGACCTGAAGCTTAGCTGAAGCAGAAACTGAGCAGCAGAGCAAAAAACAGCAGGCTCTTGATTTGCAGCCTCTATTCTCCTTGCAACTATCAGGCAGGAAGGCTTAGATTTAATACATTGTACAGACAGCAGCCAACAACTTAACCTTGAATTGCCCTTCAATCAATAAAGTGCCATTTTGACTATTTATTAGAAACTAATGCAAATAACTCCATACTTTTGCTAAGAGACACTTTCAAACCATTACATCAGATTTCATTTATACAATCCTTCGCAGAAAGCAGAAAAACCCCTGGATTTTGGTTTTAGTTAGGTTGAGAATTCAAGGTTATGTAAACAGCTGGAGAGGGAAGGGTTATTCTTCATCCCTTCCTCTCCCCCCCAGGAGACACAGTGCCCTGGGCAGGCAGGGATGCTGTGGGATAAGCAGGCACCCTGCTGTCAGGGAAGTACTGACAGCAGAGAGATTACGTTGAAGTGCAGGAATCTACGTGGCTTCTGAGGACAGCAGGGTACAATTTAGCTTTCCCAAATTATTTGGAGTGGGGGGAAAAAAAACAAAAACCAAACCAAATTATTTAGTCCCTCTCCCTCAAGAGCAGGGGAGGCAGGTGCAAGAGGATGAAGTCTGAATAACACAATTTAATCTGCCAGAGGTGGCTTCTGAGCAGGGGCTCGACCAGGCTGTTAATGGAGGTTTACAGGAAGGGCTGAAACCTTCGCCAGTCAGGATGCCTTAAAGCAAACAGGAAAATCGTCCTTGAAAGCGTAATGTGGAGATTCAGCTGAGTCTTGACTGGGAATAGGTCACAAAACAGGAAAGGCAAATCCCCGCTATAGCAGGGAGGTGGTACCGCTTCTGCACAGTGAATTCAACAGGCCGCTCTGCCTTTCCTCTTGACAAATGGATAAACAAATGCAGTACTATACAGGGGAGAAATAGATCTTTTAAATACCAATATGAATATTTGAAAATAACATCAAGAGAAAAACAACCCCTCAAGATAGTATTCCATCCTCTCCCTTTCTTTGGAAATATCACACACTTTTGTTCTGAAATGCCAACACAGAATATCAGCCAACTTTAACTACTGTGCAAAACAAAGCATGCATCTAGAAATTCTGTTCACCTGAAGTAATTGGCTTAATTACACAGAGCATGAAAAAGTCCATCTAAGCTGCCAAAAGGTCATGCAGCCAGGTACCATACCACTCCTTTGGAAGGTGTCTTTTCCAAAGGAAGGGACAGGAATTAGCTGCCCTTTGCAACCCTCCATCAAGTTTTTGCTCCATGAAAGAACCACAAACATGTTGCTTGGGGAACCAAATACCAGAAAGAAAGAATGAAAGGACACTGCATTTCATAAAGGCAGCTGAACCCAGTTACTGGCTGCAAACCCTTGTTGACCCTTAGAGCACTGACAGCAAAAAGCAGGGCAGAGGGAGGGAAAAAGCACTGAAGGAAGGAAGTTGGTGTTTAGGAAAGATTACAGACTTAAGGCGGGCCAATAAACGTGACTCCATCTTATCTACAAGTAGGACAAACTGTTTTTTCACATGACCCTTAATTCCATGTCTCTGCATTAGCTAGTTTGAACCACAGAACATTCACTGGGAGAGCCAGACCACATTCAACACAACTGCTCATTTCAGAAGTTCTCTCTGTAATTTAAAGGCTGGGGTTTGGTACTTCTATTATCCCTGCATAACTGAGATGGCCCAGTAGAAGTCCCTTTCTTTCCAGCACACTTTCAGTCAGCAGTGTTAATTTGTGCATAACTTAAAGGAAGAGACTGCCCAGGAGTGCAGTGTTGGCTGCTCCATCTTTCGAGCCAGCAATGCAGAAGCAGCTGCCTATTTCCTAACCCATCTTTCATTACGACAGCTCATTCCACCTGCGCTCCGCGATCTTCAGTCCCTGCCTCAGTTTCTGGGCCAGACTGCACATACTGTCCATCTTGTGTGAAGCCCCTTTTCTGGTTTGCCTCTCAGCCCTCTGAGAAACTAACCCACGTCTGTTTGATCCAGAAGCTGCCAGCTGTTTACAAACGGAAGCAATTCAGAACACAGAGCTCTGACCAAGGGGATTTCAACTCTACAAATTACTTGTTTAATCAAACTGAGCAAGGGCCAGGTTCAGAAACACCTGAAGCAGCTCCATTTTCCAGGGCTTCCCTACAGAGGGAAGGTGACCAAGCTCTAAGACGACTCCAAAACAAATCCATCTAGAAGGCAAAGGTTTCAAACTGTGGCCCAGCTGGTATTTTTCCCAATTTGATTTTCACAGGACCCACAAATATCAGTTTGGAGTTTCTAAAAAGGTGACCAAATTTCGCAAGGTCAAGAGCCTACCAATTACAAACCTCTCAGCCATCCCCCGGCCTGACTGGTGCCATGAGAAAACCAGTTCTACACCAGCTTCTGTAGCTCTGGACACCCCCTCTGCCACTCAGGCCTGTCAGTAACGCCAGCACACGGCGATGCTGCAATCACTGCACTAGCACGAGAAAAGAAATTTAAGACCATGTGTTTGCACATTTGAATTTCTGCCCTTCTATGCATCTCTCTGCTCCCCAAGTTTTCCAGCCTGAAGTATGCCAGAGAAAAGATGATGCTGTTGGATCAGAAGCATGGCTCTAAACCTTGCCAAGAGACAGACAGCTCTGAATGCGCCCGCTGACAGGTCTGTTTTATGAGACCTGGCTGTAGGAACTGGCCCAGGACTCCAGTTTGGGAAAATGCCCGACACTTGCTTGTGCAAGATGCAGTTTACAGTCTCTGAAACCGTGGGATTAAAATTCTTTCTCTCTCCCCCCTGCGCTACTTTTCATTATGTAAGAAATAACCAAAACATGACCCTCGGCATTTTCAGCCTGTCAGAAATTCAGTATGGATTTTGAAGTGCGACCCAGCGCTATTAACCACTAATGTTGTTGCTGATCTTCCTCAAATGTCATTTTGCTTTAACGGATAATCAAAACAACTCTTCAGCTTGACCACTTTTGCTCAAGGATTAACCTCCCAAACACTTTATTTTTGGTTAAAAAAAAAAAGTTCAAGAGAAAGACATTCTTCTTAACAACCCTGTCCTCATTCTCCCCAGCAGTCAACACTGTGCTTGTTAATAGACCCTCTGACCCGGCCTGCAGCGAGCGGCAGAGCAAGGGCTGAGCTCTGTCCTTCCAACACCTCTGTCCTCCACAGGCCCACAGTCATGCTCTGAAATCAGGGTCTCAGAGAACACTAGAGAGCACCATTTGTTGGGTAAAGCAACTAGATTTCACACACACACATGCCCCAATATCTCTCCTGTGTCTCAACCCTGCGGAACCCACTGACCTGAAGCAAGTGTCACAAACTGAAAACGACCCTGCCGTTATCCCCAAGTCAGTCTCAGTAACACAGTGGAAGTCTGCAGGGCACGCACAGCAAAACAACTTCCCGGCCAAGAAGCAGGGGAGGCAAACTTCAGCCTCAGCCTGGTGCATTCCAAGTGTAATTGTACCTGTTGTGCCGGGATGAGAAACTAAAGGGCAAATCCCCCCAGGAGCTTACTGGGGGTAGCTTCATCTACCCAGTCCAGAACCAGTAATGAAGATGCAGCAGCCCAGGCGTGCGTGCCCAAGCAGACAAACCACAGATCCCTGAGGATACACATCCAGGCTGCTGAGTCTTCACAGCTGCTGCTGCCCGGCCAGCAAAACTGTACCTGGGTACCATGGGGCTGGGGAGGCGACCGGCACACTCAGGTGTTCCCTCTCTCATGGGGTTATCAAGGCCAGTTATAAATCAACTCCCCTACTGCACTCACACCAGGAATGAATAAAACCTCGTCTTTTCTATTCTCAGTGTGGGAAGATCAAACTGAAAACCCTGATTCCAGCAGAGGATTTCCCTGCCTGCTGAAATGAACAGGAAGATGCACTGGGAGAGCAGAGAAGGTGAATGAATGGGACCTAGATCTCAGCTCTTAGCTTTGCATGTAAAAGTTGAACAAAGTATATTATGGCGATGATGAAAAGAAAGTATTGCAAAGACTCACCTTGATTGAACCACTCCTCTAATTACCAGAAAAGCAGCAGAAGAAAAACAAAAATGTACAGGAAGGAAGAAAATACAAAGGAACAGTCACAAAGAGGCAGAATGTCACAGAACAGGTTCAAAACCTGAGTATTACAAGAATACTACAGAACTTTCATCAATTAAAAAAGCAAATCAAAACAAGTTATTCCACTTTCTCCCTTTTGTTCCTGCTGAAAAAAAACCCAATCTGCACAGCTTTTTTTTTTTCCTTCCTCTTTTCATTAAATGAAAAGGCGCTCACAGAATTGAGGGGACAGAGGTTGACCAGCCCTTTTCAGAGCTGTTTGAAATGCTATGATCAATGACCATGAAATAAAACAAACTAAACATGGAAACAACTGCAAGGTTAAGTGAACAAGAGGGGGAGAGAACTGATCTATTTTAAAGTCCTAGACTGAAAAAATTAAGGCAAGTTCAGACCAGGTATTCAGATAAATGTAACAGTGAGAAAAGGAAGCTTCTCTTTATGATTTTAAAAGCATACATATTAATGGATTTAATTTTTCTTTTTTAAACACAACAGTTGCCTGTTCCCCTCTATCCTTCTGATCTAGATACTACCTGCTGCGAGCTCAGAATTATTACCAGTTTATTTCCCTCTAGAGAGCAGTACACTTTTTATAAAGAGCACAGCAGAAAGGAGGAAAAAAAAAGTTAAAATATACTTTGGAAATTGTCATTTCCTGCTGAAGACAGAGCCAAACCCAAGCTGTCGCTGCATGCCCGCATTGTTCACGGAAATCTGCGGGTTCATCCTCAGTGTCAGACGATTCTGAGACCAATTTGTCCAAAAAGACATGATCAGATGCCTCGGCTGATAAACAGGAGCTGTCGGGGCCTACAGACACAGAAGGTATCTGTAGGTCGGCGCCCGAGGCGAGGCAGAGGCTTGGCAAAGGACGGCCACCCGAGAGCGCTCTCTTGGCGCTCCGTCATCAAGAGGACGATGACAGTTCTCAATGAGCAGCTCCCCTCCTCCCACAGCGCACACTCAGAGCTTTTACATCTGAAAATGGTTTCACGCTGACTGTGTTGCTCTCGAGCAGCAAAACAACAGGGACCACGAGCGGCAGGAACAGGCTCGAGTCAGCAGCCGTTCAAGGTTTCCAAAGGATATCGCGCTGAAGCGTCAGCCATTCGCTGTGAGAACAGGCTGGCCAGGCAGGCTAAATTCTTTCCTCAGTTTTCCCCCTCAGTTATTAAAAGATTCCCATCAGTTTTTTCTTTTTCTTTTAAACACAGTTTACATCTAGCTGATGACAGACTAGTCTGCAAAAGCGAGGTCACGCTGTGATGACTTCCTTGACACATATGGAAACATAACATTTTAATAACATGTACAGGGCAGATCAAATGAAGAGTAACATGCAGCGCACAGTCCGTCAAATTCAAACAATTCCATACCGGCTCTTCTGGACCAAAACCTTCCTCAGACCTGGCTATAAATAGTAAGCCAGGATGTGAGTACACATGAATGAGGATAATGGAGCCTAGACAGAAAATTGAGTTAATTATCTCTGAATTCAGTCTAGAACAGTCATTTCTCTAAAACAACAAAGAAAGCAGATATAATTTGAGTCTCTTTCTAAAGGAAAGATAGAAGGGGGGGTTACTAAGACTATTAATCCTCTCTCGTAATGAAACTCATTTGCAACACTCGTGCCCCACAGGAGAGAACAGGTCTAAAAGTGACTGACAATTAAAAGCTACAAAATCACGTTTGCAATTTAAATTACTGAAAGAGTGACAGAATCGGGAGGTTGTGTGTTTTGGTTGCGAGTGGGAGGGTAGGTTTTCAGTTTGTTTTCAGATGGGAGAGGCCCGAGGCACGGCAGCCGGGACGTGCAGGGGGTGCAGCCATGCGGGACACGGGCTGCGCAGCCACGCGTGGGCTCGGCGGGGATGGGACAGATGCAAGAACACAGCAAAGCAGAGGAGAGGCAGACACATCCACCTTCATCCAACAGCACAGAGCCACCTGTCAGCATGCACCACTCCTGTGTAAAGCCAAACAAAACTAGAGCAACCGTGGAAAAAAATCCCCAAATATCACATCTAGTAGTAACGGAACAAGGGAGATGAACACATGCCACGACACCACAAGCACGAACCTCCGCAAGTTGCACTGCACTAAACCCACATGATGAATGTGCTTGCAAGAGCAGGCCCACACAGCAAAATTTACCCCCAAATCCACTTCCAGTTCTGAGCTCTCAGCAACACGTACCTTTAGCTTTTTTTCCACCAAAACAACCAGCGTCATCTTTCTTCTTCTTCTGAGAGCCTCCCGTGCTTGCTGTCTGACTGGCGTCCACTTCTTGGTACTTATCAGCTCCGGGGACCTCTTTGTGGACGTGATAAGAAAGGTTCCGCATGATGCACACGCAGTTCTCCACAGACTGTTACAGAGAAATGTATGTTACAGTAAGTACTTCACCACCTTATTTGCAAACTGTTATATTATACAGTGAAGGGGTTGGGGGAATTTTAAAAAAGCCCATTTGCCCCAGGAAAACAATGACGTTTTCAAAGAAGATTTAGTCATGACTCTCTAAACTAAGGTTTGTTCTTGTTCTAAAACCAATTTTATTCTTCCAGAAGTGAAGCGCTTCATAAATAGTACCCATTCAAAATGAAAACTCTAATCAAAAATACCGGCTTGATCTTACATAAAGAATACAATTCACCAAAAGATCAAACAGACAGTGGAAAATGATCATATAAGGATCTTATTTTAATACAAACCTCTCACTCTTCCAACCTTTACAATCCCCAAGGGGCCCATTTTATTAAATTTTCTCTGGGTCAAAACCTAGGCCTTGTGAGGATTTCAACGAGAACACACATTGTCCTATAGTAATATCTAATGCACAGCACATCAGGTTCTGACGAGCAATGCTCTGCAGGTTGCAATGGAAACCACCAGGTGGTTACAAAATCCACTTCCAAAATTATCTGATTAAGTGACAGGGCTTTAGAATTCCCTCGTACAGCCCATCACACAGCGAGACTCGAGAATAAAATAACGATGCTTTACAAGTCCCATTGGTGTTACAAAGCAATAGTACGCTTCTTCTTTTTTAAACAGGTTAAACTTACGATGTTTCTTATGCATATAAGTAAACATTTAAGCAGCACAGGATGAAAAGACCATAAAGCCAGATTAATCAAAATCTGCATCTAAAACATAATAACAGCCACAATGAAAGTGCTGCAGGTCTGAAGACATCTCGTAATGTCTAAGCACTACAGCCTTTAGAGATGGTGCTGAAAAAGTCTTTAAAATGGAAACTGACTCCTTTGCTGGTATTGTACAAAGCACAATACAATAGGGCTCAATTCTGATTTGGAGACTGCACTTATAAATGTCAATTAAGTAATGCAGAGCAAAACAAAAACGCCACTGACAATAATAAAGGACTGCTCTCCCCACCTGTTACAACCACATGCCTTTGCTCACCTCATCAGCCACACAAGGTAACTCAGCAGCATCACGCTGATAGCCCAGCAGTACTACCATGGATATCATAACAAAGATGAGAGGAATATAATAATTATATTTTCTAAGGCAAGCATAATCCCCTTCTGAGACCAGCAAATAGGAGTCAGATCCCAGCGTAACACTTCAGCTTAAATTAATGGAAACATCCATCCATTCTTAATACTCAAGTTCACCTTATTGTCTGTATCCTTCTTGCCAACCGCAGACTGGAGAGCGTGCAGCAGAGCATCCACCAAGCCATCGCACTCGCGCAGCCTCCGGCGTGCTTCTGCTCCATCTGAACTCACGTTCCTAACAGGAGAGATGGGAAAGAAAATTTAGCCCTCTGACCTTCACCATAAAGTTGAAGGTGTGTCCATTTATACTACAATTATTAAGAACTCATTACATGTTGGATGAACAATCGGGAGGCAAAATAGTCTGACAAACCTATTAAATTTCAGCAAAATACCGGCAATGCACATCTGCAACTCCCTGAATCTGAATGAAAAGGGGAAAAACAGTCACAGAGGTGTCTACAAACACATTTTTCCAAATTGCTGCCAAGTCCAGTCACACGCCTTAAACTGAGCAGGAGTTTTCAGGGCAAACAATATGCAAACCCAAAAATTAATTTCAAAGCCAGAACTTTTAATCTGAAAAATATTTTCACCACCTTAAGAAAAAGATACAAAAATCATAAGACTACTCAGCAGTATTAACGGCCACAGAAACTGAAAAAAGAAAATGGTTAAAACCAGGCATACAATAAGCTGTATTTTATTTAATCAACCTGTAAATAAAATTGTTCTTCCCTCTCTCTGGCCACCATCTGCTCCAAAGCAGTCAGGCTGGCAGTGACCACGTACGATTGCCATCTCCTTCACTGCTTAAAGCTTCTCCAAATCCATTCTGTATCTCCAGCTTTCTGACTGGAAGTTACTGCCACCCAGGTAAAATCCCATGTTTTGACATTTAAAGCCCACCCTGCACAGCAGCTTCAGCCCAAAGCCTGAGCCAGTCACATTTAAGAAAGTAAAAGAGGACAGCCTGTATGTTCATATTGCTTTAAGTTTCTTGAAACGAGGGGAACCAAGTGACAAAACGATTCTTAATAGTGCTCGCTGGCAAAACTGATATGGAAAGTTTTCTCAGAGTGGAAACGCACTAATTTTGACAACACCACAGTTAACATTTCAGCTTTCAGGGTCTTCAAATTCCACAAGGCCATGCACGGCTGGCTCTCAAAAGCTCAGGACAGAATCATTACCTTCTACTACCAGGATTGTGCAGCCAATTTTTCTTTTTAACTAACTAGAGGGCCTGCCAATCTCCAAGTAATTAACAAATCAATCATGGTCCCCTCTCCTGTCCCCCCATCATCCAGCCAGGCTGGTATGTTAATTGGATGACTAGGAAAAAACCACATTTTCTTAGAGACCTCTCAAAATCTGAAGACACTTAATTGTGAGCTGGTTGCTGTAACAGCACATTAACTTTCAATTAAGAATACAAATTGAATGCACAGATAAATGAGTCCTTTCCCCAAATCCTAACACACAGCCTCACCTCTAGCAATGGCCGATACAAGGCAGGTAAAGTGGATATTAAAATACGAGTCTACAGGATATACGGAAGAGAGAATCCCACACGCTGTTTTTTCAGTCTTCAGTTGTACTAGTCCTTTTGTATCAAAAGCCCAAATGTGAATTTTAATGTCAAGTCTTTATGAAACTGAAATTAGAATTCAAATTCTCTGTGAAACCTTTCAGGAGTTCTAACAATAAATGATAGCAGCTCCACCTTCAAGCACATCTATTAAAGTGGAACATTACTTCTTAAGCTTGAGGGTGACAGAAATGCACTAGAAATGGTCGTATCACATTTCTTATTCCCTCATTGAGTCCTAGAAATACAGAGCTAACATACATAAGGAACACTTGCAGACTTCAAAAAACAAGGAAATCAAAAAAAAGCTCCACACCTGGCCCACAATGGCCCATTTGTAAGAGATTTTTCTATGGTCCATTTGTGCTACCACACTTGTAGAGCATTTCTTTTACTGCTTTGGTTATCAACAGCATCACAGTATTTTGTATTCTACTTTCTTATTTCTTGACCTGTATTAGGATTAATGTTAAGGTAGGCATTGATAAGGTTGTAATTAAAAAAGTTACTACAAAAGTGCATCAGTAAGAGCGTGGTTTGCTGGTATCGCTGTATCTTCAACTATGGAAAAATTCACTGAAAATTAATGCCTCAAGAAAAAAATCCCACATTTATCACACATAAGTAGGCATGAAAACTCTGCAGGATGAAATTAATAGCTAATTAATGCTATGAATAAGTTACCCAGACATCAAACTTTGCAGCTTTAATGTTGCAACTAACACACTGGAAAATGTATCCTTATGAGCATCTCATGCAGAAACATCTGCTCTATAAATACCCAGCACCCCTGGGATTCTGCTGGTCCTCCCTCCTTGGGTGAGGAGGTTCCTGCTGCCCATGGGATTTATCTAACATGGAAAAAAAATAATTTCCTTGTATGTCACTCTAACCCAGACCTACTAGAGAACTCAGCTCACATTCTTCTCCACAGAAGTCTGGGCAACAAGGGACTAAGAAACACGAAGCCCAGGGAGATCAGCACCAGCTCTTTCTGCTGCTCCAACACTGCAAAATACAGCAAAAATCTCCCAATTCCCATGGGAATATTTGCATTTCAGACACACGCACAAGCACACCAAACATCCCTCAGCACTAAGCAAAGGCGGGCACAGTTAAAATGAAGCCGGTATCCTTGGAGAGAGCTGTCATCTGGCAACCCCAGGAGAAGAGCTCCCAGGGCTGGTTCCCATGACCCAGAGCAACCCCCGAAAGCTCAGGCAAACGCCAGGTTGCATTTCTGCCTTGGGGTGTTCAGATCCTGTAGTATCTGCCTCCTTGTAAAACATCACCCGGTAGTCACCAGCCAAATTCACATCTTGGGTCTTCAGGGGGATATGTAGCACGGAGACAAAAGTGATGACACGGACTAGAGAGTTAGTGCTGGCATTGCAAAGAATGGAATCTGCAACCTGGTATCACACTCCACTGACCAGTCACGAAAAACCTCTTCCAATTTCACATCTGCACTAAAATCGTTCTTGATGCATCTTACAGATTTATTACACCTTATGGAATGAAAGAAGTAACTAAATCATGTCCCAAAGGAATCTTTCAAAGCAAAGTTTCTAAACACCCATCTTTGAAGAGTGGTAAGAAAATCAACAAATAGGTGAGAGATTCCAGCAGATGTTAACAGAGGATTTGTAGCTGTCATACACAGGGCGACAGCCCACAGAAGGAAACCAAAGCCTCGACCAGGGCAGAAACTTCCCCAAACTCATGCAACAGACAGATATACAACACATGGGAACCATATTTAGATATTTTGCTTTTCACTGTCCTACACATTGGACAAGCACTGCTGTACGTCAGAAGAAAATGAATCCTTCAGTGGATGGAGCATTTGATAGAAGACACCAAACAGAAAAGCCAAACCCTCGCTGAGGGGCTTGTTCACTCTGTCACTGATGGGCCAGGCTGCCATGCAACAACTGGAATGGCTCAAAGATGGCTTTCCCTGCTTTTCAATACTTTTCCAAGAGTCCATTTAGTGAAAAATGTATTTAAAAAAACCCACAATAGTATGTTTCTCACATCACACTACAACAGCTAACAGAAAGCTTCACAGGGTGCTTATTGTAAATTTATACAACACACTCAAACGAGCAATTCTAGGAGCAAGACATGGAATTACCGTCCATGTTACTCAAAGTATACAGGAAGGAAAGCAACTGTATGACTGATCTTATGTGAAACAGAAAAGCTCAAATCTCACTCCAGAGATTTTAAATCCCCAGCCTTTAGCTGGAAAAAGTGACCTGGATTCTTCCTCAAATTCTTGGAGTCCAGACTGTAGACAGGACTACTGAAAGAGGATTTGTAAGGATGTTCAAATATATGCTCTTCCTGGGAAAACAAAACAGAGGAACACTAAGTAAATGTTAAATAAAAGTAAATACCTACCAGCATAGAAACACATCAGACTAGGAATCCAGTCTGTTGGTATTAAAGACTTCAGAAAAGGGTGGGGAATGTGCTGAGAAATCTGTTCATGCTTTAGATAAGGTTATCATTATCACCAAATAGTCGTCTTAATAATATGCAAGTCTGAATGTAACATTTACATCTGCAGAACAGAGTTGGTATTCACCATCTCTAGGATAGGTGAGCTGTTACTATCTCTGCCATACGCTAAGATTGTCCTCAAGAGAAAAGATTTAAAAGTAATTAAATGCATGGCACTTAATTTGCACTGTTTCAATGCAAATCATGTAGCAAAGTCCCCACTGTGCTTTACGTAACAACCTGAAAGATACAGTGGAGACATGGGGAGCTTGTGGGGTTTTTCTTTTCTTTTCTTTTCTTTTCTTTTCTTTTCTTTTCTTTTCTTTTCTTTTCTTTTGTGTTTGTTTGTTTGTTTGGCTTGGTTTTGTTCGTTTTTGTGGGGTTTTGTTGTTGTTTTCCCCAAATGATAAAGAAAAACTTGAAAATACAAGCAGCAGAGAGATGCATTTATTTCCCTGAACATTAAAACTAGTATTTCCAAGACTACTGCTGGGTCTGTCCCCTGGCTGGAAAGGGCCATCAGCTGTTATCCCGCAGCGCTGCAGATGCAGCTGAAAGCCAAAGGTGAGAGTGTTACCGAACACTTACCATCCGCTTCAGTGTAAAAACCACTTTGTTTAGAGATCCAGCTGGGGATGAAGACAACAGGTTGGGGACTTCTTCATATAGAGAGAAAGCTGAGCTGGAAATGTTTAAGATACCCTCCTGGTAATATTTCCACCTTCCTCTGGAAGAAGCGTGGACGGGAGCTGAGGCTGAGGCAGTGATAAACTCTTATCAAAAGCCTCTTGGTGCACACACCGGGCTCTTGAATTTTACCATTGTAAACAATTTTTACTATTGTAAACAACCTTCTAGTAGCTATTGTTGTATTGTCAGGCTAAAAAGTAACAGTGGCTCCTATATAGTCCTCCCTAGACCTGGACTGACAACCTCACTGAGGCTTTGCTTTCCAGACACTGAGTTTTATATACTTCAGCTGATAAAAACTACAAGGTTCTCACAAGTCAAATTTAAATATATTAGCAGTTCTACCTTGACAGTCAGAACCCTTGCTATAAAAACACCCTTCCACACCCACACTTTGCTTCACTATTAAGAAATTTTTATTTGGATGTCAGCCAATGGAGACTGATAAATAATAGTTGCAGTAAATGTACTCCATTTCCGAGCATATTTCTAGGCACTGAATGTCCCAAAGGAGGAATATGCAGCATTTTAAAATCATTCCATCACTTCATGCAGAAACAGAATGAATTCCATACTTCAGTTCACATGAAATACCGGAAAGTTTAATTGGTATTAAGTTCATTGTTCTGAAAACAAGAGAGAAAAAGAAAGAAGCTGCCTGTGACACAAAGATAGCCTGATCCAGGCAGCACTGCTCAAACAGCCCTGCACAACACACCGGAGTTTGGGAGCAGATGGCTGCATCAGAAATCAAGCCGAGAACACAGTGAAGAACATAGGAAGAAGCCAAAGTCCAACGAAATGAACAGAATGACAGGGGAGCTCTACTGATGGTGACATTAGGTGGGGAGCAGTCGTTCAACTACAAATCAGATCCGGGCAGGAGATCCCACTGGAGATTTCTGCTCTCCTTAAGCATCCACTTACCAGCTACACCCAAGAGAGAAGCTGCAGAGCAGCCCAGGTTGCCTCGCATGTAAAACCCTTCCAGCTATCTGAATAAAAGGATTTGTCCTGTTTAGTTGGTCGAATGCTCAAAGAGGACATACCAAAAGCCACTCCTGAAAAAGGACTTCCCAAGCTTAGTCTGCGCTGCAGCAACACTGACATAGAGCAAGAGATGTGCTAAGCACGCTGCCACGTGTCTCATATTCATGTCAGCACTGTCTGCAAGAGCTCCCTGCAATAAGCAGGGGCTCAACAGCCCGCTGTGCAGTTTAACAAGGTACAGATGTCAAGTCCATCCTTCATTATTTGTGGCTTTCTATATCCAAAACATCACATAATGCCTTCTCAGTCAAACGCTGACTGGTTACCTCCTGCATGACCTACTTGGAGGGCTTGCTCTCCTGCAACACAAAATGATGCAGAAGTGCACTACACAAGAATTCCTCGATGCCCAGCAACTACTTTGCTTCCAAATTACTCCAGTCCCTGCCCAGAGGAGAGGCTAAGGGACTCTGCTTGCTGGATCACACGTGCTTGCTGCAATGTGAAAAGAATCTCAAAAACACAGTATTTATCTAACAAAGCGTTATGGCTCGCATGCCTTTCGAAGAAAAATATGTCCATTACAGTGACTGCAGCGAGCTTTGTTTCGGTCTTGCTCTTCATCCCAAAGGGACAGTTGTTTTTGTAGACTGCCTTCTCTGACAGTCAAGGGAGAAGGGACCTAGATTCATTCCTAAAGAGTGACAGAAGGCAATAAGCAAGTGCACAACTTTAAATTTATACTTCAGATTTGATTGTAAAGCATTAAGGTTGCATGTAACTAGGTTATGTCTCTGCTGCTAAAATCTATGCATAATTTATTTATATTACAAGCTAAACATCAGGAACTGTCAGGAGGAACCCTAACAGCTCCTTTCTAGCACGAATTAAACGCTCTGCTCATCATATAAGCCCCAGGACAGCCATATGCTGTGATCCTGCACAGTATCAGTAAGCTAATTAAGAAACTGCCTTTGCTCACTCCTCTCTATTGTGTGGGTTTTTAATTTGAGTTGGTCTTTTTCTAGTCTGGGTTGGGCTGATAAGCTTCTCCCTTTTCCATGCTGCTTGCTGTCTCCAAAATGAAGATGCATAGGCTAATTTCTGTTTAGTTCTTATCTCCTCCTAAAACTATTCCTTTGCTGAAAGTCCAGTTCAAAAGTACCTGTTACACAACAAAACACTGACAGTATCGTTAGCTCCAGTTTCTGGAGCAGCAATCTCCCAAAGGCTGAACCCAGCCTGAAAACAACACGAGTGCACCGGCCCCCAGGCGCGGTGGGCGGGAGGACGGAGATTTGGCAGCACCTGCCCTCATCTCCTCCGGGTGGGACAGGGACTGCCGAGCTTTGTATCGAGTCCCGTCCAGGCCTCTGTGGTTAAACAACTGCCCTACAAAAGCTCACAAAAGGACTACTTGAACTACGATATGGGAGCACATCAATGAAGAGGTAAAGTCAACCACAGGACTTTGACAAAGTTTTTTTGGAGTGAGGGAGAAATTAAGACACTACAAATCGGACTAAGGTAATGAGGGAGAAATGAAGACGCTACAAACCGGACTAGTACTAATGCTAGTTACTAATCTGCTGCTGATAAAAAAGAGAAAATAAAAGCCAGCACCTGAAAACTGCCATTTACATATCCCATCCGTCCTGCCATGCTTCAGTGAGCGAGGTTCCCCCGGCACCGAAGGCAGCCTGGCCGGCATGGGCCCAGCAGCGGCCTCGGCCCAGCTCCACGGCCTGCGCCCCGCTCCTCACCAGACAGCGCTGCCAGGTCACACATCTGCACTAAGTGCCCTCTTTCTGCAGTCAGCTGGAGATGGAGGCTGCCTCGAGTATATGAGAGTGCAGGTAGGACAAATACTATGTGACTGTCACCACATACTATTATCATGCCTGCAGGATTTAAAGATGGATAGAACTTGAAGGTAACTCACTTCAAAAGCTCTAATTCCCAAGCACTTTTCTTCAGAGAAAAGCCATACATTAATCATTAACAAGAAAGGAGGGCATAAGCACCTGGCTTTGACAACCTATTTTCCTTTCTTTCCTCAAATTCCACACGCAGAGATGAGAAGAAGAAATGGACACACCAGTATCACCGAGACACTCACACAGTTGTTTCCACAGTGGAAAGAGAGAACTTTTCTGCCAAAACAAAACCACTAATTCTCTTTGTCAAACCTTCTTTACCTCCACGTGCCTCACAGACGCACACACTCCCGCTATGGAGTACGTGCTGTAGGTGTTTGCATGTGTACATATGTTCACAAGTACATAAAGACATTATGACTCGAGGAATGAGTCCATTACCATTAAGCAGCGTTATGTATGACTGAAGCACTGTAAGTTACATCTGCATGAGATGTACATTCATGTACCTTAATGCTCTCCTCAGAAAAAGGCTTTAAACATTTTCACACAAAAACTGTATTTGGCACATCCTGAGTATTAACGACTTACCATCAAGCTCCCGCAGCCCTTTTCCCTCTGAAGTACAGAACAGTACCAGGAGCCTGCAGATACTCATACATCACTTCCCAGCTGGTGGAGTACATTTTCTGCTGTGAATCTACCAAGTCCTCACCTCATGTCTTCAAACATCGTATCTCACACTTACTACGACTCTTAGGCTTTGATTCCAAGGGACCGAACTCCTAATTTATACCTACAAGAGGTGCTTATTCCCAGTTGTAGTCTCCAGGACCAACCAGTTCACAGTCCTTGAACTACTGGCATTTACCAGCTTCAGAGGCAGGGTAAGGACAGAGGTGCCAATCCCACGTTCAAGACAGGAAAGTGAAGATCAGTGACCAAAGTCCAGATCCACTCAGGCACTTAAGAGCGCGAATCCAATGACCAAAACCAGAAGGAGACAGGCTATTAAATATTAGACCATAAAAAGGTTTATACCATTAATCTTCCCTGTAATTATGTCAGAATAGTAGCAGAACAGCAATTAAATCCGTACTTCTCAGGTCTCTTGTTCCAGCTCTCGCCACCAGCTTGCCCCTTCTCAGGAGCTGCTGCTGGACAAGCTGGTACATCCAATTTTGATCTGAAGAATACATGTTTTCAGGGGAAGTCGAGTGGGTGCAGTTTGTGTTCGTACACCCACGGCCAGGTCTCTGAACCCTGAGGCTATTGGTGAATGCAAATTTGTGTGTACTTGGAGAATTGACAAGGAATGCTGCAACTACAGATGGTACTCTGGAAAAAGGAGCACTTCGCATCTGCTTGCTATGCAAATTGATTCATTTAACATTTATTGACAGCAGGTCAGTTTAGCACAGGAATCAGGCTAGAAAGTTGGCAATTTAGGAACTAAGTTCTACTCGGTCCTCTTAGAAGTGAAAAAATCCAAGGGAGAATTAAAAGTAATTAGGCATAAACCAGCAATTAAACCCAGAATGAACTGCGTTTTTAAACCATTAAAATTCTTGCTGCTTCCAGAGAACCAGGGATCGTGGTGGGTATCTACAAAGAAAACACAAAAGAGAACGTGACTGCAGCAACGCTTTCGGACCCCCAGACGCGGGACGTCCCCCCTAAAGCACAGAAGGACCTCGGGAGAAACCTGGAGACACCGCGAAGGTCTCTGGCACTGCCTGGGTGCACGTGAGCTCGTCTCAGCTCCATCAGCCCTGCAAATCACTCAGCTTGTGCTCTTCTCCCAGAGCACCTCCATGTCTTGGTCGAAGATGTGGGAAGGACCACGAAAGGGTCTGGTTAAGATGCACCAAATCATTACGTTATTTAAACTGGAGAGAGTACAATTTAAAACCAAATGCTTCTGGATTGCAAATCCCAGTAGGGATTTTGGGGTTTAAAGAAAAAAAAAAGACAGTAACTAGAAGAGACATTCTCCACATACCTAAAAGAATAAAATACAATGCGAAGACATGAAACTTGAACTGCAAAGAAATAAAGGAACATCTGTACATATTTAACGATTCTCCTAGAAAATGTCTTCCTTACTTCCCCAGTCCTACTTTTCCATAACCCAAAATCTACGTAATTTCAATAAACTGATATTTGTTTTGCCTTTTACTATTCCTTTCCAGATTTATCTCAACAGGTTCAACAAAACATAATATAAAATTACACCCAAGGTAGCATTTATCACAAGGCTCGTGACCATTTTAAGTAGTAAAATTACTATGGACATTGCAGATCCATTCATCATATTGGGTCTGCCCCTATAAACAGAACACAATAATGGAAGAGGAAACATATTTTTCCTGATCTCAGGAGGAGAATGGAGACAAAAATTATCATCACCTGCACTAGTTCCTGAGAACTTCACTGTTTCTGGGCAAAGATTACAGAAAAAACATGCAATAAATTTCATTACCACATCATAGTTTGCAAATTGGCTGTGCTGCCAAGTCTTTATTTTTCAAAGGGGAATACAGGATTTCCCAAACATTTGTTTGAAGAGTTTTTGGCAAGCCAAGTGGATGCCACAAGAGAAACCACTCGTCATGTTCCAGATGATATCAGGATCTAAAAGATCCCTGCAATGGCTACAGTCCTGGGAGAACTTGACTTTAGAAGCAGCCCTTCAAATAAACACAAGTCTTCGGTGTCAATATAAACTCCAAGCAGTTGCCTTTTCTTCCTTTGATTCTTACCGGCTCTGTATATGTCGTCACCTAGCTATGGTAGTGCAGATGGGCATCACTAAGCATCATAGATAATCCAAGAGTTCTTTAATTTAGGGCAAAAGATGCAGTGTTTAAATGGCATTCTTGATGCTAACAAGCTTTGCACAGTTTCTCTGATTTCCAACTCATAAATGACCAGGCACAACGTTTCTCAGCGTCACGCACGGGGCTTTCAGACAGATCCATTCCCAGCGCAAGTCCCTTGGCCGCACAGACTGAAACCAACATCAAGCAACACATATGGATTTTCATTACTTTAGAAAGCGGGCAGAAATCAGGGCTATACAACAGCAGTAGGCGACCTTAGCTTGGGTAAGAGGCAGAAGAGTGCACGGATCGTACCTCTTATCTTGCAAAGTTGCATTCCCAAGTAAACCAACTCCGGTGCAGTTACAAACATCTGCCCAGTTACTGCCCCTTGTGCTGCCCATAGCAGTGCTGACCCACCCTGGGGCACAAACAATACCCAGGACACATTTCACCCTGCCCTGCTGAGAGCTGGACACGCACCAGCACCTGAACTCCTCACGTGAGGATGGAGACTCATGAATTACACAGGAGGGGAAAAAAAAAACAAAACAGGTGTTGTAGACAGGACTGAAAAGGAAAACTGGATGGATCTGGATTTTAAGAAGATGTAAAGGCAAATATAAGTGTCGTTTTTTAAAAAAAAATTACTTGTTTTCAATTATTTTGAAAAAGTGTTTCAAAGGCTCCACGTTATCAAAGGAAAGACCCAGATTAAGAACAAAGCTTAAAGGAAAGATCAGAAAGCAGTGTTGAAAAAAAAAAAAANAAAAAAAAAAAAAGCACGAATAATTAACTACTGGCAGTTCACATTGTGAATCACCAAGTTTGAAACAAACTCACCCACATCTGTTAATAAACTTCATTAACTGAAAAAATTATACTGAACGGAATGCCATCCTGCACGCATAATGCCTGTCTTCTGCTTGGATATCTGAACTGCAAAGACATCTGAAACCTCAGGAGCTCAAAGATTCTCCCAGGTTTTTTTGGAACGCAAGGCAGCACTGAGGCTGGCACTCCATCAAGAGGACTCACCTGCCAACTAAATATCAAATTGGTAGACAGTTTGTAGTCTGCAACAAGCTCCACTCACGGAAAACTGAATTTCTAGGACCAGCTACTGCGTCAACAAGAGAACAGCAGGCAAAACGGTTTTTAAAGTCTTAAGAATACAATGTCCAAAGTGGCACACACAAGTTTTTGCATGTCCTGTAAAAACAGTACCCTACTTTGAAATTAGAAAAACCCAACCAAAAACCAACAAACAAAACCAACCCAAAGGTATCTTGGAATGCAGAAGCTGAAGTGGATCAGGGCACTGCACATACTAATAAAAATGTATGATGTGGATTAGGTCGGTCTAATAATGATCAATTTATTGTCTACACTTACTGGAGAATCTCATATTCATTCAGATAATCCTTTTATCCCCCACCATGACTAATTTCCTCTTGCAGAGCATCATTAGAAAATGAGACACTAGTAAGTAAAACCCTATGATGTTTGGAGCCTACTTAAAGGACCTTAGTTTCCAGTGGGACTGCAAATAATTTCAGTAATGGGCCCTTTCAGAACGCTTTTCATTACTTTCTTCATTTGTGAAGTTACTCAGGGGAATAGTTATTGCAATTTAGAGACCACAAGCCCAAGAAACAGAAATGAACCAACTTCTGAAGATGCATTAATCAGTAGCAATCTGACAGAAACACACTTCAGAGCAACAGAAGGTATGATGCCAAACCTTTATTAGTTTTGTTCAAACTAATTGACTTCATCGTGAAGCTGAAGAATCTAACAGGGCATCTCCACTATTTTATCTCAAAGAAAATAAAAAATGAAAGACTGTTTAGGGAACGTTGGTTCTTCAGATTTTTCAGACTGCATTAGGACTCCTCCTGACTCCAGCTTCTAGCACCTACCGTCCTGCTCCCAAGGTGCTTTCAGAAATGCAAATACAACTTCTAACCAGAAAAGGCTCCTTTGCAAGGAATATTAGGAAGAGGTTCCTAAATGGTCAGTGGTTAATGTTTTTAACTGATTTCCCATTGGCCCTTAGTCACTTTAGCTTAAAATAGGAACGTGTCCACAAAAGTGTTTGTGGCCAAAACCGGATCCATGGTTCGTGTTCAGCGTAATTCCAACATCTGCAAAACAATGCCTTTTGATAGGAGAAGGCCTAAAACCAGTAAGGAAGTAGACTGAAAACACTTTTCAGATAAATAAAAACAGCACCACCAAGAGAAGCAGAGAAGGTACCCAAAATTTGTAGACACAGCCCACTGATCACAGTACAATTGACAAAAGAAAGCTGATTGTCAGTATACATGGCACACTTTGCATTGCAAAACGCTTTTTTCGTATTTCGCTTGGCAGATAACCTTACCTGGGTGACTCTCCACTGTATTATACACCTCCCTATATTGGCATACTCCTCTAACCTGGATAAATGACCTACTCTTCACGCTGACCCCACCGCACAGACCCACACTGACAGCCCTGCAGCAGGAGAGTGCGTTGCATTGCTATTGTGGCCACCGAAATGGGCATCTCTCTGCAAAAATGAAGGATATATGATATCCTAAACACGGGACGCAGCGAACAGATTAACGCTCCACAGTTCTGCCTTACCGTAAGCAACCAGAAGTGTTCTTGAAGACAGTTGTCCACTCAGCATCGCGAGGCTTCGAGTCCTCATTGGGCTCGCTCTCCCAACCGGAATGGGGTATGATCACCTCGTTGGTGAGCGTCTGCAGGCCGTGGTTGATGATGACCATCTTCAGCGGCTCATAGGAGGACAAGTTCCACAGGGTGCCTGCAGGAGAAACGCTGGCCATTAAATAACAAGAGAATAATAACTATTTAAAATCTCTAGATTAAACAGAACCACTAGAAGGTTAAATCATAAAACTAAACGAAAAGTAGAAACAACTTGAGGAGGTGCCAGACTAGCACATAGCTTAGGGAAGATTCCACAGTCACTGAAACAGAAGCATTTCCAACAGCACTGAGGCACTTTAGTCAGGACATGGATATCGTTGAAGTCAAGTACATAAACGTGATGTGCTATTGGAGATTAATAGGGTTTTCCTGCTATATACAGATTTTGTTACACTTTTAAGTCTAGCTATGCTTCGAAACAAAAAAATTCATCCAGTGCAGCAGACAAGTAAATATTTACGGAGGATCACTGATCTTATGCTTATCCTCTGCACAAGACAATATTTCATTCTAGACTCCTCTCTATTATTTACTTTCACATTTTCCTTTCACAGGCAATATTTGTGTTCAAACCACCTGGTGCCACAAGCATGTCATTCCTTGAAGAAGCTCAGAACCAAATCTCCTGTGTCTTTCCGTTTTTTCCTTAATTATGAGCCAAAATAGGCAGAAGTCAAACATCAAACCAACATAACAGAAGAATAGCCTTACAACTGTAAAAATACCCTTAGACAAGCGATACAACTTAGCAGACCTGCATCAGTGTCCTGATAGTTACTGCTCATTAGGTGAGGACTGTACCAGGACAGTCACTTCACAGAGAATTTCTGCACAGGCACAGCCTGGTATCATTTAAGAACTATCAGTAACAACACGTGGAGGGAGCCGGATGCACCGTGTGTGAAGACTAGCAAAGTTTCAGAGAGACCGAACAGAAAAGCCAGATTCCCTAGAACACACAGGAAATCTTAGGCAGATACAATATAAACCTGAGGCTCCCTGTGTTAATACAACCGTGAATCTGTGCATATTACAGTGCAAATTGTAGATACTCACCTCCTAGTACACATGTTTAAAGCAAAACGCAAAAGAACAACCAAGGTGCAACCTTCTGTTTCAGTCTCTTTCAATCACCCCAAGTCTTAAAACCTACAATTTCCGAATTTTAAAAGTGAGTGGGAACAGATTTTTGGATCTATGACTTTAGCCACAAGTCTGACACACGGATTTGCTGGATGGAGAGCGAAGACCCCTCGGGGCCACCACAGGGCCCCCCGAGCAGAGGCAGCTCCCATGGGAACAGCCCTGCACGCTGCACAAGTCAAATGTCCTATTTTAATATCCGAGTATTACCCATACAGGGCCATGAGAGGTACCAGGTTAGGACGGGAATTTTATCTCCGTGTGAGTGGTGACTGGCACTTGGACCATAACCTCCAAGGCTGAGGATTAGCAGAGCCTCCCAGTCGAATGCTATGGTGTTAAACGCTATGGTGTCTCCTACTCCACGTGATCTTTACACAACCCAGGCATCCGTTCAGGCCGTATTAATTAATAAAGAAACTCAGAGGCAGACAACAGAATGAACACCATAATGTTTCTTCCAGTCTTTTTCTAAAAACATACAAAAATACTGCTTTTTTTGGCCTGATTCCCTTGCCGTTAATAAACAACACACTGCATGAGAGAGTTTCATGACCCACTTTTTAGCTTTCATCCAAGACTGTAGAGGTGAAATAGGAATTGTTTTGCTCTTCATACTCATCACAATTAATCACCCTTTGTCACTGCGAAGCACCAAACACAATGGACAGTAGAAAACAAAACACCAGAAATAGCAGAAAATGCTATTTGACCTTTTTTTCTTTTAAAAAAAAGCCTTTATTTTTCAGAACAAATACTCATCAACTGGGTAACCTAGTACAGCGTTCGGAAGGATCTTGCATTTCTATTCTCTTTGAAACGGCAAAGTGTTGCAGCTGGAAGTTATGTGGAGACTTAAAATCATCTCTGTGTGGAAGAGCTAAGTGTGAAAATCTGACAGCCCTTCATATTTAAGAGCTCTTCTCTTAAGCGCACATACTACTTTTGCACCCGAAATGAGATGCTGCCTTTTCCTGTTTCCTGGAGGAGTGACATAACCTGTTCTCTCTGGTGTGAAACTACAACGGCAAATTTCTCTGCTTAAGAAGAATGCGGCAGAGATATACTTAAAAAGCAAAAAATACCTATATCATTTCCAAGAGCTCTAATATTACAGGATTGTACAAAAGTTTTCCAGTGCTCAAATCTTTTGCTTGTCTTAATACTTAAGAGATTTGTGTCTAGATTTCAATACCTTCAACCCCACTGTGCAAAATGAAATCATCACCTCCAAACTCCCTCTTCTCCTGTGTTCTCATTCACCAGTAGTTATCTCAAGAGACCGAATGCAACCGGGATTCAATCACATTCTAACTGGATTGTAACACCAAAACCAGCACAAACCTGCCCATCTACCACCCACAAGTCAGCTTTGTGATACCAGGGACCCCATCCAGAGCAGGAGAAGCACCTGCCCCTGCACAAGAATCTCTTGTATATATTCATCCTGAATTTTTAGTTAAGAGGCTGACTGCAATTTATGAAATAAACCATTTACAGCAAACACATTGTGGCTGTCACTCTCACTGAGAGGCTGTCAGACTGGGAACTGAAGGCCTTTCCCCCATCTTTGAAGAAAAAAACCCCAACACTTTTCAAGCTTTTCAATTTCTCATCTGCCTCCCACCTCTCAAATATTTCATAGAAAACATCAACTAACTGTAGAGAATAAAAGACAGTCTTACTATTATAAAAAAATATCAGAAAGCTCTTCAAATTCTTCAAAAATGTCAAACCACTTAAATTTGTAATATTCTCCTTGAAGGCTGCACGAGGAAAAGCAGAATAATCCCTTTGTTGAGCAGCATTCAGTGAAGGAAAACGCACAGCACTTCTCAGACAGGTGGCCCAAGATAAACAGGGATGAAGGAATCTTGCACTTCCAAAGGCAGAGGAAAAAATTCAGATTCAAGGCTGACTTTATTGGCAAAATATTCCACAAGAAGAAAATAAAGGGTGAAAATCCATTTCTCTTATTCAGAGTTATGAACCGAAGAGGTCTAAATCCAGCATCCTTTCAGTTCTTGAGAAAAAAAAATCATCTAAAAGATACTGATAGTGGCAGCAACCAAAGCTTAAATAAAAAAAGAACGAATTCAGCTGAGACTGTAGATTTTAGCAGTGTAAGAGAAAATCTGAGTTAAAAAAAATAAAATCCTTGTGAATTTGACATTCCTCTTTAAAAATCATTCCCTGTCTGTATTAGCATAACACACTAATGATCTAACAAGCTGGAAACACTGTTTTTAAAACTCTAAGTTTAATCAATTCAAATGAACAGCACTCAAGAGAAATCAAGTCACTAACACTGCAGCATAAGGGAAATGAAGTGATCTAAATCTTCCATGCACTTTCACTGCTAATATTGGCCTTTTGGACCACAGATTGCATCCATTTTAGGACTAGAGAAAGAAGATGAGCTACTGCTCTTCAGAAGATGATCACAATTGTGATCAATCTTTATTTTATTCATAAGCACTATTTGCAATATATGTAGACATTTCTAACTAGCAACATTACTTCTACGCTTTCCGCATGTTAAGCAGGGACAATAGCGACAAGTTTTTGCTTCAAAAGTACTGATTATTGTAAAAACATATTAAAAATTACTGTAAGCTATAAACACAGCGATATGATTCAAGTAATATTAAAAGTGATTATGGCCACAGCCATAATTTCTTAAGTCTCTGCCTCCTTGGAGCTATGAAAAGATTGCTAAAGGAATTGTGACAGAACACACACATGCTGTTATCTTCTGCAATCTAGGAGAACAATTTTCCTGCTGTGCTTGCTTACTAGCAAAAATCCAATGCCACCAAGAAATCAGATGAAGTGGCTGTTTAATTCTTTATCTGTGGCCTGTAGTACATCATTCACTATACAGGACAATAAAGCACTCTGCATTATATTCACCGAGGACTTCTGTTGCACATTGGTGCTGTACGCTGTCGTTGGACAGACTTGTTTGATAATTCTAAGTCCTGAAGATTGGATCTGAGCTTCTTCAAGCTCAGCAGGCCAGGCTGAGAACCTCGACACGCACTGTGCCGGAGAACACGCCAGGGAAAGGTTCCGTCTTCTGACAAGCTTTCTAATAGAAAGTGGAAGGAGTAAGGTCATCTGAAATCTGAAAGTTCAAGACGGCCAAGGTGCTTCAGAGAGATATTAGTGTCAGATGAGCTGACAGATCTCAAATGTGAATGCCCAGGTGTGAACTCTGAGCAAATTGATCAATCTGCAAGTTTCCATTATAGTATTAGATCAAAATATTTTCTCTGCAGAGCAT
The DNA here is from genome assembly GCA_013399365.1 of Pampusana beccarii. Classification (NCBI taxonomy): domain Eukaryota; kingdom Metazoa; phylum Chordata; class Aves; order Columbiformes; family Columbidae; genus Pampusana; species Pampusana beccarii. The sequence goes on from VWYH01004011.1 coordinate 1,869,789, forward strand.
TTTGAAGGCCAACCACTTTTCAATTAAAACGAGTTTGGCAACATACAGCATCAGAAAAACCATGTTCTGCACCACTTAAAATCAGTGCAACGTCATCAAACAACAAAATTACTTCCAATGTTCGCACAACGAACAAAATTATTCATTAAAGCTACCAACTTCTGATTGCTTTTCAAAGAACGTAATAGAATTTTGGTCTTGCATATCCGATGGGAACATTTGCTTCACAAAAAAACCCTTATTACTCAAGATAAAACTTTTGCAGCTTTCTCAATCAAAACAGATTTAATTCCTTATCAGCCGAATCCTTATTTCTCTCTGGTTCTCAAGAAAATGATACACTGAAAGTTCATTAGTACAGTTCCAAGACCAGAAAGGGATGCAAGGGATGCAAGAAATATTCTGTGGAATATTTCTCATCACAACTTTACTGATTATTTACTTATGGACATTAACCGTTAAATCAATCTTGTCTCAGCGCAGTAGAAGAGAGACACTTCGTAACGCCACACTTTAAAAGACAGAAAAGTGCGATCTGTGGCATTTTACAACCGTATCTTGAGTTTTGAAGGTGTTTTTACAAACCTGATTATCTGTCTTAACTCGATGGAAATGTTTTAGTGCTATTTGCAGATACATCAAGAACGTTTGGTAAAACAGACATGGCATTAACCCAGAGAGGGTTTTCAAATTCTGCTAAAACCAGTACTATCTGAAAGAAAAAAAAAAAAAAAAAGCTACAGACTTATTTAACCTGTTGTATCAAGTATACTCAGCCTCCTTCCAAAGCTGCACATCAAGGAGTTTGCCTAACCTGGGTTCTCCAAAACTTATATTCTGGGAGACAGCCAAGCGAACACACTTCTGGCACAGCTGGTCTCCCTGACTCAGACTCTTCCGGACACCTGCGGCTGCTGCACCACATCACCAACTCACCGAGAGCCCATGGAGCTGCACTGAAGCAAATAAACTATTTAGAGCTCTCAAATCAGACGACAATGATGTTGTCTTCTGCGTGTAAGCGTGCTCTCCAGCTGCAAATAGCATCCCTTACTGAACGCTCCATGGCCCTCCTGTCCTGCAGGCAGGTCCCACACCCAGAGAGGCCAAACTTCAAGACTGCAAGTGCTCCTGTATTCAGACATCTGAATTATTTAAGTTTCTTTGAATTATTTAAATCTCTTTGGACGGCAGGACTATTTCATCATTTATCCACATCTGGGAAGACCAGCTGATGACTACTATCCAGCTTCTGAAAAGCAGCCAGTACTGAGTTAAAGAAATATTAAACCACAGGGAAGTCAATGTGTCATTCCAAACTTGAATTAGCAGCCTGTTAAAAGAAATAAACAAGCAAACCCTGTATGCTGTTGTCTTTTCTTCCCCCCCGCCACCCCATTTCATTGCTGCAGAATCCCCAGAGACTTCACTCCAGACAGAACGAAAACCTTTCATGGCAAAGGTAGACTTTGGTTTATCACTAGGGAAAAGCGCCCGGATAGGAAGTCAAGATTTCTACCACGAGAACGTCAGAATTGTGATCTGAATTTCTGAGACTGCAAACACAGCCCTTCTGCAGCAGCCACGGCTGAATGCTCCCTTGGCACTCCAAGTTGGCTCTTGTTTCTCTCCGCTGACTTTGGGAGCTCGTTTTTCGAACAGACAATTCCCCATTATCAGCTGAGGCTTTGAACGCTGACCGCAAGGACACCAGCATCCGCCACAGAGGCATTGCTGGAATACTCTTCTCTTCTGTATCGATGCTTGAATGTCTCGCACTGGATCTGGTAATATCATTTTAGACGCAGAATGAAATGATGCCTGGCTAGGTGGAGATTAAATGCACGTCACCTGTTACTGGACATCTGTTTAGGTTAATGCCCTCAGTATTCCTGGTGTTGCTCAGTAAATGGAAATAAAGAGCTTTAAATAGCAAAAAGCAAAGTGGAATGAAAATACTGTATTTAATTAGCAGGAGCTACTGTCAAATAAAATGCATTTGAACTCTAAAACTAATTAATCAACTGGAGATCAAAGCAATAGCCATATAGAGTGAAAATGGAAAACATCCAGTTTGTTTTTGTCATCTCAAAAGTGACTGATTACCATTTAGCATTATAATGATATTCCTTCAGAGTAAATTATAGACCAGTTTCTCCTTTCTTGAATCTAAAGAAATAAATTTATTCCTTCTCAGCGCTCCAGAAATGAGTTTTGGGTAAACTAGAACAGTGCATAAACAGATGTTATTTAAAAAATAACAATAAATTTAGGTCAGCCATCATACTAAATCACTGCAACAAATGGAATATAAATACTACCTATAGAATTTCTGGGTTAAGAGACAAAGCACAGACAGCAATCCAAGCACAACCAACACACACTACTCAGGGGATCTCTGACAAAACAGCTCACTGGAATGGGACTGGAAAAACACCCCTGCTAGTTTCCAGAGACTATATTTAGACCCCGTTTGCTAAATACCCTATAATGGCTACGGAAGAACAGTTGGAACAACCAAGGCCACTCTTCATCCCAGAGAATTACGATTACCAGTAAAAACTTGGAGAGCCTACTATAATTTTATTTGAGATTATTATAGAATTATGATGTTTACTTCTTATGGCTTAATCCACATTCACAACAGGGCCTGCCTGGAGAATCCACCACTGATAAGGTAGCTAAACAATGTCAGCCCTGGACTCATTTTTGCACTCACAAAACTTTCTGAAAAATTACGTTCTGGCACTGAAATTCGCTGCAACTGCCCTGGTCTCCATCCAAACATCCTCTGCTGCTTCTGAGAAGAGAAAGGGAAATCCATTTCACTCTTCATGAGTTATGGGAGACTGAAGAACAATATATTTCTCCTTAATTTAAGAGCTGACATACTTTTCCACCCTTTTTCCACTTAATGGCTGAACTTTGAAACTTGGCATGTACTTTATTGCTCTTTTTGGACGATGTCCAAGACTAAGTTCAAATAAAAAACAGGTTGAATAAAGGAGTTGTAAGTGCTTGAAAACTCCTTGCAAAGTGTGCACGAACTCAGTAACTTCAAAACTTAATTCTCCCTTTTCCAATCATTGCAACAAGCAAACACTACGTCCAGAGCATCTCAACAGCAGACTCTACACTCCTTAAAATCTGAGTTTTCCAGGTCAGAAGTGCTGTAGCTTTATACACAGCCTCATTGTCTCCAGCAGCCGGGGCTGGAAGTGTTCCTGAGGAGACTGTTCTATCAATACGAAGTAGTTGGGACATGGCAGCAGAATTGTTTTATAACAGATTAACAAGGAAAGTTTTAGATTAGCATATCTTACCTCATGATTAAAAACGCTGAGGGCAAGCACACAACAAATTACCTGTCAAGGAAGTTGCTATAACTCATTTAAGTTTCAATAACTCAACCACATGCAGTTGCATGTGACACCCAAGCAGCACCATCCATCTCCCAGCAGGCAGGGAAACCCGAGTGGGACACACACACACAGATAATCTCGATTTCCTCCTGAAGGGCATGTTTGCCTCAGGCTTTCTCACACCACAAATGCGGTGCTGCTAAAGGAACAGCTGCATCCAGGGATCTAAATTGTCCTCTAGTCTCCAGAAATTCTTGTTCCGGAAGCTGAAAAGACTCCTATAAAGAACAATTAATTACAGAAACTACAGACACTGACCTGTAATTAGCTCTCTGACTTCCATGTCGTTTGTTTTTCGCAATAGTCTGATCAACGTAGGGATCCCATCACAGTTCTTTATAGCCACCTTGTTTTCATTATCCTTCCCATAGGAGATGTTTCTGAGAGCCCCACAGGCTTTACGATGGACCTCTGGCTTTGGATGATCGAGTAAGCCCACCAAGATGGGGATCCCTTTGAGGTGCCTCACGTCCTTCTTGATTTTATCATTCTCGTAGCACAAGTGCTGCAAATAGGCTGCGGCGTTCGACTTGACGGGGTCGATGGGGTGGCTGAGCATGGCGATCACTTCGGGGAGGTCGGGGTCCCTCCAGCGGGGGTCTTTGCGAATGCTGTCGATGGAGGGGGAGCGCTTCCCCAGCCGGTCAATGCTCGCCATGCTGCCTCTCTCCGGCTGTGCCAGCGGGGCTGCGTAGCCACCGTGAAGGTAAGGGATCCTCTCCTCGACCATCTCTGTCTCGATGGGGTCATCGTAGCCCCTGTAAGAAACAACAGTCCCGAGAGAAAGGAAAAAAAAATACACAAACCACATTTAAACACCGTACCTCTGAGCCCGTATGGAGATTTCAGCTGTGAGCAAATGTTTTAATATCACAAACTTTTAAATATCACAAGCATCATTAGGGGCAGCATATTTACACTTTCAATTAATTTATCTGTAGTAACTTGAAAATTAACCATAGCTGAGTACTCAGCAGCGAGGGGACTAGAGCGCAGTATTTGTTTGGCAATGAAACGATGACAGGAACTGCAAGTCATCCAACAGACTGCTTTCATTTTGGTCACTTAGCAAAACAATTAGGATAGAGCTGGATCATATTTAGTAGGAAACACTGAGATTTGTTAATGCTGCTCCTTCTGCAACAACCCCAAACTTTAATTAAAGGCATTCACGGCCTGAGCAGTTCCAAGCCTGAGAAGTTCCACTACATCTCCATGTTGATGCTCACACAAGTACACTGAACTCACCAATATACACAACAATGTCAAAGATGACAGAAAACCTAAGTCCTGAATCCAGGAATATAACAAAAGTCCCTCTTGGACAGAATCATTTGGAATACAGGTAAGAGGCTGATGATCACGAGACTTGGGTCCAACTTTTAACAGCAGAATAATTTGCTGGACATCCAAAACAAGTGTTATACTCTGAGCTTTCCTCCCCACATCAGCAACTAACCTGGATGTACGACACTCTTAAAATAATTTACAGCACTAGGATGAATGGCACCTGTCTTCTTGTGCTGCAATTCACTGTGTGCAACTGAAGGTCACTCGCAACCAGCTAATACACCCATTCAGATATTGCTGTCCTAGTTCACACAAAGGGCAAAGTTACGATCAACACAGTTGAAAATACTCTAACACAGTGCATTCTTACACTACAAACATCCACATTCTTTAAAAAAAATCAGTATTTGACAAATACTGCTTCTTCAACAAACACTGCTGCAACTACGAGCTCTAACCTCCCGAAAAAAAATCCCTCCCCTCCAGTCGCTTCCTATACGTATCTGCTAAAGGCAGAACATCTCTGCAAGAGATTTTTAAGGAAAGGCATTTCCAACTTCAGAATTTGAGATCCACTGATATACTTCATCATCCTTTATTCAAAGTGACACCTTCCAGCCTCCAGAACGTGCTCCAGTGCACGTGCGGTGCAGCCCCCTGTGAGATAACACCCGAGTCCTTACAAGTGCAAAAGGAAATCAGAAGCTCGTGCACAGTGACCCACTGGTCAAAAATTCTTCCATTTTATACGTGAATAAGCCCACAGGGCAATAAAGCGACTTGTACCTAACAGTTATGAACTCCCACAAACACTTCTAGTTTGGCAATCTATCCTCTCTTGGGCTCACACCAGCTCGCTAACCTGGCTGAGAAGGATGAAGAGCTGGGGTGACCCGTTGGGGAGCTGAATCGAAATTCCAATTAATCCTGTTGTTTCAAACCTCAAGTCTAGAAGACTTTTCTTCCTCATCCTGCCTCCCCTCTAATACTAATCTTAATAGATGTTAACATAATCTGATTTTTCTTTTTTTAAACAACTGCAGCTTTTTGCCTTACTGTTTTTTTCCTGGCCGGATTAGCTACTATCTCAGCACTGTAGTTATCTCAGTCAAGCAAGTAGTTTTAATTGCTACAAAATGATTGTTGAAAACTTTCATTTTAAGCACTGATGGATGATTTCTTATGTCAGGCTGAAGAAAGTACAGACCATTAGAACTCAAAAAGAAGAAAATGGAGCTTGCTGTTATCCTAAAGAGACTGCTAATTAAACCAGACTCTGGGGAGAACAACCGGAGGTGGAGACTGAACTTGGTCTTGTACAATTAACGCTCTCAATGTTAAAAGCACCTCTACTGACTTTAAGTTGCTTTAATTGCTGAATGAAAGGATAAAAATGGGCCAGTATCCAACACTCAGAATGAATCTGAAGAAATCCTTTTATCGATGCAGTTATTTGTGTATGTATAATTCAGTACTTGCTCTGCACAGTAATTTACGGTGTCTGGACAGCCGTTGTATTTTCTGTTACAGAACAAAGCTGTTTCCATCATTCCAAGAAGAAAGCAACAACACCGAAAAGATTTACTTTTGTGCATATACACACAGCAGAAGTAATAACAAACCTCCTTAACTATTCCTCAAAGAAAATTCTGTTCTTCACATATGCAAATTCGGGACAACCAGCATTATAACTACAACAGAAACTCATTTCTCAAACTCATCCTCATGTTAAATTCTTATTGACTTCATAAAAGAAAATAAGCAGAAGATTAATTTTAATAATTGCCCTCTGCACAGCTGTTGCTTGCTTGACTTGGTGACTTGCAATTCAGCACGTCTCACTCCTGCGAGCTGCCCACAAGACAACTGTACACCACCCCAATTACACCTGCACAATTAAGCTTCTCTCGCCTTCTGATCCATGCAAATACACAAAGATAATTATCATCTTGGGATGCAGTTTGTTTGCATTATTTCCATGAAGCTGTCCAAACAGAACCACATGGATGGGCCCATCTTCCTCGTGCTGTATTCGCTCCCCTGTGCCACACAAAGCTCCTCGGTTTCCTTACATTTGCCCCAAATAAAACTTCAGTTAGGACTTTAATTGCAACGCTGCCATGACAGGAGTAAGGACCACATAACTCTTACACCAACAACGCTAACTTTTAAAAAATTGTCAGTCACTATTAATTAAATATGAATGTGAACACCTGAAGTGAAGAATCAATGATTTAAAAAAATAAGAAAAAAGATCACATCCCAACTTTTTACTTATTCTAACAGTATTTTGGTTGTTGTTGGTGGTGGGTTTTTGTTTTCTTTCTTTTAACAAGAAGGTTTTTTCTTCCATCATTCTGATGCAAAGCTACCGATACACCAATAGGCTCTAACGACTCTTGCCTTTGATGATCCCTCTCTGATGAAATCCCCGGGACACAGAGCTACAACAGGACATGCAAAGGCGCCGTTTCCTGACGCAGGGCAGAGGCCGCGTTCTGAGTGCCGCGGGTGCTGGGGAGGGCAGCGGTGACCACAGCACACGGTGCTGACCCCATCCCCACAGCAGCAGCAAAGCAGCCTCGAGGAAACACACCCTGACCCATAAAGACACTGGTGAGTGACTTGGAACAACCGCTGGCATTTTCACGCAGTCCCACGCAGGACTAACGAGAGCTTCAGCAGATGCAGCCGTCCATGCTCAGGAGGCCAAGAGCTCTTTGCCTCGGGACTGAAGAGATCTGGTAGTTGGCCAGAGTTGCCGAGTACAAGCATCTTGCCTTCCATCTGTTTGCAGCAAGGCAGCCGAGTTTTCAGGATGCTGTGGGTCTCACTAATCACCCGTCTCAGGGAATTGATCAAAACACATTCTAGCACAGATAAAAACTGGGAGAAAACTTGTGGATTTATCATCTTCCTCGTGGTTTCAACACAGGCAAATTTGAGTAAACAGGTGAAGGATTTACACATTCAAACCTCGACAATTTACACAAGTGTTACATTAATCACAGTTTGCAGCTGGTGTCTGCTCAGGATAAAAGACCAGAAAGGCTTGGGAGTTCAGTAGGGAACTTTGTGCCAAATATTGAAGAGGAAATCTAAGGACTTTGCAGAATGAGGTCCTACTTTCGCCAGCCTCTGTTCCCGAGGACACACAAGAGGATTCAAAACCGGACTGAACTGTCTGTTGAGACAAGTCTGAGTTACAGGCCGCATGGTTAAAACACTGAAATCCCCTTGACTGGAACTCCCTAAAAGCTGGTAAGGGATGGGCTGATGCTCAGCTCACCACCCGCCACACAAACCTGAGCCACACGTCAGTCTTCTGCTACCAGAAAATCACCAAACTCTGATCACATTCACTCTACGGAGGAGTCTCAGGGGAAAAAATAAATAAATAAATAAAAATTATCCAAACCAACTGCATTTTTTGCTTCACCCCACTCTGTCCTGGCCCATCCATAAGCTCCTGCCCCAAACCAGACACCATCCCAATGCTGCCGACATCCTGGTATTACGCACAGGGGCTGGTGAGACCACCCTGGAAACGGGGGATGTTCGGCCAGACGTGCTGACCGAAAGTCTATTGAAAACTGCAAGCCTTTATATTCGAGACTGAAAAAAGACACCTGAAGCAGAATGTGACGAATATGTATGTGATATCAATATTCTCGCACTGCCTATACATAACAAGCAATAGAGACCTAGTGTTACAGGTATTTCATCTAAGATCTGGCTTGTTTCCTGGTAATAAGTTGGAGTATGAAGTAACCACAAAACACAGTCCCAGTCTCGTAGATCAGGCTTCTGCTGTAGGAAATTTAACAGCAGAAAAATGTTTTGTTGTTGATTTAGTCAATATTAAAAACTCATATCCTGTCTAGTCTGGAATACTGAAACTGGTGAGAGCTGGTCCAGAGTTTTTAGGGAAAAAAGAAGTCCCATGAATGCTCGTACAAGTGCAAACTACAGTGATGCATTCTAGAAAGATATTACCCCAGAGGCAAGAAATAAGAAGTTGAACAGAAGATGATTTTTAAAAATAAGATGCATTGTGACCTGCCATTTTTCTCCTGCTCATTTATGTTAACTTCAATTTATTTTAAAAATATTCAAATAATAGTAGGAATGTTTTTGTGAATTAAAAAATATTCATTACTTCTTGCTTCTTTTTCAAAAAGGACTGTATATAAAACACCTAGCAACACCATATTTTTAAAGACTATAATAAAAAACCTCCAAATTTAATAAAGCAACCTACCAAAAGAAGAAAAAAAGGCATAAAACCAATGACAGATGTGTAAATACCTTCACAAGTAAATTTGAGTAATGTTAAATCAGTATTATACATTCCAAATGCCATTCACCCCAATTTATTATGCAACCTGACTTGAACCAAACCAGAGCACATGCTGAGGAAAAGAACATTAAATGCCAGGTATTCTTCTTGTAGAAAATAGTATCTTACAGCAGAGACTCAGTATAAAAGAAAACAAGACACAAACCCAGCCACAAGCACTGAAGAGCCAACAGAAGGAATTTTTGTCTTTGTGCACTTATCTGGATTTATGGACGTTTGTGAGGAGGCGCATTTTTCCCCAATTTAAAATGAAATACAAGTAGCTTAAAACGAGGCTGGTGATGACAGAAGGAGAGCACAATAGATATTTGTCTCTGTGATCAAATGGAGCAGGCGAGGGCCGGGAAGGACAATCTGTGCTGTAATCCCTGGGCTGGGATCCCCTCCAGACACAGCTGGTTGCTCCTTATCACATGGGCTGAGACTCACAGCACAGGGTCGGCTGAGAAACCTGCGTTCAGCCCCCTCAGACAGAACAGCAGCAAAGCCAGGAACTGACAGCAAGGATCCTTTAAACTATTAACGAAGCAGGGCAGAAAATGAGAGAATAACTTCAGTTTCCACAGCGAGCTAGCAAACACAAGAATTCCCTTTGTGACGTGATGAAGATGCCCAAGCCGGAAGCCAGTGTGACATCGCCATGGTTTAACCCCAGCCGGTGTCACAAGTGTTATAGTCAAAGTGTTGTTATAACATTATACCTACTCTACACACACCCCCCTTTGGAAATCAAAAGTGCCATCAATTTATCACGTTCATTTAATAATTTTCACAAGGAATAACTTGTTTTAAAAATCCTAGAGATGAATAATTAAGTAGTAATTAATTACCCTCACCTAGTACAAAACACTATTTGTAGTCTTTAGTTTCTTGCAGATCAGTAGCATACCTGAAATGTACATTTATTGAATTGCTTGAGTATTTCTTTGAAATGTCAACAAGTAACTATTTATGAAGAGGCCCTCATACAATCTTCTTATGTTCTCACCAGCTCAGGTTTGCTGTCACAGTCAGGCTAATTACTTGTCAAAGCCTCTTGATCATATTAAATATGGAAAAAACTCACAACAAAAGAAATGCAAAACAAAACCTGTGAATTGGTCCTATCCAAACTGCAAGAAACAATAAATCAAAGGGATGTTTAAAAAAAAACAACACCCAACAACAAACTTTTAAAATGCAAATAGGGAGGTTCTAAGAACACATTTAATTATTCATTGTGCATACAGTTTGAAAAAACGTTAATAAAAATTTTAAAAGCACTGTTGCCTGACTGTTTTTGTAACAAGAACTGTAAACTTGTTCAGAGGCAGGAGAGCACCCAATAAAGTTTGATAGAGTAATCAGATTTTGACAGCCACTGGCTGTAGTTATTCCCTTAAGCCCCATAAAACATTGATGTGGTTCCACTGGTTGGTGATCTTGCAAGATCAAAGATGTCACTGGGCAGATCTTCAGGGAGGTTCAGCACAACGTGGTCAGGCAGCTGAGAGTGTGCGGCCAGCACAGGATCAGGAGCCGGGGCTGTCGAACACCTCACCAGGCAGGGCATCCCTTCCGCCACCAGCTCACCTGCAGCCCCAACCAGCTGTTCAAAACCCTCGTCTGGCAGATGTGCACATAACCGGACCTGTCAGAAGTCTCACAGATTACAAATCCCTCTTTTCACCTTGATAGCGGGGGATGGCTCTGGGACAACACAATGCAGTCACAATTCTCTTTTAGGAAAAGGCAAAAACGTAACTCAGCCCTCTTCTACAAGATCATCTCTTTCTTTCTAAATTCAACCTAAACTAGGCAGCCCAGAAACACAGTGAAAGGTTCTTGAGCACTACCATCATCACTCCCTTCTGTATTTCCCATGAGTTCTGCAGTCATTTACATGCTAATTAACTGATGGCTTCCACCTGTTTTTCTGTCAAGTAATTCCAGAACTTACTAGATCATTAAGAGTTCACATAAGCAAAACAGCTGCAGATTAGCATTGTAAAAAAACAAGTGGGTTTTACCTTCCTTTGTGAGGTCTTCCTCTCTCTGGCACACCTGCAGATGTCCTCCGGTTCACAGTCGAGTAATCAGGATCCAGTTCATACCCTTCATCATCTACTCCAAGGCTGCGGTTATCATCTTCCAGTCCATAGGGCTCTGGCTGGAAGCGTTCCGGCTGGGAGCGGTTCAAGTCAACGCTGCTGCCTACGGGCACCTGCGGCTGGGCAACGGGACCGTAGTTATCCCTTCTGCCTGGCAAAGTGAAGCTACCATCATCTGGCCTGTAAGTGTTTCCTGGCACGTAGGCGTAGCGAGGACGGTAGTTGACACCACGAGACAAGCTGCCGTAGTTATCAGATAGGTCTCCGTAACCATCATGGCTGATATAAGGGCGATACTGGCCTTCGTGGCTTTCGGGGTAAGAATCATTGTAGTTGTTGTAAGATCTGGTTAAGGTGGATGATGCTTGTGGTGTGATGTACCGCTCCCCGTTCTTCATGTACCTCCTGTCTATCGAGTCTGTGTAGCTGCCCATGGGGGACGAGCCGTCCATCGTCGGCAGCCCATCAGGCCCAAGGGGCACCTGGCGCACCGTTCTGGTCGTGACTGTTTTGACCATTTTGGTTACCTGTGAGGAAGCAGTAAATATATGTGTTAATTTTCTCCTTGCTGCGCTATCTGATGAGACATACAGGGAGCTAAAATAGTAACATGGGGAGAGAGCATCACAAAGCATACTGGAGTGATGTGCCTGCTGAAGAGAAGCACTGGTGTACTCATGAGTTCACCTATCACGTTTACGATATAATAGTGGGAAAATATTTCTATAAAAAGCTAAAAAGACAGGTCATAGAGCCAAAGGTAAGTGCATTCTGGGGCTATTACACCAAACAAAAACCACTGCAGCCATGTGACAGTGCGAGGAAGCCGTGCAAAGTCATTACCCCAGTTCAAATTCGCCCTAAACGTTTTCAAGAGGCATCTTTACTAGAGCAGACTTTCCGATGTGGAAGAGCCACAGTCTGTCCTCCCACGATTAGCATAAATAAAACATCACATTCTCGAGTTTAACAGAAATACAGCTTTATGCTCCCGCTTGATCCGTACCACTGTGTAACGCGATGGCGCTCAAGTTCGGCAGTACTATTTAGGAAACCATGACCTCAAACAGAAAAGTTTCGGGCTTCTAGCTTTTAGACAGCACAACTACTTTCTCTTCTAAGAGATACGCTTACATTCAGCTGTCACTGTACAAGGCCAACAGGTGTCATTCCACTATTTTGGTGACATTGTTTGGCAATAATGAACACCAATGCCACGCATTCTTTACAGCTGCAACTACCCTAAACATACTGGGCTAAACAAGCTTGTTTAAAACATTGAAAAAAAAACCTGTANCTCGCAAAGGACCTTCTGTTTTGGTTGCTATCTGGGGTCTATCAACTTCTCCATTGTCTTCCAGAGTGACCAGCAAAAGCTGTTTTGGGGAGAATACAAAGTCCAGCAGAAGCCAATATATCCTTGGTCATCTTAACCCTAATAAAGTTACTTTATATATATATATAAAAACCTATAACTTTTATAGGTTAGAGAGAGAGAGAGAGAAAAAAAAGTTACCCTAACCCTACTAAATTCTGACTTCCAGCCCTGTGTTATAAAAAAACCCAATCAAGCAACAAAACAACATACGCACAAATATGAGAGGGAGAATCAATCCACCACAGAGTATTGCACACAGAGAGGAACACAAAATTGTTAAGAGATATTTTGAGTTTCTAAAGTGTTATAAAGGTAAATAAGCATCAGTAAATGATTTTTCTTCATGTAAGCCACAGAATAAAATGTGTACATCAAGAGAAACAGTAACTATAATGTGTATTCATGGATTGCTCAGTGGTTCTGAAGTCCACATTTTGACCTATAGACTCTGATTTAAACATTTAACCAAGCTGCTGCTAAAACAAAATAATTCCAGTACGTATCTTGAAGTAGCTCCAGACATGTCCTCTAACCAGATGTTTTCACATAGAAACCCCAAACAGAAAAAAATTCACCCAAACAGCATTTCTTTTCCTAGAGACATCCGTGAGCAAATGATACTTCACCCTAATGAAGTAATGAAATCCTGAAAGCATGTCTCTCCACCAAAAGCATAATAAACCAGCATCATGATGCTGAATGAAGTATAGCCAGGTACCAACACGACCATAATACCTCATTTGGCTTAGAGCTGAAAGAATTTTCCTGTTCAACCCAAAGAGATTTCCTTAGCAAGTAAACTTTGGGAAAGATGCTAGCTTCCATGCCTCCTTTTTCCCTATTTTTTTTTAAAAAGCACACATTTTAATAATGAAACTAGAAAGGAAACATTTATTTCGTGACATAGAATCCAACAGCAGTTATTGTTTATTACCTGTGCACAATACTTCTGCTTCCCACTCGGCAAATGATGCTGCCACAGCATTTAGAAAACCAGACAGCACTCAGCGAACAGAAAGAGCTGGCGTGGCTTACAGCAGCTCTTTGTAAACTGGATATACACAAAGCAACACAGCTCAGTATTCTCCTCCTGAAGTCTGAAACAAAAGCTTTATTCAAAGTAATATGTTCATAAGTCATCTTCTAAGAGTAGAAAAAGCAACATTGCTCAGGCCTGAAACAAGCGGGTTTTGCAAAGCAATGACAAAACCGGACACCGCGCCTTTGCGTTCTTGGATTTGGGAAGCCGTAAAGGGAATAACAAGAAGATAGCGTTCCAACAATTTGATGAATCAGAAATTGATACTTTTGCCCGGCAAGGAGCAAAGAGGCGGCTTTCTTTCACCCAAGAAGAGCACTCGCATCATCTCACAAAGCCCTTTCTTTCAGCACTGCTCAACAGGAGCTGGATATTTTAAACCTAATTCCGAGTTTCGCTTTCCAAGACGTACTGCCATCCACGCGTAGTTCCTCAAGTGTAATTTTTTTCACAAAACTGTCGAGATCCGACGATGCGAGTTGCATGATAGAGCACGTCTGGCTGCAGCAATAGCATCAGAGAAGGAAGCAGCTCTGACCCTTGAGGATCCCTGGGCAGCGGAGCCATCGCTGCTGTGTCTGCACCCAGCACTGGGCTCGGGCTCTATTTTTGACTATTTCGTTTTATTTTTTGGAGAATCATTGTTATTGTCAAACAGGATGAGGTAACACAACCTCAAATGTTACGGCAAGGACAATTACCTACCAATATTCAGTACGTGTACACAAAAAATACAAAGCAGAATCTCAGAACACTTTGAAAATCGATTCCTAGACAATTTGTGACCTACCAGTTCCACTTAATGAATTTTCCACCATGCTCCAGTACTCTTAAAGAGTATTTACAGATTTGTTTTTTTTAATATGACCAACATATAATGCAGGAGATTAATTTGCATTTTTTTCCCGAATTTGCCTTATTTTCCTGTCTTCCAGACTGGCATAGACAAGTTTTCAACGGCTGTGGCTAATGAAAAAAACCACTTTGCATTAGCCGGCACATGTAAGAACAAGTTTACAATGTTAGCACAGCTTCATTTCTACCATTTTCTCAATGCTGCCCCTATTAACGAGTGGAAAGAACCAGGACAATCAAAACTCCCTTGTCAGACACATAAAAAGGAACATTTCTCTCAAGCATTAAAGCACACATTTCTCATAGTATAAAAGCATTCAATAATGCCAAAGGTGTTACGGTGGGGCAAGCAAACCGAGTCTTTTTACATTTTGAAAGAGGGGGCGTATTTGCATTCATACCTCATTTGTCAGTAGTAGACATTGAGACAGAAGATTTATCACATGATAAACACACTTTGTTGCCTACAGGACAATAAAGAGAAGCTTTTTGGAAGCAATTAGCCAGCATACAGAGGAAGACCCATTTATTAGGTTTTCAAGCATAAAACAAAACCAAACCACAAAAACCCAAAACAAACCCACAAACCAAACACCTTCATTTCAAGAAATCCAGCTAAAGGGAATCTTTCATTTATATTTCTTAAAAGAACACAGGCAGTCCTGAGCAGCCTGACAGCGCAGTAATCTTCTCTCCCAACATTGCTGTGGTTTCCGCAGTAGCCAGAGAGAGGGAAGCTCTGCCAAATGGAGTCCCAGAGACACCTGATCCCCCAGATGCACCCAATCTCAGAAGGATTTATTGGCATGTACTCCTTGCTACAGACACGCTCTAATGAAAAATGTAGATACATGTTATTTTGGCAAAGCGTAATTTGACTTCCTCTGTTTACTCTCCATCGCTGAAGAAAACCAGCTCAAAGAGGTTTTTTCAGCCCAGCTACAAATCAAAGGTGTTCAATTGTTTCAGTGCTACAGTCTCAGAGCATGAGAAGAAAGTTTCAGGTTACTTTCTTATGAAGAGGTTGTCTGAATACGCTTTAAATGTATTTGTAATTCTTTATCCCCTGTAAACTATATTAAGGTTTCAACCACAATAAAAAGTTCCAATATACCAGGTTATTCAGGCCCTTTGCAACCAAAATCCTATGAGACTGCAAGTTGGTGCTTTCACTGCTGTTCCTCCATCTCAGAATATAACCACATTTCAGGTTTACTGACCTTACCGCTATTCTCCCTGCCAGAGAACAATTATTCTGTTAAATAATTCTCCTACAGGCCCAACGATAACATCTTCACGAATTCTGTGTCTAGAAACAAATTCACCAACAGAACACAAAGGAAATATTGCCACACATGAAGCAGCTTCTGTATTTTTCTGCCCCTCATCCTTCTATTTGTCTTGAAGGATGTGAGAATAAACACGAAAATATCTGAAGACTGGATCTGCTGGCTGCATGTGCAGATGGTACAAGTAGATCCCCCAAAGCACACGGTACTGAGAGAAGAAGAGACAGTACTGAGGTTTCCATTGAAGTGGGTTATCAGGGGCAAATACAGCCCTCCTAACCAGTACCTGGAGTTTTGCCTTCCATTTTGTTATTGAGGTTGGTTTTGTTTTGCCCCTTTTTCAAAAATGAAGTACAGTATGAAAGCTGACAGGGCTAAACATTTTGTTGAAACTATGTCATAAAACAAAAAACAGATGGGAAGGCATACGTGAGGATAAGAGCATTCTGGCATTTCTGAGAGCTTATTTTTGAACTACGGACTGTAAAAATTAATCAGCCCAAGCCAAGCTATCACCTTTCTATTAAATGCTGTGTAAGAACTCGCCCCGTAGGTTTTCAAAACAACAGCTCAAATTTCTCCCCTTCAATTTCAAGCTTAAAGTTTCACCTTTTCAAAGGTTCATCAACTTTGCAGAAAATCCAAGGGAATTAGGGAATGTAACAAGGATGGATTTCAGCCAAAGCTTGCAAGAACATCCCAGGGTACCCGGCACCGCCGCAACCAAAGGGTTTCGGTCCCAAGCCCTTTCCCATGGCCGGTGCTGGAAGCGGGAGCAACATTTCATCCCTGTCAGGGAAGATCTGGCCTTGCTGAGCATTAGAAAGCACACAGCAAACGGAGGGACCGGAAACGAGCAAATTTGTATACAGGTCGATATCGCAGCGTGTTATCAGAAAACATCATTTTCAAAGAACAGGGTGCCTACATCTCTCCAGTCTTTTCGCCTTTCAAAGACAGAAATTAAAGGTGCCTGAAGAAAGAAAAAAGCAAACATTAACACAAGCGCACACACATCTAATTTGCTTTGCTGGGTTCTCTCGAGCCCCCTTTGCGCGCGGCAGCGTTCCAGCCGACAGGCGAGAAGTGACAGTCTGCTCCCCAAGGTGACTTTCAGTGTTTCAGCACGAGGGGTATGCGGCTTCCAGAGAGATTATGAAGTTGAAATGAAGTATAATCTGCTACATATTTGCGCAGTGAATGTTATGTAGGGACTTCGTATAGTACTAAGACAATAACAGTTTGGGGAAAATTACTCAGAGATATCTCATTTTGTAGAGGCAGATGTTCTCTATTTAAAATATGTAAAATATTAAATTCTGTTATGCCTTCTTCCTGCTTCACTGCTACAGGCGTCTTTTTAAAGGCATGAGGAAAAGTGTAGAAAACCGCCAATGCTTCTGGATTCAAGTTGTTTACTTAACACACTATTGAAGAGAATAACCTCTGTAAATTTTGGTTTTGAAACAACAAGGGGTAAAAATAAAGGAACAAACAGCAGCATGCAGGAGCATTCCCATTTACAGCCTTTGTTATGCTTAGTTTCAAGAGGAGGAATTTCACACACATCACTCTCCAGCAAACTAAAGATCATAAAATTTAACAAAAATAAACAACAATTATAAAGATCCAAAAATACATATTAAATAACTAGGTTGACTAATCCCCACATAAGCTATCCACCAAGGCAAGCACACATTTGGAAAACCTCTCCGGTCTCTCTGGCCTTTAAAAAAAACCCATGACCTTCCTTATTTACTTTGTCAGAGGAAGCATCTTGTGCTGCCACTTCCTTTGCAAGACAAATAGCTGGAGATTGAACCTGGCACTGCCCAGAAGAGCCTTCTAGTTACAGTGGTAACAAAAATATGTTCTAAACCCTTCCTCAAACAAGCCTACAGCAAGGTAGAGCAAAAAACCTTGTATTTACATCTTGTCCTCACTACCTTGATTTAACAGATGACTTTAAAAAAAAGTTAAATATGAACTTAAATACGAAAAGTTAAATATAAATAACCCCCCTAACATTTAATGAACACAATGTGACTATCTCAACTTCAAACATGACCCTTATTTAAGTAACAGATTAGATATTACTGAAAATAGACGTGAGGGTTCCCACCACAGGAAATGCCGCTCTTTTACACGGAGAAGCGGTACCCGCACACTAAACGCACACCCAGGTTCGTGGGGGTTTTCTGTTGGGTTTATTTATTTTCGATCTGGGAAGGAAGAGGTGGAGACACAGCAGAGCGGTTCCTGGGCTCCGCACAGATCCCACCACTGCACACCACATGCCCAGCAGACACATTTGCCCCTCTCATCCCACAGAAATGCTTTCCCTCCTTCGCCGCCCTCATCTGAGCTGCAAGGTCACAATTTTTCCACTGCACAGAGGTACCAGGAAACTTAATTTTCTCTGTAAGGCTCTCACATGTAACAATATGACCTATAAAAGCACTCTGATGACACCTATTAGAAATGATAGTAAGTCGATGCCAATTAACTGCAGGACGCCTAACTGACGCTACAAAACCCCAGTGACAACAGTTTTCGTTTTCACATTCCTTATCAAAACAAAAAGCAAGTTGAAGACTGACATGATTTTAAAAAATTTTGAAAAAATCTGACCTCAGATTCATATCTTAGGGCTGTTAAATCGATGCCACATTATCACAGCAAGGAAAAGTCAAAACAAAACCATTTCGGAGACAACCACCTCAGCAAAGTCACAGCAGCTCTTCTGACAGAGCCAGGGCTCAGCCAACCCCATCTGTGTTTGCACATTCCAGGATCATTTTTCTCAACAACTGGATTTTTAAAAATTATCATTGTTTTTTTTAAGGCCTGGTCTTTTTAGCAATTAAATACTAGGAGACAACTCCAGATGGTAGGTAACTTGCACATACAACGCCTGTTTTGGAGCTGCCACTGTCCCCTTCTGTGGGAAGGCAGAAAAAAATAGCAGGTACACCAAACAGAGGAGAAAATCGCACCTTCTACGCTATGACAAACACGAAGCTTTATCAGTGGCGTGACTATTTCAGACAAACTATTTCATTCCATATGGTCCCGTTATCTAGGGACCACTGCATGGCCTCTCCTCTATTTTTACAATTGTAGCTATCATTTCACTCCCTTGCATAGCTGCTCTTACATTCTCCTAAAATGATGTGCTATTAGTGCACATAAAAAGGTGTCCATCACCACTGTAATTTTATCGCTTCCTTCCTGTAAGTAACAGCTGTTGTTGTTGCCGTCACTAGAAAGAAAACAATATTTATTTCACATAAATCACAGATAAATACTCTAGATTATTGGAAGAGCTAATAAAAATTAGGGGGTTTTGTCTGTTTTATTTTTATTTTAAGACCCTCATCTCCTTCCAACAATGAGAAAATAGGCCGGTTATTTTTATCTTCTAACAAATCACAACAAATATTAAACCAGATACTCAGTTTATAGCAGTGCACGCAGGCCCACTGACCTCCGGAAACCAACATTCATTCACTCCAACCTGAGGATCTGATGTCCTGAATAGATATCTTAGAGTATTGCAATTCTGGAACACCAGTAAAAATAAACACTGATTTATGCAGTTACCTCTGTTCAACTACTTTTTAGACAGAAAACAGTTGGATAGTCTTTTTTTTTTTAATCAGTGCTGTTCAAAAGTTTTCAAAAAGGGAATCACCCCTAATCTTTCAGAAGACCAAAACCTAACAAAGATGTCAGCTCAACTTCCAATGTGTATTAGTGTTCCAGTGTTCCAGTGGTACGGCAGGCCACGTGAGGCAGCCAGGAATACATAGCATCTTCTCAGCAGAGACTGCAAAATTATCTTACACAAGGGAACAAAAAGACATCAGGAAAATGAGAACATATGCAACACCTGTAATCCAGCAGAACGTGAGGTACAGGTCACTTGAGAACACTCCCAGCTTTCCCCATGCATCAGGAATAAAATTCCATTCACTAAATTGTTGCAGAATTTAAATGCTATGGTGTTATTTACATAGGATATTTCTTGTTCTAAAGGACAAACACATAATTGCATATTGTTATTACAGATTATAACTAATTTGATTTCCAAGCACATTTTCCTCAGATGCAAATTTACTCCAAGTCATACCAACTCATGTATTATAATTCTCGTATCACTGTATGTGTTTGCCGGGTAATGCTGTGAACTGTATCAGTAAAATAAAGTGATTCTTAAAAGAATAAACAGTCTGGGAAGGGGGTCTAATGTTTTTGTTTGGTTAACCTGGATAATTTCTACTGTTTAGTTCACAGCTCCGCAAACAGCTGTAGCAGCACAGCTGATAGGGAGCAAACTAGACACGGATACAAAACTGGAAAAGCCCTGAACTCAGCTTTGCTAGCAAACAACATTCAAAATCACTGAGGATCCCAACAGCACAATTGTCCTCACTCAGGCTACTCCCCGCTGGTTTTATCTTGTGATTGGGTGGTGTTTGGTGATTTTCCTCATTGGTTATTAACCTCTCACCTTGGTTTCAGTTCTCCTTGTGGTTCCATCTTCAGAAGTGACAATAGACACGTGGGAGGTGGGGGTGCCTGGGTCTTCCTCCACAGTAACTGTCTCTTCCACCATTTCTTGAGGCTCTTGCATCATTGCTATTGATGTCTGGTTACTGGGGCTTTGTTCCTAAAGAAGCAGGCAAAAGAAAATAAATTAACTTTCAACTTCTACCACCGTGCTCTAAACTGTTCTACTGAGTGCAGCTTTCTTGATTGAAAAACGCATTTTACCCAACAACTTGCAAGTAGAGATTCAGAGAAAGAAGTACTTACTGTCTCAAAAAAGCATCCTGCAACTATGCTGGTATGGCTGGGCTCAGCTCAATAAATGGAAATCATGTGAAGCATCTATCAAGGCCTTCATATTTATAGGCAAACTACTACAGACTAGCAGACTACTACCTTATATTTAAACCTGCTTTAAACTTTCTCTTCAACGCCCAGCGTAGGAGGAATGGAATTTTTGTCTGTAAAAGCATTCATTCTGTTCCACGGTGAATAGGACCATTGGCTTTCAGAACGGTTAACCTTACGCAACATTAAAAGTTTATTTCTATTTGATAAAATACACTCAGTTGCAGACTACAAAAGGCTATAAAACTTCAAGCCCTACTATTAAACTGACACCTTTCTCAAACTGTCCATAGCAATGATAATTTTTAAAAAAACTTGATAGCTAGAGATTAATAGCTGAATTATGTGAAATGCTACCCATCTGACATCTTCCCTTCGCTAACTCCATAACATCTAACTGGCTGTAAGCTTATTTAAAATTTATAACAGACAGACAACATAAAGAAACATTAAACAGAAAGAAAGTAGATCAAAGGCTGGTTCTTGCAGGAATAGTGCCCAAAGAGAACGCTCCTGCCTCTCGCCAGACCTTTCCTTTTTCTTATGTGATTAAGTGTCTCAGCACAGAAATCAGAGAAGCTCCCCTTTGGTAGATGAATGTAATTCAGAAGTTTCACAGCAAGTGGCCAATAAAGAACCGACTTACATACTGAGAAATAAGACTTTTCTCCAGCATTATGAATCCCCAACTACGTAGAATGAAATGACAGACTGTTGACTTTGTTATATGCCCCCAAGGTACCGGCTACACAGGCCTCAAAGCCAAAGCAGGGCTTCAATTTGCACATCTTGTCAAACAGGCACATAAAGAACATCTTTTATTATGGAATATATATATACACACACACGCACAAATATACACATGCAGACATACCTTTTTTCATTTAAAAAAAGAACAGAATGACACAGGGCCCTAAATTGCAAAGTGAACACACTTTCCCTAAAGAAAACACCATGGGCAAAATCAGTGTACCTTTTCACATCACAGGAAAACAAAACGACTGGGTTGAAATTGCTGTCGTGCAGGTGCTGAGTCTAATTATGTAAAGGTTTAAATACTCTCTACCTGTGAGCAGCCCCATCACCAGGGAACTAGAACATTTTATTTTGTAACATTGCAGTTAGAAAAACTGCATTTCATCCCAACGATGAAGTCTGGATTGCCCCCTTTGTGGGGCCGGGTTTTGTGCAAGCCCTGAGGGACGTTCTCCTTCCGAGTGACTTTGTGCTGCTGAGCAGGAGCTGGGTATTGAGTCTCATTAAGCTCCACAGGGAAAAGCATCATTTAATCCTTGCGTGATATGTAATTTGCTTTGAAACTAACTGAGATGTCCCTGTTCAGTTTTCTTTATTTACAGCTGTATTCTGACATTCTGGAACTGCTGCTTTCATTTCCAGGTAAGCACTGGTATTAACCAAGCCCATGACAACAAGCCTCAGGCAATCATCTCAGTCAAAACGCAACACGAGCAGCCTTCAAAGATAGGCTGGACCACCAGAGGTGATATAAGCAGGGACTACTTCCATTTCCATTGAAACCACACAACAACTCAGGCTACAGAATCAATGAGAACAAGGCTTCTGAAATCCTAAAGAAAATCACTCCTTCCAGTCTACAGTACTTAATCACTAAGGCCAATAACTTATGATACACACTGCAGCCTTTGTGGAAGGGTTCAGATATCAGGTTGTCTTCCACCCACAGCTTCAGAAGGGAAACTAGCTCCTGGGACAAATATATTAACCCCTTCATATTTTTCTTGAAGATACTATATTCTAAGTGCAACTCCCTTTTCCCCACCCCACAGTAAAGCTTCCCTCTAAACAGAAAGATTTACACAGTACTGCAAAACAGTAAAGACTCAAAACTCCTGTTCATCTTCATGCAACCTTGCCATCAGCAAAGAAACCAGTTACAGGTAGAGATGTTTTCCATTACGCCTCGTTCACGTAAGCCATCTCGTCATCTCTAAGGCATCAGTTGCCAAAACTGCTTCAAGGTGGGTCCTTCTCGCTCCTCTCATACGCATTTGTACAAACACACACCTCATCCACCATCCCCATTTCTAACTGCATCTTGAGGCGACTGCATGTATTTACATCTCTTCATTCCCCTCTAGATTCTTCAGAGGTAAACTCTGTTTTGTGATAATAAGCCCAAGGAGATGGAAGGTGGAAATAAATATTTTGTTCTTTGAGCTTTTTGCAAAACTTTTTCTTTATAAAAAAAAAAATTCTCTCTTTGTATTCAGACTGCCTGTGGGCAAAGGAAACCTTTAAAGTTGGGCACTTAAACACGAGCAAATTGCAAACTAGAGCATATTGACTTTAAATGAGCACTGTGCTAGTTTTTATCCTCTGGCTGCTTCTAAAATGAAGATTCAGGGAGATACGGTACAGATCTGCATTCCTACAAGAGAAAACTATCGTTAGCAAGAGACTGTCCTAAGCACCAGAAAGAACTAAAGCTTCCCAAGGTCAAGGTAGATATTCCAACACAGACAACTTAACGAGACTGCATCTTCTGGTGTCTTCCTTCTTATTATAAGAGCTATGAAGGACAACATGTGAGCAATGAGGACAGCACATCATCCAGCTTACTCTTCCCTGAATTAGTTTAAGGAGGTGGTTCTTTGATCTCCAAAACCAGTACTTTCTCCACATCGCTAACTTGGAGCTGTCACGAGATAACACTAATGTAGAAAAGATGCAAAGATTTTGGTATCTGTTTTTAGTTTCCATCATTAAGGATTTTAGGTCATCAGAAATTGCAGAAACTGGGACACATTACCGCTTTTCAACCACGTTCCTCTGTGCTCAGCTTTAACTCAGAATTTAGGATGCTCTTTTGCTAAATACATTTCAGCATCTCAGACTCCAACCATTGGCAGGCAAGCCTAATTATTCAAATTATTCAAATTATTCAACAAGTTGCCAGACAGTTGGGGGACATGACACCCCTAATGAATAATCCTACCAGTAGTTCCCTGCCTGCTAGAGATGGGTAATTCCAGTTTGGAGCAACACTCCGCTTACCTTGCTGCAAGGCTTTAAAAGGGACACCAAGGAGACAGTGCCCCTTCTCCTACCACACTGGCCAAGACCTCATGGTCCTTCCCGCACTGTCAACCAAGAGGTTGGGGGATGTTCCTTGCACAAGAGGGACAAGCCCTGCCACAGCAACCACCTTCATCAGCTGAGCTTCTGGGAACACCAAGTCTAAAGGAAGCTTCTTTGCAGTCCTCTTCCATGGGAGACCATCGGGATCCCTGTCAGTTCCTGCAGGTTGGCTCCCTCTTCCTCCAGGGACCCTCCCTTCGCAACACTCAGGGCACAACAGCCAAACTACACAAATTGTGTCACAGAGTCACAGAATGTCAGGGGTTGGAAGGGACCACGAAAGCTCATCCAGTCCAATCCCCCTGCCGGAGCAGGAACCCCCAGATGAGGTTACACAGGAAGGGGTCCAGGCGGGTTTGAATGGCTGCAGAGAAGGAGACTCCACAACCTCCCTGGGCAGCCTGGGCCAGGCTCTGTCACCCTCACTGTGAGGAAGTTTCTTCTCAAATTTAAGTGGAACCTCCTGTGCTCCAGTTGTGTCAAAGGGAACACCAAGGGCCAGCGGTTCCCTGAGGGATGTGGTGCTGAGGGGGATCCCGGGTGTCTGGGCAGGGGCCTCGCTGGCTGGGCCATTGCCACATCACCTGAGCGAGGTGAGCAGGACACAGCCAAGATGGCAGCGTCACGGTGATGAGGGAGGATCAGGGTCAACCTGGGAAGCAAATCCGCAGGTCAGGGTTAGGATGAGGTTCAGCGGTAGCCAGGCAGGCCCACAGTGCCAAGGCAGCCCTGAGGCCAGGCTGGGAAGTCAGCCTGCAGGTCGGGGTCTGGATCAACGGGGTCCATGGCCAGGCACAGGCACGGCTGCAGCTCAGCTGGAGACCAGTTCTCCTCCAGTATAGCCCAGGCATGGGCTGAGGACTCAGGGCTGAACTTAAACAGAGGACCCAGGTCTCTGGGCAAAGCCACTGAGGTCTGTCAGCGCCCTCAGGGATCCCTCGGCCCATTGAAAATGGCTGCAGGAATTCTCTTGCAACAAACACACACACATCAAGGCGATATCCCCCCCCCCGCCCCAGTTGCTAAGCATTACCCATGAGGTCCCTTCCAAATAATAATCTCTGGCTCCTTACAAGACAATTACAAACCAACAAACAAGTTATGAGGACAGAATCCAATGCAGTTATTGCACAGAGCGTCAGGAGCCCCAGCTTTTCTCCTTGCTTTTTTGAGTACCAAACGAATCCTGTCCTGTTGATCTGCGCTTGCATATCCAGCATGCTTTAAAAAAAACCAAGCTATTTAAAAAGCAAAACAACAATCAATTTATCCCCAGCCTGTAAAAGTTAAGTGCAGATGAAACAGCTAAAGACCTTGTAAAATAAGCAAGAATCGTAAAATAACAGCAATTCTTGTTTTGTTAAAAAACAGAGTGATTTACCATTTAGGGCACATATCTCCTAGGGCTTATTTTGCATTAGAATACTACAGCTTCTATAATCATCACCATTCCAATTCCTAGAGTTATGTTTCCATCAAAGCAGCTATTTTATATCTTTTTTAATAAAAGAATAACCTCCCCCAGGAGGATCAGACATCCTACTTTAAAACAGTAAACAAAGTTCTTTATTCTCTGCCTATGAAACAATTTAACACAGCCTGGAAATAATATAAAATTGCAGGAGATTATTACTTCCACTAAAACAGTCTTCTCTTCAAAACCACTGAAAACATGTACATCGAATCATCATTCTCCCAGAGATACCCTTTGTTCCACAGTTTGCAATGCAGGCTATTCAGGCTACTGCTTACTCCAGGCTACTGTCAGATACCAAATTTGAAGGTTTTTGCAAAGCACAAAGGCCGAATTCTACACCAGTGGACGTATTTGTCCTCAGTTGACCCCAGCACAGACAAAGCTCAAGTGTATCAACTCCTGCGCAACACAAGTCTGGGCATAATTAATAGCATTGGGCAACAATGCTAATTGAATTAATTGTGGATACCCTCTCCTCCTCCTACTCTTTGTTTAAATTACTTCAATCTCTGCAAAGTATGAGATTATTTATAAGTGCAAAGCAGGCAAATATGGGTTCTGTCAGAGTTGAGTCTCAGGGAAACGCTCTGCCTCACTGGTCTCCTTCCAGCTTCGGGCTGCACTTCCAGCTCAGTTGTGTCCTCAAGCCGTGATTTGCTTCAGCACGCGGAGGAGAAAGGAAGAGGAAAAAAGCCAAGTCTGCAGGAACACATCAATCCAACAAGTCTTGAGCTAGCCATGTTCCTGGTTTGAGCATCAGATTAGTATCCCAATGGGACATCAAAGAGCAAGAAAAATCACTGATGGAGTTTGTACAACTTGGTGTATTTGTGGCAGACCTATCTCCAATACATGATCAAACTCCCCAGCAGCTGAAGACTCTCAAATCCGATTACTGTCACATTCTCCTGCCTTGTCACAGCTCCCGTTGTTTCACCACAGCCTGAAGATCCCTGCTGTGCCAACCCTGGATTTATCCAGAGAGTTTTTTTGTGCACCTCAGTAGTGCAACAGCTGGAATCCAAACCAACCAGCACGTGCACATCGCTGAGCCCGGACCACCTGAGGGGCAGTTGTGCAGGAGACTCTCTTACTTATTTAGACCACAGTTCAGGAACAGGAGAACAGGTGATCCCCCCCATACAGTGGTGCCTGCACCTTCTGGGAGAATACGGAGGCCTTATTTTCAAGGACTGCCACATGCTGCACTCCTCCTGTTCAAAAACTGCAGCAAGGTCCAGGTCTTCAGCAGCAAGCTCAGGTGCTCAGCCACACCTGTCCGAACTCTCCACAGCCAGGGGACGCGCTGCTGCGATGGGGACGTGTTATTCAGGCAAAATGGCACTGGAACAACAGGCACACGGACTAGCCCGTACGGGAAGCCAGGCAGCGTATAACATGGGAAAGAGAGTTTGCAAGATAGACAGTCATTTTAAGATGGGAATACATAAATATCTACTTTGCTGCAGATAAACTGATCTCCACTTAGTAAATCTACTTCTCTGGTTAAACGTCGTGTGAAACAAAAATGTGGGTTTCATATATATAAATATATATAGATGTATATACACAACGGATACATTTCACTTCAGTGTGAACCCAAACACATCAACCTACCACAAGCTTCAAGCACTCTGTTGGAGCTCCCACACAAGCTCTACCCTAAGGCTGGTCAGCTCAGAACATAAGGAAAACGTTAGCTGTAAATGAAAGGAGGCTGTCCTGGCATGGGGTACCAGCATGAACTCAGCCACACACCACAATGCACCGACTGTTTTCTGAACACTTACACGCTTCCTTTGTCCTTTAGAAACACACACGACAAGTGACTAACAAATAATGCCAAGGGCTTTTAAAGCACCAAGGTTAAAAAGGAACATTTCAGCAACTGAAAAAAACCCCACCTCAACTACCGAAGTTTTGCAAAGCCACAAAAAGCAGCTTTGTTTTTGCAAGCGGGCATGGTAATTCACCATCTGAAGGCATCACACCTTCCAGGGAGAGCAAGAGGCGGAGGTGAAGGAGAAGGAATCAAAACCCAGACAAGGCCTGCAGCGGTAATATTCATCCCTCAAGTACCGCAAGACACACTGGGGTTCTGTTCAGCCACGCGGTAACTGCCCGTCAACGGGGAAATCCACAGCGCTTGCCCAACGGTCAACAAAGAGGGCTTTTATGCCATTTTAAACAATCTGAAGTGTCTCAGTTAATGGAAGACCGGGCAATTGGCCCTCAACTATTTCTAATTGACTGGAATGATGGATGAAGCTAAAGGGAAAGCTGACCCACTGAACTTTTCCATACAAAGCTAGAAAACTGAAGGAGATTGTAAACAGTTTATAAGAACAAGAAGTGGGAGAGGCAGAATCCCAGGGGCTTTGCTCCTCTCAACCTGCTGTTGTTTCAGACCAAGGAAAACAAGAGAGCTTCAACTCAGAGCAACAAACAACAAAAAATACATGGAAGGCCTAAACAAATAGGGTATTTTTCCCATGCTCTCCTCCCCTTTCTCCAGTAGCTACTTCACCAGGCCATGCAAGCTGGTCCTTTGAATGAGAAAGGCCAATTTGTCATTTTGACAAGTAAGACGGCTCTCAGGGCTCTGTATTGCCTTGCCCTGCTTTTCACATTGACTGGGTGTTAACCAAAGATGTCAAGACATTACATCTCAGTCAGCTTCAACAGATGTGATAACATATACTTAAAACTTAAGTGTTAATCAGTCCCACCACACTAAAGTTAACTCAGCAAATCACGCATGCCCATTGATTTTCAGAACAAAACAATCACCAGTTGCTTTTGTACTGCCAAAGGGTAACGCTGCTGCAATGTGATGGAACAGCCTGCTAACCTAAACAGCTGCTAGGAGGGAAACGCAAGGAAAAAACATCTATCTGCAGGCAGCTTAGAGAGGGATCTAAATGCACAATAACTTAATTCTTCCACTTCGGTCAAAAAGAACAGGAGCTTCAAAGAACAATTCAGATTTTGCACAGACTGAATCACCTCCTTGGACACATCCAGTTCTTGCCGCTGATTCTGCAGGTAAATGACACCAAGCACTTCAAGAAAGCATTAAAGGTAGGAGATGAATCCAGGACTCAGAACCCTGATGTAAGAAATCTGTGGTAGAACCCAGGTCTACCACAGGGTATCACAACTCATCACAAGCCCTCTTCCTCCCCCAGTGCTTCAGCAAGATCAAGTGGTAAAAAACAAGCATCAGCCATTATTTTTAATATGAAAATGACAAAGGCAAAAAAAAAAAAAAGAACGAACACATGGCACACACAGTGTTAGGGCTAGCCCTATTTCTTCTAGCTGTCAACAGCATGGCAAGTGTTTATCTGGAAAGTTTGCCCACTAGGAAACCACACTAGACGGACCAGGAAATGACACTTTCTCACCAAGATTTGTACAGAGAGTTCACCGTTATTTGCCAGACTGCCTCCCAGAGACAAACACAATGCAAATCCGCATGTCTAATCTTTGACCCAACCCAGAACAGATCTGACTTGCTTCCTCTCTGGAGTCTTTTAGATGAAGTAACCAAGGCTAAATTAGGGAGAGTTTTAGTGGGATGAGGTTACATCATGGATTACAATTTTCCAGCAAGCTTTTTCCTTCATCTCCACCTGCTGCTTCTACAATGCTGGCATTAAGGGTGGTGTGGGATGACTCATTTGTACATTCCTTTCTGCAAGACAGGCATCCAGCTTTCATTTCTTCTGGGCCCCACAGAGTTCGGGTCACAATTTAAACTGATGCATGTATTACTAGATATCAAGTCCGCAAACTTACATGCACATAGGAGTCAGAAGTACAAGCTAGGTCCTTCATCTAAAACAAAAAAAAGAACCGTCAGTTCGGCAGAGTACAGCAGCAAGTTTCTTTAGGCAGCCTGCATGTCCCAGACTCTACCCCAGCCACTCAAAGACATCACTACTGCGTTAAACCAAGATCTGCCAGACTCAGCCTGTCACTTTTAGCCTAACACATGCACGCCTACTTGCACTGCTACAAAACTACCTTAGGAAATTGCTTCTTTAACTTCAAGGCACATGTAAACCATCTCTGCATTCCTTGAATTATGACCAAGACCGAAACATTATTTGGGTGTCCTAGCAGCCGTATCGGATCAGTGTTAAATTTAACTAATCTCCTCACCCACCCACAATCTCGCCTGTAGATCTGAACTACGGAACAAAAACGCTTTTTGTGGCAAAACACACCACCACAACACAAAAAGAAAAAAAGAAAAAGCTTTTATAATCTTGAGGGAGACAGAACGGATCGCTGATTAATTTTTAAGCCTGCATTCCAAGAAAGCCATTTCTTAAATAAATTCTCTCTCATTCTAGGGAATACAAAGCGATCGACAATAAATCTAATCACCCGCCTCATACGGAGTGTGCTTGCCAATGTCTCCCACTCTTAAGCACCAAAGCAGGTTTGCTTGGCAGCAGGACAGCAGGACAGCTTCAGTCCAAACAGCTCCCCAAGAGATCACCCCTGTGGAATCACATTCTACTTCTTCCCTCTGCATTTCACCCCCTGCCCCACACCAAAAGCCAGCGACTGAACAAAGCATAGCAGGGAACGTGTGAACGGCCGCTGGCAGCGGCCCGGCTCTCAATGTTGTGTAACCCCGGAGAGCAAAAATGCGACAGCAGGGAAGAAACTGCGCGGGAGGTCTCGGGATGACTACAAGTCCATTTGAACACCAAAAGACACAAGCCAACAAAGCCAGAGGCCGCTCCATCTGCTGTAAATGTTCCAAATGGAAGAGATTCCAGCAAAAAGACAATTTTCCCAAGTCCAATGCAGTTACTGTGCTATTTCAACTATCTGAGAGAGTTCACCAATGGCTTTTATTTTTTTCCCAGTAGCCCATTTACTTCAGACATTCTCCGTTTATTTTGTAAGACTGAGCTTATAACCCGTAAGTGTACACGGACAGTCCTCACACAGACTGGAAAGACAGCAGGTAGACTTGTTAAGCCAGAGTTAAACTAGCAAGAAACAATCAAAAGAGAAGAAAAAAAAAAAAGATGAAAGAAAAGAGAACACGTGGATATTAGAAAAATGCTGAATAAGAAGCATTTAATCATTTCTGTTTGTCACCTGCATGGTAACTACTGGGACAACCTGTCCAGATTCCCCATAAACTTCAGCTGGGGAAGGATGCGGATGCGCTGGGCTCAGAGCACGGCTGGCACAGCAGCCATGGAGATGGATCATCCAGCCCGAAGGTCCAAGCTATTCACCTCAAATACAAGGTCAAGGGGTGATCTGATTACAGTTCAAGCGCCTAAAGGTGTAATGAAAAGTTGACAGAGAACCCTTCAGCCTCACAGACAGGTTGAACGCATCCTAATGTCAGGAAGCTCAGGGCTGACAAGACACACGCATTTTGTTTTCATTTTTAGACAGCAAGTGTGAATAGTTCAAGTATTAAGAACTTAGATGCTAAAATTCTGCTAACCACTTAACAGGTTAGACCTAATTATTTTCAAGAAACATGTTCCTATTTAATCAGAACGCTGATAATGGAGAGGTGCTCATGTGCATGCACTCAAATACTCCTACTTTACTGCTATATCATTCTGAAGATTTTTTTTCAGTCTAAGAACAAATTATTTCAAACTTGTGAAGGACAGCCCCCAGCTCCCCCTAGCAAATCATACCCAAATGCAGCAAAGTGATTTTTGTCACCCAGGGAAGGGGCTAAAGGAGGTTCCCCATTCAGTAGTGGTTTTGGCTTACGAGTTTCCTCTCTTCCCACCAGTGAATGGTGAATCCCCTTCTCAGCTGGGCCAGCAGTACCTCCAATAAGGACAAGTCGCAAACCAGAGCATTGCATCAACTTAACTGAGAAACCACCAAAGAATGACGGTCTGTCCTGTCCCCCAACCTTTGCTACCTACAGCACAGCTCCCAAAACCTGTTGTGCCAGCATAACTGAGCCGGCTGCATAATGGTAGGAACCAGTGACTAAAGGGAAAGGAAAAAAAGAAGAGATGAGGACCCTGTACCCAAGCACTATCACCTAGAAAATTCATGGGAAACCACTGAGTCCATCCAGTGTCATCATAAGAATGCTAAATATTGACAGTCAGGTCATATATTGACAGCACAGACTGCTATTACTGTATGACGAGCATGAATCTCAGAAAGGAAAAGTAATTTAAGATAAGGTGGAAGTCACTTGCCCAGAGGTAAATATCTTCACTAGTAAAATAGCTCTCAATTTCTTAGTTAAATGTGTTTGGCTTTTTTCATTTTATATGAGCTGTGGTTAAGTGTTCCACATGCTTGCTGGAAATATGCATCTTTCTGTGACCACCCTATTGGCACTGCGTATACAGCCAGCACTCCTGGATTTAAACACCGGAGCTGTAAAATCCAGCCACACTTGCCAGCCACCCAATTATTTACATAATATCTTTTTTGTTATTATGTCTGACGTGCTCTCGTTTGGCACTTCACAATGGAATTCAAACACGACAAAGATTAAGACAAGGCACAGCCCTAGAGCCAGCAATCTAAGCCACTTTTAAACAGGATCTCAGAGGGTTTTCCAGAGAACCATTTCTCATTTAAACGCACACAGATAACAACAAGCGACCATACGGGATGAAATTAAGGACTTGCTATTAACGAGCATCAGTCAGAAAACTAGACTCATGCTCTGAATGCTGTACTTGCCCACAGCTGGCAAGCCAAGCTGCAAGATTGCAGTTTCAGCCCAGGGACAGGACAGCTGTTTCAACTCCCACTCCTTGCTGTCCGTTTGTGCCAGGAAAGGGAATTGTTTAATTTTTGCAGAGGAGCCCTGCCAAGATGAAGCTGCAAATGGGATGCGGTGTGCTAGTAAACACGGAGCCAGCTCGCTCGTACCCCGGCCAGAGCTCTTCAAAGCGCTTTGTTCCCTCTGTAGGCGCTGGCAGCAGCAACCACCTCGCTCTGGTGCAAACCAGCCCCCTGGGTTCGTCTCCCTTTGTTATTCAGGATTGTGCAGGACGTGCCATTTTAATCTGTTCTGGCAAAATGTGGCATCCAGGTATCCAGCCTTGGCTTCTCTCCTTTATGTACAAAAAACCGCTTCCATAAGATTCTCCTCCACTACTAAAATTTCGGCAGAAAAACCGGCTCTAACAGCGAAACTCCCGTAAATGCGTCAGAGGAACAAAGTTCTCCGTAAAGCATTAGCAGTCCTTGTATCACCTATACACACAGCTGTGCTTCCCAGAGTTCAAACGAAGCGGTTTTATTTTTCTACCAACTCTTCACAAAGAATCCAAGCATAACAGCCCGTCATCCCACCCACCTTTCTTTCAACACTTGGGCAGACTCAACCGGTACAAATTCAGCAGCACTGAGCCCACTGCCAGCGCTAAACCCCCTGCCACGGACACCGCTCCTGGGCATGGCGCTGGAAACCTCCTCAGAAACACAGCCAGCAGGGCTCACCCTCCTCTGCTTTGCAGTTTGAGGGTTTACCCTGTTTCTAAGAAGAGAACGGTGCCTTTTAATCCCTTCCCGGAGTCCCCAGCAGCACAAAAATATATCCCAAAAGGTGGTGCTGAACCCACAAGTCAGGTTTGCTGATGTGGACTAACCCATCATTCATAATGATGTTCTTAACAAATGGAGACGTCCTCGGGAACAGTCTGACAGAAATCCATAATACTCCACAGGTCCACTTGTTGAATCAGGGAGTACAACAGTTATTAACAGATAAAACATCAGCATGGAAGAGAGTAAGCTCGGCACAAAGAAGATGAAAAAGCAACACTTTTAATCTATTCTTTTTTTTCTGGCATGAGGTATGAGCACACCAGGGAAAGATGGGCAGAGGATAAAAGCATTACGAAATGCATCACTCTACCCAGGGAGGGGAAAAACAAAACAATAAAGCAGGGCAGGGAAAGGGGAGAACAGGAAAAAATGAGAAAAGACAGACTCCATAAATGGAGTGTCACGTGGAAACCAAATGAGTGGTTTTTACACTAAAAAAAAACTGGTAGGAAGAGGGGAGGCGGGGGGAAGCATGACAGAAATATTTCAGTCTTTAATTTCATCATGTTAACGCTGCTTTAGTTCACCATATAAATCTTCTGATGAATAGTAGCTCTCTCCACACACAGCAGTATATTAAGATTCTTTTTCAAGGCTTTCCAAACAACGCAGTGTCATTGTTTGGCTTTTTATGTAGTTTGCCTAGACTATGTTTTTGTTGCTAAGCTCTCATTAGATGCGTATCTTTTACTGGTACTTACTGACAGGGAAGAGATTATAAAATACAAGAAACCCGAACACAAGCCCAGCATTCGCTTTCACGCAATTCAGCTCTCACAAGCAACAGCACAAGGCCTTGCTCGGGACTTACGGATCCTTCTAAAGACATTCAGGATGAACCAATTGGCCCAAACTCTTCCACGCTGGTCGTGAGCAATTCTTTTAGCATAGTGCAGAAAGGGTCATCTTGCGACTGACTGGGAGAGCACAGCTCTGGGTGGGTCAGGACCCACCTCCCACAAGCACAAGCTCACTGGGCAACTGCTCCATCCGGGGCTCCTCGCAGCATCCCCGGGCCTCCCACAGCATCCCCGGGCCCCCCACAGCATCCCCGGGCCCCCCACAGCATCCCCGGGCCCCCCACAGCATCCCCGGGCATGTGGGGTTGGGAAGAGGTCGGCCCAGAGCCACAGATACCCGGGAAGTGGAACACCACCACAAAGAGCCAAATTAATAAACCTGGCTTACAAGGGATGACAGTTAATGAGCCAGGAGGGGCAAATGTACCAACCCAGCTATTGGGTGTAAGACAAATATATCCATCCTGAACGGCAAATTCTGTCAACCACCAACCACCAACGAATGCTTCACACGCCACAGGCGGAAAAACCAGCCTGATTCTACGCTTAATTCAATTATCCAAGTCAACAGCGACCAACACATCAGTATTTACAGCTTCCCACATGCAGAAATTAAATCAACTTCTGAATAAGGAATCATCAGCAACTCTGGTCACAGAAAAAAAAAAAGGAAAATATTTTTGCCAATGTGTTTAAACTGAGTACAGCTCCATTTAGAAAATTAAAGGAAACCTAAGAATAAGCATATCATTCACTTAACAAAAGCCACCCAACACACTGTAACAGGCTCTTAGCATACATCTAAAATGTGTTTGGAAACCCAGAAAATATACCGGATAATGTGCTCTGTATACCCTCAGCAGTAGACGTTACAGCTATTCTTAATCCTAGCTTTGTAAACCTTGTAGATATAATTCATTGTGGGTTTGGATCCATAATATTTTGCAAAGCGCTGCAGTTTGCTGGCTTATAAACACGGCCCGCCAGCTCACCGGGTAGAAAGATTTCTGCTGACTTCATGTATCAGTTCAGTTGCACTCATCAGGGATTAATAATTTTTCCCACTAAGGATATAGGCTGCAAGTACTAAGTAGAAAATGTTATGCATGTGTCTGAAAAAGACCGGTGACATTTTGACAGGTGATATTTGACTACAGCAATAAAAATATTTAATCTAAACTGTACTAATGAAAACCAGGGTCCTTCATTAAAAAGTGAAAAGCACATAAACAACCCAGAAGTGACTGAATACTGCACAGCACTGCTTAGAACACTGAATCATGTTCTGAAACAACCGAATGATTTCTTATTTATTAACTATTCACTATTTATAGGGGTATTCAGAGAGTTTTTCCTTGAGAAATGGAAACGGGGCATGCGGCAGCTGCTCTGACATGCTGATTTATACATGAACACAGATATTCGAACATTAATAAAAGATGCTTTATTCTCAACTAATTAATTTCAAAAATCTCAAACTTTTTGACAGGCTGCTGAAGTAAGTCCTCCTCTAACCCAGATACCCGCTGCTCTTTAGAAGATGAGACGTTTACCTCGGAGCCCTGTTTTCTCTGCCCCGGTGGCACCACTCGGGTGCCCACACTGGGAAATACGTGTCCAGCCCTACCGCCTCCATCAAGACTGCCAGTTACTTACAATACAGGAAACCAGTCGGATTCACAATTAATTTTATCCGCAAGAGGTCACGTTGTCTCCGACTAACGATGGTTTGAAAATCCCCAAAGAAAAGCTGACAGCAAAAGCCATATAAAGCAAACAAGCACTGAAGAGGCACTTCGCTATTTCTTTTGTGAAGTTCAAACGGGATATTAAAATTTCAACTGTTTTGGAAATTTTAGTGCTCTTTAAAAGAAATAATTGATAGAATGGCTTTGTCACCGTAAATGAATTTTATACCCATAACTCCTCCATGAGGAAGCAAGATAATCAGATAAGCCTCTGTATTCTTTGCAGACTTTCATGAAGAAACTTCTCCTCTTTTTCACATAGTTGCACACAATCCACAAGAAATAAGATAATTTTTTTTAATGAAGAAGAGAGGATCATGTAATGAGAAGATCCCAAGAAACCATAAAGGGAGACTAACAAGCATTTCTGGCTCAATCCTCTACCAGTAAGGTCACATCTCAGCACAACCCCAATTCTGAAGCACTGCCATATTTTGCAATGAAGGTGATTTTTGATCATAGGGTGTATTTGCATTCCAATAATAGGTTTCTATCTTTATACTCAGCAGGAAGTAAGCAAATATCAACACAAATCCACATAATTAGTTTAATGGAATTTTACACAGTTAAAAAAACCTTCAGAACAAATCACTGAGCAAATTGCTCCAAGAACATTATCTTCACACCTGCAGCAACACCACAGCAGAAGAAATCGTCAGTGAAATCCATCGCTTACAGCATTAAGCAGCATTTTGCAGTTTCAGCAGTCAAGTAAGTTCAGTCAGTAGCAAAGAGCTTTCATAAACCTTTTATATCTTGTTGCTACTAAAAAAGATTCACTAGAGAACTTATTTGTTGTCAGGACCAGGCGGCGAGATTCTAAGACCTTCACTGTCAATCACCACACCACAACATGCATTAGTTTATTATTCTCTCTCTTGGAGCTATATGATCTTGCTGACAGACCAACGGACGTTCTTCTAAAAGAAGATCAATTAAATGGAGGCTTGTAATTCAGCTAAATTGCCCCGCAGCGCCTGTTAACCATCAGTCTACAATGCTCGAGCCAGTGCGGTGCCACATACAGATGCAAACCAAGCTGTACGGCATTAAGAGGAAGGTACTGACAATACACCACCCATTCATGCAACAGATTTTTTTTTCACTAGCGTATGTATACGCTTCAGTACAAAAATAGCTACATTCAGAGCTGATAATTCCACATGCACACCACTGCTTCTCAAAACAAAGAGACCACAGACTGCCCGGAGCTGGCCGGACTCAGCAAAGCAAGTCCACAAGGCAATGGTGAAAACCAACATGTGTTGACATCAGTTGTACGGGAGAACGCTGGTGGCTGAGAGACAGCTTAAGCATTAACTGCAGTCTGCTCTTGTAAAAGCCTGGCAGCAGCAGCCTGGAGGGGGCAGGCCCCAGCCCGTCACGAGAAATAACAAGTGACAATTCAGGAAAGCACGTTCACTCTCCATTCATGCATGCACGCAATCTCGGGCCAAACAGCGGATGTGCTAAAAGGTTCTCTCCAGAGGAAAAGTGTTTATTAATTAATAGCTACTGAATTAATTGGTTCCCCATATGCTCTGATGTGTTTTTAAGGCTGAAGCCCTACTGATATTACTGAAAGGTGTCAGGTACGGTGGCTACCCAGGAAGTTCATCAGGACACTCGAGTCAATCCAAAAACCTAATTCATGTGTTTCTTTTCACCAAAATCTGAGTGTGCTCATTTATGCCGAAGTCCTGGAAAATGCATTTTAAAGTTGCCAACCCGTAATCACTTGGGGAAAAAAAAAAAAGAAAAAGAAAAAAGAAAGCCAACACCATACACACTTACTTAAGACACAAGCATGGCATATAGCAGAAAAACAGGCAGATGTTGATCCGAGGCCACCAGCTCATCTCCTGGCCCGTGACCTGCAGTAACCTTGGTGCTCCTTTCACACACCATTACACTCCTTACACCAATCTATTCCTAGTAATTCAACAACATACTACCAAACTAATCTTTACATCTACCATATCCTCTCCTCCTACTCCCTTTCATCAGTGCAGGACAGGTATTTTTGGATTCTGACTACATCTGGCACAAGTCTGTACGGTGACATCATTTTTCCAATGTTATCAATCTCATTGAGAGACTTGATCCAGCACACATCAGCGTGAGCCGGCAGGGCCCACGAGTCCGGCTGTTCTGGCACAGTGGCCATGCTGGGTAAGCTCAGGCTGTAGCAGCAGAGGAAGGAGAACAGTCCTACAACCTTCCTCCTGTGAACACGCACTAGCGCAGGTTGTGCCTTCCCATCCATAGGCACAGATTACTCAGCAAGATGTTCCTCCTCCATTGCAATGTCACTTCTCCCAAATTCCCTGGGTGCCCCTACACAGCGCACAGCCCAGCAAACCCCTCTGTCAGATGAAGGGAGGACGAGCACCCGCCACGGGAGGCTCTCTAGCAGATTCAAAGGCCTTTGATGTCGATTTAGTCCAGGTCTCCAGTGTCAGCATTCCCTCACGTATGCAACGGCCATTTAGTCCGATTCAGAAACTTGAACACCAACGACTATAATTACCGCACCCAGAGATGAACTCAGACTGCAGCAACAGCACCCACGATGCAGACAGATCTTGCTGCCTCAGCGCCCTTCCAGAAATATTCTGAAGTCAACATGTAGAGTACAAAAGCACTGTCCCAGCCAAATTCGAACACTGTGTTGCAAGGCTTTACTACTGTAGCACCAGAACAACACCACGCTGTCAACTGCAAGCTGAACAGGCCCAAGCACCAGATGCTCAACCACCGTTCAGACAGAAACTGCTCTTGCAACATCAGAAAGCTCTTGGGTGCAGCCACAGTACCATATTTAAGACCCTAAGAAAAGGAAACTGAAAACAGCCTGGCCGTAGAACCTCAACAAGACCATTCTGCTGCAGGAAACTGTTCAAGCATGTCATGAAAGAAACACTTATCAATACAGACAGCTGTGACTGTAATGCGTTCAAAACCAGCCTCCTACAGGGAAAGATGCCACCAGGTCACGCTGGTAAGAAACAGAAGGGGCTGTAGAGAGGCTTAAAATCACATTCCTAAATCACAGGCCTTGCTAATAATAATTTACAAGTATATAATAACTAGAACAAAAATTAAAGCTACCTTCAGAAAATAGTATTTGCTGTGAAGGAGGCTGCAAATAAGAGTCAGCAGGATCTACACGACCTGTCTGGCAATCATATATTCCTTTTATACCGGGTGTATGACAAGCCAGACTTTTGAAGTGATCAGTGTAAAACATTAGTGCAAAACGCAGCGTTAGGAAGGCAGCAAATGAAAAAGGTGGGAAGACCCTTCCTCTCTGGGAGAGTTGTTTCTGAAAGATTTGCAATGTGCCACACGGAACCAGGTACAGCACTTCATCTTTCTGAGAGATGGCAAGTCTCTCCAAGCTATGAACTGCTCCTCTTTAACTCAGAATATCTGCCCCATCCAATGATTAAATCCTTTGACATTTCATTTAGGGGGAAGTATTTCTCTTCCAGATGCTAGTAAAAAGCATTCAACAACAAAAATGATAGATGCTCGGTTTCCAGCCACTCGGATACAGCATAAGCCTACACAAAGGATGTGAAGCGGCGGTAACCGCAGTACCACAGCATCACGTCAATGTAACCTCAGTAACCTCCTCGTGCACACACCGAGCTGTTCCTAGAGGCACCTCTCTGCTCTTCAAGGAGTCAGGCTGCAGGGGATCTTCTGCATGCACTTCACTTTGTTTTGGTTCACTGCTCTGCATGCAGATATGGAAGACTTCACAACACATTTGCTGTCCACCTGGAAGACATTAATGATTAATTTCCAAGCAAATCAAATATAGACAGCTCTTGGGCTTTCCTCTGTCTCTCCATTGCTTCATGTGAAGAAAAGAAAAGAAGCATGATGTAAAATCCAGCTAGAGATATTAAAAAATGCCAGTATTTTTCAGTCTCAGCATAATAACTAAGGAGTCTAAGGTCTGAATCAAACCCCATGGATTAGGAGAAATGATTTTAAATACACAAAGTGCAAGCCAGATAAAATCTTGTCTTCTGTCATATGAGGTAACCATCATACACAGTGAATTAATCTGTAAACATTATTTTAACTGGGTTTTATATAAATCAGTCTAGGTGAAAAGACGCGAAGCTGTGATTTGTGCTGCCAGCACCAGCCCTCAGAGCACAGACACCGAGGCGTGAGGCAGGAGTTAGACCAGGCCCATGGCCAAGGGGGCTTTACACGCAGAGGCCGTTCTGTGGGTGGTGAACGACGGCACCCACCACGACTCCTCGCCCAGCCCTTTCAAAGACGTCGTGGTCCTTCTCACATCCACAACGCAGCTCTGGGGAACGGCTGAACGCAGCCCAGCGGGCGCAGAACCGACACACGCTCGCTCCATCAGCGCCAGCCCAGCCCCGCAGCTCGCGCTCCAGAAACCCCAACTCCAGCAGGCCAGGAGGAGCTAACGCATCTCAACCACCAAAACACGAAAGCATCTGACAGAGGGACTGGGGAAATAACCAATTCGGGATTAGTGAAAAGGGAAAAAGCCACAGCTGCATTTTCATTTATCTAGAAACCCACAGCCTGTGCAGTCAGAGGAACCAAGCCATTTCATTTAGCTTTACCTCACCTTTCAGTCTCTACGCTTGAAAAAGAAAATATTGTTCGGGTTTTTCAAGACTGAGTTAAAAGGAACTTCCTGCAAAGATCTCCCCAGACAAAAAGCGCTAGTGACTGCTTGAAATACATAAATATATCCAAAACTCTTAAAAAAAGTTTCTGACTCCAACTTTTGCTTTCACAGTACAGGTTGTCAGAGGATTTCTTAATGTCTTTTGTAATTGCACGTTACCTGGAGGCTGACTGTAGGAAAGATACAGCTACAGCTTCTCAGAGTAACTCCTGATGCAAATACTCTGTCCTGAAGGGAAAACAATGCTCTTTTGAAATAAAATTAAACCACTGGTAAAGAAAAGCCGTTACTCTGGGGTGAAGCCACTTTTAATAATAATAAAGGACATATAATGCAAGGACAACTGTAATATGTAAAATTTACACTGGAATAGACTACACAGACCAGCACAGCTACCTTAACACATCTGTCTTTGTCCACATTCAAAGGAATTTTTTCTTTAGTATAAAGCCTTGTATAGGAATTCAGGAGAATCTTTGACAGTTTGATATACAGAACACACAAAATATCAAAGTACAACCACCAAAAAAAAAAATTAAAAAAAAAATAATCAAGAAGCAGCTTTATGGAGTGTGCTTAAATGCTTTGCTTCCTGCCTGAAACTCACCTCCTGATTGAACAATCCACAACTAACAATGACAGAAGTGTTTCTCCCATCCAGTTACCATCCCAGATCCCTGAGATGTTATGGGAACAGCAGGAGGTAACAGCCTCAGCAAAAAATAGCTGGCCAACGCAAAGTACCAAACGGCTGGGCTGTTTTAATAGGAAAGGCCAGATGAACACATACACATAGCATGCAAAAAAGACATGGAAATAAAATTGCCTCGATTTGATTTAACACCACTGAAAAAATCGTCAAAGCCAGGGATTTACCAACAGCATTGTCCCAAGAGAGGCTTCACATGGCAGCTGCATTTTATACATCTGGTAACACCTTTAAAAAGAAAACCCAGTCACACGTAGAGAGCATACAGCAGCATCCACTCCCAGTGCTGCTCTGTGCAGTCCGTCAGCTTCCTCAGTCTTTTTTCCTTTGTTCTTTAAAAACAGAGAAGAGGGGGAAAGATTGCATCTGTGACATACCTGTAAGTCTCAGAAACTCGGTCAGCTTTTGCAACAATCTGAATCGCTCCTCTGAAACCTCTCGCATTTTCTCACAAAATACACGAGTCTTGCACAGATAGGATGCTGCATTACAACAGATAAAGAGAAAACCTGCAGAATTGAGGTCAGGGGTTTACGCCACTGGTAAATGCTGTTCTTTTTCACTGGGAGAGCCAGCGAGCTACACGTGGCATGTGTAAAAGAATGAAAGCTAAAGCAAACAGCTTGCAAGTCCTGTTAAATTATCTGTACCGGGTAAGAGTCATAAAAGCCACACAACATAAAAAGAGACTATTAGGTTTGGTTAAGCTGGCATACAGTGGTCAGGAAAAGACATCAGTACACTGCCAGAAGCCCAAGCATGAAAGATTTCCAGTTTAGGATGCATATATGAAGAATTTGAAGTCCTAAAGCTGACCAGGGGTTACCAGAAGAATCCACGAGCATTCTAGTGCAAGCAACACTGCTCATGGCTCAGGCCTAAAAAATAATTGAGGGAATAGCAGTTCAGAGAACGGCAAACTTGTAGACCGACTTCTACATATACTTTAGCAATACCTAGAAAACTGTGTATAATTAGACAGCAAGCCATGTATCAACACATGATGAACTGATGATCTCTACTAGTATATCAAAGAACCTGAAGAATTTTTTGACTTTTAAGAAAACCATGCAAGTATTTTTGGAAGTTGCATGTCAGTCAGAGTCTCCGCTGTTCCCCCTCGAAGGGAAGCAGACCACTGTGCTCTCCTGCCACTCACACTGCATTTTCTGTCTATGGTGTCTATTCATTAAAGAGAAAGGGGGGGAAAAAAAAATCCTTTCTGCTAGTGCACAGCTAATGGTAGAAAGAACTACCTCATTCATCTAAATAAAGTCAGCTCTAAAACCTGCAATAACCATTTAAGTGCCTAATTTGTTAATTATTTCACTGTTTATCTAATTCATTATGAGCATCTAAATAATAAGGTCTTTCAGCATAAACTGAGATTAGAGACATTGAAGACAGCCGTTCAGGCTATTCAACCTTCTGATCACTGTTGGGTCTGTCCCCTGTAGCTGCACCCAGCAGCTTTATTGGGTTTCTAACCCCCTTGGGACTGTTCAATCACTCCACAGCTCAATACAGCACAGATTTATGAAAATTTCATCTGTCTCTTCCAACATCAGTTCCCCTGTAACCTTTGTGTGGACTTTGGGAATGGTTACCTCCTATTTTACTTTAGGAAAAAGGGTCACCTTCTATCATGAACACGGATAACACTCCCCAAGGGAGAGAACATGTGAATTGCTATATTATTAACCCACTTTCCTTTTCCTCATCTGTTGCTTTAGAACTGCTTATTTTGCATACAGCTGCAACAACAACAGTTCCTCTGGAAAAAATCACTATTTCTATAAATACATAGCAGTGTTCACTTGGGAAACAAATGCAACACACCTTTGAGAGAGCACGAGGAATTGCAGCTACACCTCCCACGTGCCCTCCGCTACACCCGCCATCTGCACCACCCTCGTGATTTCCTTAAGAAGGAGACAAACTGCAGCCCACCCTTCTATACTTCATTGCACTTTGGCATCTATGTAGCTCAGAAGATAACCACAACTTTGCTAGCACTTTGAACATACGACTAAGTGGGCCTCAAACTGGGGTACTTCCACCCTTCTCAGAGGTGGTAGCTGAAGTAAGCGCACGCGCTGGCCTGTGAGGTGGTGTTAGCAGTTCAAACGCTGTTCTCTTCCACTCCTGAGGAGTGATCGAACCTTCAGGTAGAGTGCAATAGCTGGAGCCTGAGAGACAAATAAAAACGGAGAACTGACCATGAGCCTTTTACTTGCCGGCCAAGCCCACGGCAGCTTCACTGCAAGCGGCCAAACACAAGTGGAACAAATCAAACGAAGGCCCGGCCACACTCGAGTTCCTGCCCAGGGAGTGGTGTTTTCCTCAAGTATCTCCAAACAGCGGCCGGTCAGCGAGGGTGGGTGTGGAGTCAAAGCCTTCAGGTCAAACTGTTTATTTAAATAACTTATTTTAATTGTCCTTCCTCACACAGTGGGTTTTAGCTATGGAATCACATGCACTCTGAGAAGAGGTGAATATGTACCACTGTGACTGCAATTATAGCACGGTTACTAACACCAACCTCTCAATTTCTGAAATAAAAGCTTCTAAAGCTAATAATGAATTAAAGCATTAAAAAGCAGTGAAACTGATTTTCCATTTAGCAACAGTAGAGGAACTGCCAAACAGTTTACTCTTGACTGTTTATCGAGCACCTGAAATGATGCAGGTCATTAATTCCGGCAGGCACCAGCGATGTTAACCTGATTTACACAGGAGGCAAAAAATGATACTGTAATAGAGCCACAAAAACGCAACCGTACAATGTATGCAGGCTTTATATAAAACAATACACTATTCTAAGAAATTATAGTAATTTGGATGTGACTTAAATCTGGCCAAATATTCTTAGGACGGCCAGGGTGAATTTACACAGCACCCCAAATGCCAATTAAAAACACTAAAAAAAAGCCAACCATCTTGATCTGTACATTTTTGTCTCCCAGCTGCCGTGTAGGCACATTATTTAGAGCAGCTGTGTTTTTTAAAAAAAAGCTCTTATGCACACACACAATTCTGTGCAGATCTCTGACCATGCGCTGAAGGATGCAGC
Source organism: Pampusana beccarii (assembly GCA_013399365.1). Classification (NCBI taxonomy): domain Eukaryota; kingdom Metazoa; phylum Chordata; class Aves; order Columbiformes; family Columbidae; genus Pampusana; species Pampusana beccarii. The sequence goes on from VWYH01004011.1 coordinate 1,913,606, forward strand.
GCATGTTTAGGCCAGCAGAACCCACTTGATTAGCGTCCCAGATTTAGCACCAAGAGGAAAATTAATCTACAGCATAACTCTATTAAATGAATGTGGATTCATGTAAGTCAAGAGCCAAGCCTGGTTCACGCAGCCAATGCGCAATTAAATATCAGCCGAGCAAAACGTTGGAAGGAAGAGACGTTTCTCAATTGAATGTTATAAACCAGGATAAATAAACCACAGTGACAAGGGACATCTTTTAATCGTAACTCCATCACTGTTACACAATAGATTCTCAGTCTTTTCAGAAAACTGAGGGAAAAACGTGATCACTTTCCATTTTGGCTCTCCTCTCGTGACTCGCTCCTCTACCCCCGGAATCATTCCTACCTTTCCAAAAACTAATTTTTCAGGCACTCATGGGATTTACTTTCAGTCTATTTCTTGCCACCTCATTTAAAATATCTTTTCACAATCTCAAACAGCCCAACTCAGGCCAATACCACAGCAGCTACTCTAACATTAAAAGCCCAACCTGAGCAGAAAGCTTAGTGATGCAGGACACCTTTCATCAGGAAGCCTCCTTTAGCTGTCACAGCTCTGCTAAATCCATGCCATCACAACAGTACAAATGAAGGAACACATTGCTCCTGCTAGGATAAAGCCATCGGAAGACAACAAAAGCCAGAGGAAAAAACAAAATCCAACTGGAAGCTTTTTTCTTGAGTGTTATACTACTCTCCCCCACCTCTGGAAGGGCTCAGGAACTCACACAAACACATTCAAAACCACGTATTTGAAAAGACAGGAGCACATAACAGAGTTTGTCCTGGAGGCACAAAACAGAACTGGGTCAGAAAATTGGGTAACATTTGACTTGCTCAGGCCAACACAATCAGGCAAAAGACGAAGTTTTGATTGGATTATGGCCATGCTGCCTGGAAGCAGCTATCTCTTGCACTGACTTCAGTACTAAATGCCTTAAGCAACGACACTATCACGTTCCACATTTTGAAGAGGATGCGCTGGGTTTCATCCTTTCACGTTTGCACATGTACAGCGTCCCTTCTTCACCCAGCAGCAAAGAGGAAAAACCTTTCATAACCTTCTCCTGAGCTCAACTAAGAACCACCCGGTACTTGTCAGCAGCGGCGAGAGCAGAGCAAACGCCACCTCGGAGCCAGCGCCCGAACCACCCAAACCTGCCCACGCAGGCACTGGATATGAACACAGCCTGAGCTTTCTGCTTCTCACCATTTAAATCAATCCATGTTGAGTACCACAAGTATCTTAATATGAACTGGCTTCCAGAATGGTTAACCCTGCACAGTTTTACCTATTACAAAACTAACACTGCTTCTCTGCTGCTAAAAAGAGTCCCATGGGTAGAAATTTTCAGGTCTGTTCCCATCCACCATTTCTCTGTAATGGGCTTTCTAGTCCCTCCTATTTCTCTCCCATACAAGGAAAGGAGACAAGATTTATTCCCCCAAAGTTGTTGAATCAAGACAGCTGAATAGAGCAAAAACGAGACAGCAGTGGGCGGGTAGCAGAAGTGGATAAACAGGGAGGTGAACGCCCAGGGCTGGGACCCCGCTGGGAGCCAGCGCCAGGGCGATTAACACCACGCAGGGAAAACCGCGTTCAGACAAACCCTGAGGATACACATCTGGATGGTATTGACAGAAGTGACCTTGCTACAGAGTAGGAACAGCAACAGCTCTCCAATACCGCAGGCAGGAGATGTCCCAACCCAAAACAAAGGCCCTGTTTTCATCCATATCATACAACTTGAAATAATTCAACCACCTTCCAATAATATTTTACAGTTCACAATCACCACCTTCTCCACGGCCTGAGATGTTCAAAACCAGCATTCATTTTAAAGGCTACTTATTTCATAGAAGAGGAAACCCAGGCACAGACTACCAACAGGTCATCCCCCAGTTTTTCAGTGCCTTGAGTTACTCTGAGCTTATGTGACACGTTAGTTGGCAGCAACAGCAAGTAAGCCTCAAGTGCATCACTGTCTGACGGACTCTCATCTCTCCCATCATCCGAAGAGGAGACTCCAGTTCTTTAACTTTTCAGGCCACTGAAGAGTTAGGCTGATAAAGTTTATTCTTTTTGCGCAGCAGATTTTGTAACATGTCCCACAAATTGCAGGTTGCCTCTGGAACTCATTTCTCAGGAATTTCAGGAATGCCCTGCACAGATGTTGCCTATCACTGTAGCCTCCTGCTAAAATGCAAGATGCTGTTGGACTCAAACGTGAAGGATCAACTCCATGGGACTTTAAACTGCAGAACTCCCGTGAACACGGACAGCAATTCCCTCTCGTGGCAATGAGAATACACCAGCATTAGACAGTGAAACAACCAAAGCAAAAAAAACCCCTCTGCTGTCCTCTGAAGTTCACCTGGCTCGGGCCCTGAGGCCTTTCCTCATCTAGTCCTCTTTCCCTCATACTTTTTTTTCCCTTTCATTTACCTACAATTCAGATGGTTTTGCTAAACTTCTCCTAAGTGTTCCCCACACCAAAAGCACTCGCTGTCCTCAGTATCTAGTCCATTTTCTTAAATTCTCCACATCAGCTACCATTTCTATAGCACAGCGGTTCTAATCTCCTTTGATATGTTCAAACAGTAGTCTCTCTCTGCTTCTTTATTACCCACCTTACCTTCGCATCTGATGCCCAACATCCATCTCCTTCAGTATGTGCCTGAAGCGCTCAGCCTCCCATTTAGTAACTCTGAAAAGCCAGCGCTTCGACCAATACATCAGCGTGAGCCATTTCTTCCTCCTCTTTCACAACAACCTTTTACAACCATCAAATACAATTCGCAGCAGCTCTGCCTCAGGGTTTTTATTACCAGCCGCTTTCAATCAAAGGCACTGGGCCAAAATAAACCACCTCACTTATTAGTCCTACAACCTACTGTCCATCACAGCCCTTCTCAGCCGCCTGGGTCTGCCTTGCAGCACGCTCTGGGATTGCCCGTTTTAGGAGAGGTGCAGGGAACAGGACACTGAAGTGGGACACCCGACTCCACCAGTGGCACAATGGGGAGGCTGGGGAACAGGGATGTACTCCAAATCACCCAATGGCATCCATCTGTAGAGGCAAATAGGTATATCTATCTTCTTTACGAGAAGCTTTATGACTTGCAAGTGTTCAAGTTCATGTTATTTGTAGAGCCTCAGTTTCAATTCCACAAACCCTAACCTCAATTTTTGCCTGAAGGTGCTCTATTAATAGCAACTTCTTTCCTCCTGGGAAATATCAACACAACCATCTCTTGGATTCTTTAATATGGGCTAACAATAAAGTAAGGCGAAAAGCAATCAACAAATGAGACAACGATCCAGCTTAGAGAAGTTCTTACCTTTTACTTTGCAAGAAAGTGAAAACTCCACATCTATAAAGGCAGATCAAGTGCTTCAGGAACACTCCCTATCCCACATTTCTTATTCCTATACACCGAGAGAAAGCCTTTTTCATTGGATTGAATTTCTGCAGTCAATCTCAACACTAATATGAACCTTTAAAGTATTTTCTCCTCTTGCATATCATCCACGTGCTTTTTAAAAACCTTTTTCTTAGAAAAATAAAAATGTTCTCCTCTACTCTCCAAATTGAAGCCAGCTCTATACATACCCATAGGCCAAATCTCAATGCTATTTCTTTACATTGACACGAAGAGTGGCTGTTGTAACAAGTACAAAGCCTAAAGAATTCTCCCCGTCACGTGAATGTCAGTCCTGCTCAGACGAACAGCTTGAAAACACAACATCACTGTAGGTTTTCTAGTCTTACAGCCAGTTTTGACTGCCCGATGTACATGCACTTACACGCGCCTCTCACTAAGTGTTTAGCTCTTTTTTGTAGCTCACCAGCTCATTCCTGCCTTTACACTTATCCGTCCAGGGAAAACTACGTTTTCTTTTTTGCATCCTTGCTACCGATTTGTGTTCATTAACCGATAGCTGTGGCTCAGTGTCTGCAATCCTCATCACACGTGGCTCTCCAGGGCACCGGCCCATCTGCTCACTGGTGAGGTGGCTTGTGAAGCAGGACCTGCTGGTGGCTGCAGGGCCGGCGGCCAAAGACCTGCTGCCCTAACATCATCACCATCACCATCATCATCATCATTCTTCTCCCGCAAAAACACAGCAACCGTTCTCCAGCTGAACTGCCCAGATCACTCGACTGCCTTTGCATGAGGAGACATCCCAAGCTTTGAAACAGAACGTTCTTGCGTTTGAAGGGTGTCGGGGTTGCATACAGAAACCTACCCAAATATTTCCCTGTGTGGGGGAAAGCCAAGCGCAGAACAGCAGCCAGACTGGCAGACTAACAGGCCAGGACAGGCTGGCTACAGCAGAGTCGTTTTGTTGGTCAAAAGAGGGGCTTACAAATAAGTTATTTACGTAGCAGTTGAATGATACCTATAAAACTTCTTTCATTGGATGCTAATTTGATGTAGTTGAAATAAATCACTAGGTAGCCGTAGTTTTACTGGCTTGATCTGATTTCACACTTAAAATGTTTCTTTCTTTTTTATTGGGCAACATTTCCAGAAGCACCTGAGTTCTGCAGACAGCCAGTATTTCCCCTACCAGCGTAAGCAGATGTGCATCTGGAAAGAACACAACCCTTTGCAGCCCAAAAGCATTGTTTTGCTTGTAATACACAACTAAATAAACTGTAGAATAATAAGAGATTTCATCTCCTATGCACAAGAAAGCACAAATAGGGCAACCATGTTCTAAGGAGAAGCTTTTTGCCTTACAGCTAAAGAGAAAACAATCCAACCACTTACAAAAAAATAACCATGGCAGAAAACAGAAATAGTCAAAAGCTCTTGAAAATGATCAAGCATAGTGTCATGTTGACTGTGTCTCTTGATTAAGGACGAGGTTTGGGATGCTTCAGAGGATACAAAACTTTATTGAAAAAGCCACCACCTCAGCATTGTCAAGAGCCCAGCAAAGCCTGACCTGGGTTCAGTGCTGAAAGGTGCCAAGCCCAGCCTGACCCACGGGATTATCTTTGTAGCCTCCTACTCAACGCTGTTTAACACACCACAGCACACATTTCAGCTGCTAATTCAACTCTCCAGTCAAAACAAGCAAGAGAAGCAAACGGATCATTTCTCCTCAGACTTTGATTTTAAACCTACAATCGTTACTTATACACAGCCATGTCCACACATCCATCCCCAGCAGCCTCTGAAACACAAATCTCAGTAACCTGATACAGTTATCATGAACCTAAATACACAGATTGAAGCAGCGCCCATCAAAAACAAAAAGCGCAAGCAATGAACTGGTGCTGATGTTTGAAGGCACGTAGCGAGGCTCTCCAGCTGATCACTACGCCAGTTTTTCAACTGAGCCACAACTGAAAACCCAACTGAATAAATACCTCTCATTTCAACAGGCAGGACACCAGCAGGCACCAAGAAATGTCACAGCTCAGCAGAAAGATAATGCAGTGATCATCGGGTGGGTATAATAGAGGGATTACTTCACAATTACAGCAACAATGCAAAAACAATTTATACAGTAACACACTGATGTACTGGCAAGCGCCTGTCCAAAGGGATTAAATAAAAGTCTGACACAGACTATAGACAGAAGAATGTCTTTAACAAGAGGTTTATGAATGTCCCTAGACAGTCACATTTCTCTGAAATGTCCCTTAAAGACAGTGTTTTGCATTTAGATGTGTTTAGATAACAGAGGCACAATGCACAAATAAGAAATGAAGAGCACTTAGAGAATTCTTACTTATTTAAAGAAAAGCAAAAGCATTTATGAAAAGTATAAGTAAACTTCTCGTTGCTTCAGAAGGCATACTTCAGCAGCTCCCAAAATACCTGTATGGCTTGGGTTACAAAAGGCCAAGGAGCCGCAGAGGTGACAGTGGCGGTTTTGTGGCAGTTTGGGGTGGTTTATAGGAGCAGGCCTCAGCGGGGCACACCAAGAAGCGACCAGGAGAGAGGACAGCGAGCCCGGAACACTGTGCAATGGAGAGAACGGTTCACAACGTCCCGTGTTGCTGAAGCAGCACCCCCGGTATTCTCTGAAAAAGGTCCATTTAACAGAAACAACTTGCAAGATTAACCTGCAGGTAGTTTGGGCACCTTTCCAGAGCAGGGAAAATCCAACTGAGAGGGGGAAAAATGTGTTTCAGAAGAGAGATTCCGGTAGTTCAAAGGGAGAGAAGATGAACATTTTTACAAACCGCAGAGCTTTTAGCTCTGGTTGATTTATTAAATGGGTCGTCCTCTTTTTACTATCACTTCAGGCAACAGCTGAATTATTCAATGAGCTCCAGTTGACTATGTTGTTTCTAAAACACTTGGACCACCTCTGGGGGAGAAAGACAGAAGGCGAAGGGAAATAAAAACACGTTTAAAAGTTAAAGAATTTAACAGAAATGGGTCCTATCCATTTATGAGAAGTCTCAGAGGCAGAGAGGAGGTGTTTCCGTCAGCCTTCTGCTAGGGAAGGTTGTACTGGCCGTGAACCGGAGATGCGCAGCTCAGCTGTGAAGCCGGCAAATGAAGACGAGACAGTCCTGTGTCTCTGGTTCCAGCACAAGTGTGACAACCCTTCTGCTGCTCCAACAAAACGGGATACACGGCTTCAACAGCAGGGATACCAACCACGTGTGTTTGGAAATCAACACATGCTTTTGCCCTGGAAGTTTCCCCATCCCTAGCAGAACCGTCAGAAGCATTTCTCCTGCAGGCCAGCAGAGTGAAAAGCTGTTTTCGGACAGCCCTTGAGAGCGCAGAAGATACAGCACGTTTTTGCCAGCCCAAAGCAGAGTGACTCTAACTGGACAGGGAGAACGAGAATGAAGCCAGTCTGTGAGGCAAATGCCAAACCATCCGACTAATAAAAATAACATTCCCCTAAATACAAGATTTCTGATGGATCACCAGTTCCAAGGCTCAACTTCATAGTGGCATTTAATGACAACACTGTGATGCACACGTGAGCAGTAGCTGCTTTCCACAGTTCAGCAGTAGCAGAATTAGTTGGCCATGAAAGAGCAGAACAGGACTTGCAAAACTCTTCCTGACCTAGCGAGGAAGAGGCATTTGCTCCAGAAAAACAAGCAGCTTGCTAGAAGAACTCCCGTTGACAGCAGGGAATCCTGCTGTCATTTGTGCCTACTCAGTAACCAGAGTTGGTTGCAGGAAAACACGGGAATCAATCAGCACGTCAAGACAAAACTAAATTGAGCCACATATTAAAAAAATAATCAGAAACGTGATGGGCCTGGCAGCAACTCCTGGAAGCAAAAAAACCGAAGAGTTCCTCGCTACACTAAAACAAACAAACAAAACCCAAACAAACCCAAAAACCTGTCAATAATTTACTCCCTTATTATGTATTTTATTACTGCTCTCAAAGAGCAGTTCCCTTGCAAACCAGATATGTCTACTTCAAAATAAAACTCCCGTTATTTATGGCTTCTTTCTTCTTTAAAGATTACAATAAGTTTATAGGCACATAATCTATAAAGACACAATCGGAGCATTTTGACCTGAGTAAATTACCTAGATTCCACATACTGACTAATTATCAAACATAAAGATTAAAACCAGAACGCAGCACTGACAGCTAATAAGCACTTTGGACTGTATAAGGATTTAATATTTTCTTCTTAGCATCTGTGAAACATTATTGTACCCAAAGACCCTTCCAGACTTCTCAACACTGCTGCCCCTGGAATGGTCATTTAGATCTACTCAAAGTGATCCTAAAGATGTATAAATGATATAGTTAACTATATAAACACCGCTACCTACCTCCCTGAGATGCAAACAGACGTAAGGCAATAGCAAAGCCTCCTCCCAGACAGAAAGGCTCCGATTTCACTCACCTTCTCTGGCCTGGTTGTCTGCTCAGTCTCAGTGTGCAGAGCAGCAAGGCCTGGCACTGTCACCCCATCCACAGAGGGACAAAAACTGAGTCCAGAAATTCACAGCCTGCGTAAGGCTACCTCTCAGCTACAAGGCTGGGCTTGGGGGTTTTTTACATATAGAAATCATAGGCATATGGAATTCCTGGGAATCGTGACTTGATGTCTTTAGTCTTCAACTAAATATCTGAGTTATTTAAACACTGCACATATAATGCAAGAGACAGACATCTAAAAGTCAATGGAGGAAGCAGATATTTCTCAAGAACACGTAAAATGGTAAAAGCCAGCAAAGCTAGGCGTTAGAGACAGTTAACGGGGTGCAGACCTGGATCCTACAATCTGCCAGCCTGACCTGGTCATGGAATCACCTCTCTCTGTCCCCGGGTTAGATGGAGAAGTAATAGTTTATACTCACTGGATTTCTCTCCCATATCTTTCATGTTTTGGTTGAACCAAAACGCTCCATTCCAACTGTTGCATTGTCTTAGGAACCTGATTTGCTTCTTCCTGCTATATCCTACATGTTTTTTATTACAAAACAGGCAAGATCCTTTTCCAGAAATCTTTTCATTATTTCTTCCTGCATCTTGATCTTATTAAAAGTTCTTCCTAGTGTTTTCTTTGGTAGCCATTTATCTTTTGTCCAGATGAAGTCTGTCCATTCCAGCAAAGCCAGGCTTTCTCATTACTGCAGAAATAGCACTGATGCAGGAATCTCAAAAATGTGGTTTTAGTTTGTGCATGCTCATTGTGATAACTATAATGCAGTGTAAGAATTACTCATTACAATGATTTCAAAAGCATGTTTTAATAGCCTGTAAGTAAAAAAAAAATAAAAATCAAGTTTCTGAATCACCTATGTAAAACAATCAAATCTGCCCTTTTTTTTTTTTTCTTTTTTAAACTAAGAACATAGTCTTTTTGTTGTATTCCAGTAAAGCTGCTTCATTGTAACCACGCATATTGCACAATGCCAGTTTTCAGGCTCCAGTGTCATGGGGAAATTCTCACTCGAGTAACTTCCATTCAGTCCTAGCCAAGAGCATTAGAATATGTATTAAGCTGACATGCCATTACCCAGAGAACAGCACCCTAACCAATCCATTCCAAACAATCAATGAAGTTCATTATACAGACCCAAAATTCAATATTGAGGACACATCTTTGAAGTAATCTAGAATATCATTACGGGGAGAAAATGATTTACTAACGCCACCTTCTTTTCTGGTTATGTTTGCCTTTTTTTTTGTTTTCTTACATAAGGAAACAAAAATTATGACAAATTATGCAACAGGCTGAAAAGGGGCTTATAAAAACTAAATAATGCCTTCTGTTTGCAATAACCTGAGAGCATTTGGTAAGTATTTCTCTCTCCTCCCCTCCCGCTCTTAAGACCAACCCTTCCAGTTGACAAATCAATATTTAGAAGAGATTTGCAGTTAAGGAGTCCCCTTGTTGGTGTGGCCACTCTAACGTCACCACTGAGCAGGAAAACTGATAGGACTTGGTGCAAATTTAACAGTGAACAGTTCAGAACCAAACGCTGCCTAAACTTGCACATGTTCTTTTTATCTTTAAATTTTGGACACCAGGTACGTTGAGAAGAGCTATGCAAGCTTGAGATGCACCACTCAGTAAGTTTAATGCGACTTAAGAAGATTTATATAGTTTCTCTTCAAATTACTACCTTTCTTGGACTTTCAGAAACATCACTCCATCACAGAACCTCGAGACAGGCCCCCAAAAAGACGTCTTGTGCTAACCAAACCGTGCAGCCCCAGCAGATTATCCGCTTTCACACGGGGCTGCTAATGGGTTTTTAGCGACCAAGAGTGCAGCGGTAAGAATCTGTTCAAGACGAGCGACCCTCTCTACATCCCAGTTCTACACCTACATCTACATCTACATCAAGACCCTCTCTACAGCCCAGTTCCCTCAACAAGCGGTCAGGTTTTCTCCTGCCGGTCAGCAGCAGAAGGCTGAAAGCACGAGAGAGGCTGCCAAGGGCAGTAACTGCTCCAGGGGAAGGTGTCCCACACCCGCCTGGGACAGGATGTCACCTGCTAAAGCTCCTTGACAACCACAGAGGAATCGTCAAGATGCACTTGCAGGGTGAGCTGGGGTCCCCACAACATCTACAGCACTCGTGCTTCTGCCTGCTCCTTCAAACTGCACCTTTCAGGTAACCAAGGGCTCCGAGCTGCCAGGCGACCTCACACAGCTACATTGATTGCGCTAACAAAGCTGCGTACACTGGCACTCTGAGGTATGCACACTACCAAATAAACTAGAACAACGGGAGAATAATCACCAATGTAAGTATCGGAAGGAGATCTTTCAAACAGTAGCCAAGACAGCAATCCGATGCCATCTCCAACAAGCTCCTTTAAAGCACTGTCCAGGAACCGTTCCTGAGGGTCATCTCCTAAGTTTTCACCAGCATTCAGGTGATAAACCAGCAGCTTACACAAGGTCTGCTCTCAAAGGGTTTCATACGAGACAGTGTGCAACCTGCCGGGGAGGGACTGTGAAAGCTCCTCCTAAGGCCAGCCTAACTTCAGCCCCTTGCCCTGCCTCCCACTAAGTCTCCAGCCTTTCTGATAATCACCAATGTACTAAGTAGCAGTAAACAAGATTCCCCTTCCTCCAGTGACAAACCATGGAGCCTTCTTACGCCAAAAGACAGAGGAAGATTCCGAGGGGACTGAAGCCAGTCTGATGGCTGAGAGAGGAGGAGGAGTAGGGGGGTTTTATTTTTTTTCTAGTGTGTCAGGGAGAGAGACTTGGCAAAAGCAGGTAGGAGACCTTGCTGCACAGAAGTATCACACATTTATCTACAGGTTTCTCACATGCACTATTTTTACTATTCAGCAGAAACACATCAGACTTCAGCCAAACGTACGTGCAAAAACTGCTTACAGCTGTGCTTAACAGGCACTGTTTACTACATATGTTTCACTTGCCATGTCTCTCACCACCTAGTGAACGAACAGGGACAGACATCTGGAAGCATTGCTGCTGCCGGCAACACAGGCACAGGTGAAGCTCCAGCCTGCAGCCCTGGAGCCGTGCACACACATCACCTGCTTCCACCTGAGCCCACAAAGCGCAGGTATTATTTACTCTGCCAAAACATTCTGAGACATTTAACCTGCCCAAGGACTGTCCGCTTGCCTTCCTACAGGGAAGGGGACAGAAATTAATCATTATAAAGAACGAACAAGAAACTCCTACAGCTCCTTTTCCTCTCTGCTCTGTGAGGAACATGCCCAGTTGAAAAGATTCCAGCAGAAGCAAATTCCCTGAGCCCTTAGGGACACCAGGAACGGGGGGGAACAGGGGGCACACCTCTCCTGGCCTAGATCCCTGAACAGATTATTACAAGATGCCCAATTGTACCTTTTCTCTTTATATTGCTACTTTATGTAATCTGAGAATTCTAGAATATTATCTAGGATTCAAATCAGCAGACTTAGTACTTGTATCATTCTCAGATTTTTCAAACAGAAGTCCTGAAAATCATGTCACTCACAAGGAAAGAGAGCACAATTTTTATTTAATTTATCCTAGACTTCAGAAGAGTAACTTTCTCCTGTTATTCCCTTCTCACAGAGGTAGTCAGCAAACACACAGGATGCCAAATTATTTCCCCACAGCTGTACTGACAGACTTTTCTGCAATGCACCAGACCAGGGTTCCCCCAAGACAACAGCCAGTACCAACCCCTTCTTCTGCCGGACGACGGGCTCAGAGCTCGTACTGACTCTTGGCAGTGACAGGAGCTCTACGCCATTAAGTATGTGCGGACTTTTCTACGATTTTTTTCAATCTAACAAAAACAAGCCGTGCAACATGGAAGGTGGAGAGAGGGAGAATAAATCCGACAGCATAGGAGTCTTTTTTCAGATTCCTTCTTTAGAAAAATAAATAAAACCAGGGAGTCTGATGGCACAGAAGGTTCTAAATGCTTTTTTGTAGACCTTCCAAATGCAAGGAAAAAACCTCACCACGCAACACAACGTTAATCCAAGGGGTAGCAATGCCAGGGACCACATCCCAAAGGCCATGGTGCAGTTAAGGTACCTCACTGCTACATCACGCGCTATCCTCTTCATGGCAGATGAGAAACGTGGACTCGGACTGATTCAAACCCACAGGAATGGAAATCTCACATCGATTCCAGGAACAAGCAAAAAGTCTTACACTTACCCGCTTGATTGGCATCTATCACACTTAAAGGAAGACAAAAAAATAACCCTTTCTGTTCCCTTAAAATCTGGAAATTGCCCAGGGAGCATTTCCCCAGCAATGATCCTCCTACACTCGGCTAACTGGTTTGCAGCCATTCCAAACGCCTCTGGAAACATCAGCAGGATCCACATGCCACAATTAAAAGCTGGCGAGTACTCAGCCACGCTGCTGAACCACCAAATGTTTGTCCTGAAATTACCGCACAGCAACTCCCTCTGCAAAAATGCCCCTCCAGCACTGCATTCTGTTTGGCAAGAGGCGAGTTGGGAAGTTTGCGATAGTTGTAACTAAACCTATCACCTTCTGTACCAAAACAGTGAAGCTTCTCTAAACATAGTGCAATCAATTCATCTCTCTTACTCACAAAAGCTTTTTAAACCTGTCCCTCCAATTGCCTTTTACTGGATAAAAGTAGTTGCTAAGAACTCAATTTATGTCTTTCTGGTACAACTGCCTCTTGTCTTCATCTCCCACACTCAAATGTGCTAGATCAGACAGCAGCGCTAACTGAGGCCCCATCTTCAATAAAATCCACAGCATGAAGATGCACAGATAGGTAACTCTTTAGAGGGGCTTCATAACCACACACAAAACTTGCACCCAACGTGTAGACCACGTATGGCAAAATAATGCTACACAAATATGCTCAGCCTTCTCCCCCGTGCTCTACAAACCCTTGCTCGCTCTCACAGCTCCCAAAGCTCACAGCAAACGCCTGTTCTGGAAGAGCACAGAGCAGGACCCTGGAAGAGGGAGGCAAAGGAAAAAAGTCAACTATTTCTAGGGCTTGAGCTACGTAGGTGGCACAGACAGGGCACCCACTGCAGCCCAAGAGATGTCTTCCATTTTCCTGCTGTTACCGAACTCTTGTATTTTACCATTACCACAATTCCAGGTTATTTCACAAGTTCCTGCCGCTACGCCCCTCCACAGTAATCTCTAAATAAAGAAGTACTAACGACAAGAGAGCTGCATCCTGCCCCTGTGAGCTTACAGCGATTCCGATCCAATTGCAGCTGTAGTTAATCTAATTGAAACGTTTCTGAACAGAGAGGAAGATCGACCATTCGCGCAGAGCTCGGGGTTCCCAGCCTGGACTCGCGCTGACCCCACGGCGCTGCTGACGGGCCCCGTGCTGCAAGAACCCGCCAAATCCCACCCGAGACGGGACCCGAACAGCCAGGGGAGGACAAAACAGGCTCAACGGGACAGATGCTCACACCACGAAAGAGGCAACGAAAAACACGACTTCAGAACTTCCTGGTTAAAACAACCACCATCCTCTTCTCACTCCGAAAGCCTAACAGGTCTCCTATCAGGCAGGTACGATGCAATGGTTTATGCTACAATGAGGATACACTGTCACTGCACAAGAACAAAAACCCCAGCATTTGGCCTTAAATCATCACTGCCATGGATTTAAATCAAGACTCCTGATGTCAGTAACACTACTTCAGAGCTAAAAACTCAAGACTAATCTCCTCTTAATTCTTACTGTCACTAAAAATAAAAGTAGGACTTAGCTTGAATTTTCCATCTTTGCTTCCAGCTACACCTCACAACTCTGTTTTCCAGTCTGCTTTGGTAGAAGTGAATCCAGATTTAAAATTCTTTTTATCATTCTCTAAAAGACCATGTAAAACATTCAATCGTAATTTGGGAGGGAATCCTGAAATGGGCACATACTGGTTACCCATATTCAAGGGAAAAAAAAAAATATTCCACTTTAGACTTTAAGCTATTGATGACATCCACCTTCACAGAAGGGAAACCACTCAATGATTAAACTTGCTGATCAAGAGTGAAGCACAAACCTTATTGAGTATGCAGTTTTATTTTATTTGCCATTTAGATGAAAGGAAGTGAAATATGAGAGAGATGTCTATGTTTCACACCTTTTTCCTGCTTCTTATTCTGCTGGACTAGAGAGAAATTTCCACTTCCTACAAGAAATTATAATTAAAATACATCTCCCGCAGTTTTTCCAATTTAGTAATTTAGTCTTCCTACCTCGCTGCTCTTCCCCACACCTACAGTCATTGAGGTTTCACCTGCCCCTGAATTAGCCATATTTGCTCCCCATTCTTACCAAGCAGGGAGGAAAAAAAGCAGCGACACCAGGGCTGTTTTGCCCCCCGGGGCTGCACAGAGCAGCAGCTCAGAGGCACAGGCAGGCACGGCCCTTCCAGCCTGGGCCAGCTGCTCAGAGCCTCAAACGCAGAGATGAATTAGCCCTGGGGGTGCTTATTCCTTTCTGCTAATTAAGAAGCACCTCAGGGCTTCCCAAAAGACAGAGAACACCTACTTACCGTTCTAAGGTTCTCAGTTCAGCGATTCGAGCCCCACTCATCTACATTTCTTATTATACACAGTATTCAAAACTTCGGTCCTCTAACTGAAGAAGTTCCAAAGTGCAGAAATTAAGGCCTTTTTGCGATTCTCAAAGTGGATGTGCTAAAAGTAAGGTTGTTTGCGGTTTCTCTAGAAGATCCTCACAACTGTATCAAGAGAATTGTGGAACAAAAACCTAACCACATTTCACAATCGATTTATTTACGTCAGATTTCCCTGAACAAAAAAACATTCAAATGGAAACCATAAGCAGTTTACATGAAAAAACAACAGGCAGCAGTGAACTATAACATCCCCTAAAAGGTGAAGTGGTAAAGTGCAACCTTTCTCTTTCGAGTTGGTCACTGGAACAGAGGGGATCTGGAAACAAACAAAACACTATCAAAATCCGTATTCTGTTTGCTCCCAGCTTCGGGCAATAAACATGCGTCCTTCTGAATCAGCTGATGGGTTTTAACAGCATCACCTGAGCTTAAGGTGTGCAATTTTTTCTTTTTAAATAGGGTACAGCTGGAATTTTTCAGCATTTTGACATGCTCAGAGCATTGTTTTCCAGTGTTTCAGACCAAAGGTTATTGTTTAAAAACAGTATCTAAAAGACATGCCAAAGTGTTTTAAGTTTCAGTTCAACAAAGGGAAATGCGAAGTCCTGCACCTGGGGGTTGAACAGCCCTGGACACCAACACATGTGGGGCCGTCCCGCCAGAAAGCGCCTTGGCCAAAAAGGATTTCTGGTCCTGGTGAACACCAAATGTGAGCCAGAGTGGAGCAGAAAAGGGTCAGGGGGATATAAATAAACACCTGAAGGAAGGGAGCAGGGATGACTGAACCAAGCTCTTCTAGCGGTGCCCAGTAACAGGACAAGAGCAACGGGCACAGATTGAAATGCAGGAGGTTCTGTCGGCAAATGCTTTTTCAGGGTGAGGGTGACCGAGTGCTGGCACAGGATGCCCAGGGAAGCTGCAGGATCTCCATCCCAGGAGATGCTGAAAAGCCATCTGGACATGGTCCTGGGCACCAGGCTCTAGGTGGCCCTGCTTGAGCAGGTGGGTTGGACCAGATAATCTCCAGAGGTCCCTTCCAACCTCAATCATGTGGTGATTCTGTTGTTCCATTTTAGCTACGAAAATACATCCCACTGTTTCTGAAATCATAAATCTGCATTCCAGTTCCTCTCTAGACACTCCCAACCTAAAGCAAGTCAACAAGAAAAAAAGAAAACCTCAAAGCCTTTGTGAACTGCCTCCCCCACATTCAAATCTGCAGCAGCTATAAACGCATGCATAGTAATTGTCATCTTTACTCGGGGCTAAATAAACAGACTTCAGTCAGCACTGTCTTCTTACTGTGACACAAAAGACCATGAATTTCCTTTTGCTCAGACAGGCAAATACAGATACAAAAATAAGACTGGAACATTGCAGAACAGTTTGTCTTCCAGATATCTACTTAATCCACAACATGTCTGTCCAAATAATTAAGTTGGTATGTCATAATCGGAAGTGATACAGATTAAAACAAGAAAATTACTTGAATACCTGTTCCACACCGTTTAAAGCATATTTCTAATCGTCTTGTATACCTTCAGGTACAGTCCGAAAGTTAGATTTCTCAAAAGCCAGAAGTACTGATGTTTTCCCTCAGATAACCCCAAACTTACATTAACTCAAATCTTCACGGCAGAGCACAGCATCCAGGAACTGTAACACGCTTACCTTTATCTCAATAACAAAGTGTTGACGATCCCTCCAGGATTCATTCCCTTGGGTGAAAGAGCAAAAGGATCTTTCACAGTTATCTTTGGCAGCTGACCAGGAAAGTGGAGATGTCCTTAAAGCTGCTCGTTGTGTCTCATCCCCAGGCTCCCCAGCAGCAGCAGGTGGCCGAGCAAAGCTGTCCCCGCACGCCGACAGGCTGCTGGGATCCTGCTTGCAGGACTGCTTTAAGAAGCCAAAGCACACAAACATAGGCTCCACAATCTCTCCTGTGAGAAGCTCCTTGAAATCCAGCTCTTCAATCATCATTATACGCGCTCTCCACTCCCTGCCTATGCGACCCAACGTTCAGAGAACAGGTTTCAGAGGTTCCCATTCTGCAAATCAACCCCCTTGAATCAGGCACCTTAACTCAGAGTTGGCATCATGCGATTAAAGAGGCACGTTCTTCACATCTGCAATAAATTCTTAATACTATAACAAACACCTCCTCCACCACACTTCTGTGTTTGCTTAACCTTTACATCATTGTTTCCTAGAATGAATCCCCTATAATTTCTAACAGGCTGTTTCCATGGTATTGACACACCTCCCCATATTATTTTATGTGGACAATCACAGCCGCTTCACAAAGTCCTTGATTAGATTCTAAATCGGTAGCCACAGTACGGTGTAATGTGCTTCTCACTAAATTGATCCTTGCTATTGTCAGACACAAGAATGTGGCTCATACATTGCACGTAATCTTCATTCATCACTTTTCAATTAAACCTCTCTAATAAGGAAAGACTGAATTCAAAAGTGAGACCATTATCACCTGATGGCTGAAAGTTTAACTCAGCACCAACAAAAATAACTCGCTGTGCCAACACCCTCTGCTCTTACTTTGGTAGCAACTCAACGGCCCCCAAAGCAGAACAACTCGAACACAACGCAGAGCCTGGATCTAGTCTGACAGTTTGCAGCATTTAAGCCACCCACAAGGCCTTTTGGGCAAAATCAAGCAAAAGAAACTTCCTCAAAACATCTCATTCCCAGAACTCCCTAAATAGCATTCCAGCATCCCTAGCATGCTTCCAACATACCCTTTTCCACCCAGTAGCGATTTCAAAGCATACCAAATGGTGGTGCTTACCACTGGGCAACTACTGCAAAGTCCAGAACAAAACTGAGGAAGCACTTCTCCATATGCTTCACCTTTCTATTTCGCCACTTCAGAGAGAGCCCCGAGATGTCACTGCTGCCGATTCATTTGCTTTCCAGAGACGACGCTGCGGGAGGCCCAGCTGACTCTCCTAGGGCCACAGCATCGCCACGGCCATCCCTGGGACACCATCACTGAGGCTGAGGAGAGCAGAACCTCCAGGCCCCGGCACTACGAAGTCCTTATGTACTCAGGTGGATGACTTCCAGTTCTGGAAAACTGTGTAAAGGAAGCCAAATTTCTCAAAAGCCTATTACAACAAGCCAGGCACCCAGTAGCTCCCAAGCTCTCTGGATGGCTGTCAGCTGGCTTTCTGCACCTATAGAACTCCAGTGAGGTAAAGGAAGAAATATTTGGCTGTTTGTAGTGCATTGTTGCTCAAAAAGAAGAAGTACCAGGCTACAGAGGTTTATCTTCTCTACATCTTATATTACTTCAACAGACAGCTAAATATAGTAAAAATTGTGATTATTCAGCACATCTTGAAAGCAACAATTTCCCTCCCAATTAATTTCCAGTTCCTCAGATTAATTATCTACTCAAATTTTCTTGATGCACACACTGCAAGAAGCTGAATGTGTTTCCTGTAAATTAAATTGCCTTCAGAGATAATGATGCTCCTAAAAGAACTAACTTTGACTAAGCAAAGACTCAAAAACCCACGCTACTGCCTGGATGGGCAGACAGCAGAAAGCAATGTCTCCGGACAGTGAAACTCCGGAGCTTGAACCTCAACAATAAGCTGCTTCCACTTGTCCTCAGGGTAATGACCCTAACATAATAATGAGAAGCAGCTTTTAATTGGCCCAAATAAGAACGAAACTCAAAAAAAAAAATAAATCAGGGATAATCACTATTGTTCACAACTTCAGCCACTGTGGACCTGTACTCCAGGAGTCTTGATGTCTACCAAGCCTGCGGATGGTCCAGACCTATTTCTGTCACATCTAGTGACAAAGCTCCCGTAAATTTCTGTTAACACCTGATTGGAAACTTCAGGAGAAAGCTGAAAGCAGACTCTGCAGAGAGATCAAGTACGTCGCTCTGTGTCAGGCCACAAGTTCCAGAAGAGCAGTTGCAACCGCACGTTGCCACACTCAGGAGCAGGAATAAGCAAGCGCCTCTGCCTTTCTCCACCCAGAGCCAGGAAAAGATTAATTCCAACAGCTCTGTATTTTTTTCTTGGCATTTCTTTATTCTCCTACTCTGTGGCCTGATCCTGGAAGGGGCAGTGTTTGAACACCTAGGAACAAAGCAAGAAAGTTGTTCAGTACCTGTCAAATTCCTTTTGCTAAGAACAGCAGTTCTATTAAAACCATTTAGTGGAACAGAAACCGCTGTCTTTCCAGGGAGGTGACCAGCACCACAGCCACTTCTCCATCCCAATTCTGCATGGGGTCACTGCTGGACCGTGCCCTGCTCAAACTGCAAGAGCAACCAAAGCTCAGTTCCCCTATCTAGTTTCTTACCGTCTTTCTTCAGGATTGTTTCATTATTGTTAAGTGCTGGAGCCCAGTTCTGTGGCCAATACGCTTGCACCACGCTGCCCCGTGCACCGCCAGCCCCGCACAGCCTTTCCTCTCCAGCTGCAACGGGACTTGGGTTGGAGCACTGCCCCAAACCTGCCCTCAGATCACCCCGCTACACCAACCTGCCCGCCTTTGGCTTTGTGCTGGAGGCACGAGGGGACAGGAGACACCCTTCGGTACACAGACAAGTCCACTGCAGCATTGTATAGTCAGAATAAGAAGGGAAAGAAAAAGTTTTACTCCTCCAAGGTCTGTGATTTGAGGACAACAAAGGGAACTTGCAGAACAAAGCGTGTCTGAAATCAGGTATCTGTTAAAAGCTTACACACTTCAGTCTGTCTAGATTACTAACGAGGTATAAGTGGTAATGCACAACCAGACAACAGAAAGAAGGCAGGGTTAGCATGCTATACACTGATCTTATAAAATATTTAAGCAAAGCATGTGACCGTTGATAATACGGACTGTGACTGAACAATAGGCTGCACATAAACAACTTTTTCCCCCCACAGCCTTTGAGTGTGTGGGTATCTGTGAAGGAGGGTTGAAATAAAAAAATTGACTTAAGAAAGAAAAAACACAACATAAACGCTGAGACAGTACAGCCCTTGGAAAGTGTATTTGTAATATTATGCATCCTAGTTTGGAAGGAGACACACATACACACTAACAGATTCTGCAAGCATTAGGTTTTTGAGGAAACACACACAAGAGGAACGATCCTGCTGAGAACAAAGCTCTCATGCTCACCTCCAGCCCACAACTCCAGTGAGCCGTGTTCTGCGGGACAAGACCAAACAAGCCTGTGCTTTAATAATTGATACAGTCCCCACCCCAGCTAAGGCAATCACTTAGCTGTATAGAAACACTAAACTACAGCATCTTAAATTCACCTCCCTAAAATTCAAACATATATATATATTTTTTTCCCCAAAAGGAAGTAAAACAACAAAAGAAGACAACCAGGTAACAGACCTAAATTTAGTTTCTCTTCTTCTGGATCACACCCTCTGCCAGCTCACTTCTACTTTGACAAAGCAGTAACAATACAAACCTCTTCCTTTGTTAAAACGCAACACATCCCATTTGTGCTCGGATGGAAAAAACAGATACTTAAGAATGCACCATATCACGCCCTTTTTCCTATTTAGTCTACCTACGTTACCACTGATTTTTCTGGCAAAGGTGAACAGTGGGTATTGTACTGCATTGTTGCTCAAAAAGAAGTACCAGGCTACAGAGGTTTATCTTCTCTACATCTTACATTACTTCTAATATAATACTTCTAAAAAAGCCAAAGCCATGAGAGGATTTCAATTATTGTCTTTAAGACTGAGAGTGACCCCTTGTAAACTGAAACATTCTTGTTCAGATGCAATAAGCCATCGCCATCCAAACACTACGTGGTTTCTGTGGTGGTGTTGGTATTATGCAATAATCAATCCTCTGTTCTCCAAAATCATAGCTACTATACCTCGTATGCTAGCAAAATACCATACCAGCCAGAACAGCTATGAAGACAAAGAAGATAGATAAAGAAAACATAAAAACATAACTAGAAATCAATTCTACTCTGGAAATGTATATTTTCAAGGCATTTAGACCTGTAACACTAATCCTATCCATTATAAGATAGAGTGGTGGTCAAAGTCTACACTGCAATGAAATTTTCAGAGTTTCCTGGTGAGCAGATTTGCCTGCAGTTGCCCTCATCTCCTTCCCTACAGATTAAAAACAAATTAAAACACAAGTTGATATTGTGAAGAACAAGTTTTCCACTACGTTAGTGAGTACCGTGTGCATTTAGGCTCTGCTGTTTGCAAAGTGTTTCTTTAAACCTATGCCCAGAAACAAAACAGAGACAAAAGCTATGAGCAAGTTAATTAAGTTCTGGGATAATTCCAATACTGGACAATCACGCAGTTTATTTGGAAAAACGCAGTCAACACTGGAGATATAAAATACTAAAGAATATTTTAGGCAGGTATCTTTACTCCCCATAACTACTACAGGATGGATCTACACAGTTCTGTGCCACTATTGCTGGGTATATAAATAACGGGCTTTGAATCACACCCAGAAAAGGAATGAAAAATTGATGTTACACCAGAACAAGTTTTTTTGCTTGAGGTTTCTTTACGCCGCTATTACAGCTCAAACACTGATGCCATTTTTACAACCACAAATAAAAGAATTACTGCTCTGTTTCAGAAGCTGCCCAGGGTACCCCTGTCACCAAAGCAAGAGGCCAACGCTTCCATGAAAGCATCACTTCTACCTTCCACCAGGTACCCCCACCGGGGAGGATGGAAAGAGAGGGACAAGGGGAGCGGGAGGAAAGGAGCAGGGTCAGCTCATTAAGCCAAAATCCCAGGAGGTGACCAGTATCTTCTTTAGGGAAAGATGCAGTCAAATATCATAGATGTACAGAGTGAACAACGTAGGCAGAAAGGATGCTGGTACCAAAAGGGAAATTAATGATGACCTGAATTTAAAACACAGAAGTCGCCCACGCGGAGAAACATCAGCTCACAAACATCCCCGTGCTGTACGGATCCGTGAGAGAAGGTTGCATTCTGGGACACGTCAATTAAAATTAAGAATGAAATAACTCTGTGCAACGGTGCTGAATGGCATTTTCTCTCAAGAGACCACAAGTTCAAATTGAGATTTCAGCTGCGCAATCAGGTTTCCATTCTTAACTCTTTCATCTCCAACGCAATTGATCAGCTCATGAGAGTCTTCCCTTCAACTCTCTCCTAATTCCAAAGACGTTTTACAGAGACCCGTACCTGCCTGAAGCCCAAAGTCCAGACTGACAGCCCTTCCATCAGAATTAAGGAGACACGAGTTCTGCCAGAAAGGAAGACCAGCTCTGGATTACCATGGGTGCCATCAGAACTCAATCTGGAATTTCAGGCCACACTTCACAGCAAGTTCACAGCCGTGTCTGCTCTGGATGCCCACAGGATCCTATGGGAATCCA
The DNA here is from genome assembly GCA_013399365.1 of Pampusana beccarii. Lineage (NCBI taxonomy): Eukaryota > Metazoa > Chordata > Aves > Columbiformes > Columbidae > Pampusana > Pampusana beccarii. The sequence goes on from VWYH01004011.1 coordinate 1,935,570, forward strand.
GCTCTGCAGTCGCACCACCACCGGAAATACAACCAAGCAGAACCACAACACGGTATTTCTACTCGAGCTAGACTGTGTGACATGTCCAAAGCCATCCTGACATTTTTCCTCAGGAGAACACGGAGTTGAATTTTAAGAGGGAAAAAAGGACCTTTTCCCAATTCGTTAGATACCCAAAAATATTGTCTTTGTAATCCACAAGAAACATTAAAAACCAACATAGTTTATGTGGTGCGTTTCCATCATTAGCTTAAATTTTAAAGGCATCTTTAAAAAGCAGTTATCTATAATTTACACCCAGGAGAAAGTTAATTCTCCCTGTCCCTTTAAAAGAAAGCTGTGGATTTTTTAGACTAAAAAAACCAAAACACTTAAGGGAACTTTTAATACAGGAAAAAGGGATAAGAAAACGAGGGAAGAACTCAACAGTCTTCATAAACATTTCTGTGACTCCAACTGCCGACCGGTATCCACACAACGCACCTCCGCCAGCTTTCTTTGAACACAAGAAAATCCGAAGAGCGACAATTCCTGAAACACACCCACACCTTTCCAGTGTATTTATACAAGCACACACAGCATTTCAGCTGCTGCGGACATGACTCTTCCTTTACTATCTCGCTGCACACGGCGAATGCTTCGTCTACCAGTGTCTCTTTTTCTGGAAAGCCTCTGGAATCCAGGCAAGCTTGGGATGTGTGTTACACAATATTTGCTCTGCCTCTTGGTACAGGCAGCAGAGGAAGAAAATTACGCTTGAGCATTGAAAAGTTTGCGTTGGCACCGTTCAGCCGAAATTTTAAAGCGTCAGCTTTGTAAAAGAAAGAGAAAGAAAACTAAACTGATCCCCTGTAAACGAGACGCAAAGATGATTCTGACTGTAGTCTCAAAAACCAAAAGCAGAAAAACTTACTGGATTAACAGTGTGTCACAGTAGATTTAAAGCAACTTGCAGACAGATGTTTCCGTCGCTATTTACACACCAAAACCAGTGGCCAGATTCTCAAAATTGTTCAGTGGATGGACGGATCGCTCTTTAATTGATCTTTAATATTTGGAGTTGGTGTATACCAGCTTGAAAGGTTTGAAACTCTGTCCCTCATTTTTGGGTTGCCTAAATAGCATCAGTTTTCTCTTTGAAGATTTGGCCCTTGAAGAAATGGTAGGAAAGAACACATTTTCAAATAAAATATATTAAAAAGGGCCATAATCTTTTCAACAATTCAACTGAACAACATTCTCCGTCTCACTTCACCTTCTCATAGAGTTGATGGAAAATACTTATTTTTGTGTGTTAAAATACAGAAGCCACAACTGCAAATACAAAGGTCTGTCTGTCACTATCACACAAATAATGAATTACCACTTTTTTGCATCTCCTCGTACTGCTGCAGCCAGGAGAGAAGGGTGTAACGTCACCTTCTGTTTGCTTCATATTTACGGAATGTTACCCACAGAAGCCTTTTTCCGCTATCTCCTACATCTAAAATGATTGATGGCTGATGTTTTTGATGTAATTACAAATGGCTCTTCCCTCCAGAAATAACCTGCTCAAAAGAGTATTGTACGTTATAAGTAAAGTATTACCCTTAAAAATTGCCAACGGTATGCACTAATACATAGCCCTGATATTACTGTGCCACTAGCTGGTGTCATGACTGTCACTGACAGATGAAAAGCTGAATAGGAAAGAGGAAAGAAATGGGATGTGATAAGATCGCATCATAAAATACAAGATAAATGTGTCACCGTGACCAAGACGCATTCTAACCTCAGCTAATAAAACAACATGTCATAGTAGAAGGAGAAAGAATGACCCAGAGGAGATGAAATTGCTAAAGACAAATGTGAAATGTTCCTCGTCTAGCATGCATTTACATACATTTACATATGCTAATATGAGAAATATATTTTTTTAAAACTCTTGTGAACATACTGCAGTCCGTTCTTTTTGGGCAAAGAGAAGAAAAGAAGAACCAGAAAGTACAACAAGATTATTAAAACCCCGAGCTGGGAGCAGGGGGGAAGAAAGGAGCTGTGGGGTCAGATTCTGACACTTTTACTGCTGGGACACAATCACCCTGCAGAAGTGAATCAGGACCATAACTAGCAGACTTCAAGTTTCAGTATATTTTATTAAATATCTACTAACTTGCCCGCTAGTGCTAAAAGGCAGGAACAGGCTTTCCACATAACTGATTCACTGAAATTTCACCCAGAAAACACTGTGCTGAACTCCGCCTGACCACGGATGCTGGTTGGCACGTACTGCCCGGGCCGAGCTCGCTGCCTGCCCTCCGGGCCACAAACACACAACTTCTCTTTCCCCTCGGATCTGCAAACCGGCCACAAGGATCACCTGTCACTGAGCGTAAACTATGCAAAGTGCTTCTGAAGCCCTTATCACGGCAATGGAGATTTCAATGCACGTGTAAACCAAGGCGCTATGCGTGTCTTGAATTCTTAAGTGTGGGGAATGTTTAATTGGTGCCATCCTGATGCCCCAGCACGGGGAGAGGGTTACGGTCGGTCAGGAATGGGGTCGGCAAGAGCTGCTTTAGGACAGGCCTCGCTGTCTTCACCCAAAGAAGCAACAAGCGTGAACACCCAGAGGGAAATATCTCACCCATTAAGTCCAGTCACCTCTCCCATGAGTGTCCAAGAATGCTCATATGAAGACCACTTCTCCATAAATATTAAGATACGACTGTATTTATAAGATCTAGAGGCAAAAAAGGAAAAGAACCTAAATGGTAAAGAATTTCTTTTGCAGCTATTTTCAAAGTATTACCAACTCAACAGAAAAAAATAAGGTACAATAATGCACAAGCCAAGCAGCATGTAGGGGAAGTAATGAAAAGAAATAGCTTTTGAAGTTACCAACATAGAAATAACTATTGCCTTTTCATTAAAGGCAACTCTTAATATCATCCATTACTCTTAAGAAAGTCTGCCAGCAATCCCGGAGTTCAAGGGTACATCTCAAGGCCAGATGCTGTGAAAGCTCTGAGAGCTGCATTTTACAATAGTAAGCAGCATCTACACATACTTTATAAATGAAATCTACCATTTACAAAGTCACTCTTTACATTCATAGCATCTGGCATTTCAGTTGATATCTTTTACAACCCAGGAGAAGATTATTTATAAGTGTTCCCTCATTAGAGCATCATAAAAAATGATCTATGAAGAGCTGCACTCTGAAGCTAGTGAAAACCGTATTTAGGATTCATCAGAGGCTTAAAACGGCAGAGAGATCACCAAGAAAGCCCAGCTGGGCAACACTGGTCTCCCAAAACATATTGCTGGTTTTACAGATGAGCTGATAACCAATGTAATTGAGGCCAGGAGCATAAAGCACCTGCTGAATTAAGTTTAAATGGTAATACATTCCTCCTAATTTAACGTATGTGAAGAACAGGAGAATTACTCTGGTCACCATTGCTACCGTTAGGAGGAAGGTTTAAGAAGGACAAAACAGTAACAGAAGTCAGTGAGGTGACTGGGAGTAAACAATGGACCTGGGGGGATGTCAGCGTGACCTGACACAGAACCAGAGCATTCCTATGGAATTCACGCCAGTATGGGACTGGTGCCATGGAAGAGCTTCTAGCCACCATTTCCATTTCTAGAATGAGGGTCTGGTTTGATAATCAATGAATAATAAAGATTCAGGAAGTTCTTGATAGAGAAATGCAGCCACCTGCATAATCTGTTTTATAAATGAGTCATTTTGTCCATTCAAAACAAAATAACTTGCTCTGCATTACTGTAATTCAGTACTGTGCGAAGTACACGATATAGTCTCAGTTACTGGTTTCCTTATCAAACGTTTTTCCACAGCTCCTTGGAATTCAACACAATCTCAATAGCCTGTATTAAACCCTATCTCACTCAAATTTGGAAAGCTCTCATCTCTGCATCAATTCTGCTATAAACACCGGTTTAAGTCTTTGTTAAATGTGTCACAAAACCAACCAGCTAAGGCCACATGCTGCCACGGCTGGAAGGCAAAAGGGCCTTTATTCCCACAACACCGAATTCCCCTGACAATCACATCATCAAAAGAGAGGGATGCAAATAGCTGCAGATGCAAAACTTGCTAAAATAATTTGAAAGAGTTTACAATTCAAACCACACAGGAACTGTTTCCATCTCAGGGCTCTACCACCCATAAACAAATTGTGCTGCACATCTTTCATCAACTCCTTAATGAATTACCAGTTTCTAAGCCAAAAAGTCTTGTCAATGTTCCAGACGATTCTGATCAGTGTTACACTATGCACAGCTCCAGAGTAATGCTACTTGAATTAAATCATCTCCTCCATAGATATTTTTTTGCGCAGATATATATACATACACATAAAAAAACATTCTCTACAGTATAAAAATAAGCCCTCGCATTCTGGTTTCATTGCAGGCTTTCAGGAATATCTCTTTCTCTGAACATTACAATAGTCTTGCTGTAGAAGTTCTACTAAAAATAAAAGTTCCGAGCAATGCCAAGTGATTCAGCTTACGGAGGCAGAAATTCCCAAGCTCAAAAATTCTTCAGGTTTACTCAGAACAGTTTTCGCTCTATTTTTTGAATACCAAAAAGAAGTGTTGCAATGCTAAGGATAGATGTGTGGGATTAGCCAAAAGGGAAAACTCAGGCATTTCCATTTCCTGCTGTAAGCAGGTGTGGGCTTGACTCAAAGAGGCAGAGAACACCGCAGAAAGTAATGAATTTTCACATTACTTCAGTATACGGGGAGCACTGGGGAATCACCACCCCTTAGTAAGACAGAAGAGAACTTTGTAGGTACAAAAGATAACGACTCCTCAGAGAAAGGGAGATTTTAGCCTCGGTGCTCCTCGAGGTTCTCTCAGGTACAGTTCGCTGCTCACCGCTCAGGCATGCCGACAAACAAACAAAAATTTAAAAAATCCCAAAGCATGGCTGCAGCCTAATGAGACACAAAGGACACTGACATTTAAAACTATCGAAGTCTGAGTTTCAGTTTTACTTTTATCCAAGAATTTGGAATACACTCTCTCTAGTCTCAGGACTTGAGGGACTCCATTCACTCTTAAACCTCTCCTTTTGCTGTTTACTCTGTGGTTGGAACACAGGGAGGAATCATCACATCCCCCTCATTCTGAAAAGGAAAAACAAAAGAAAACCTACTAACAAAAATCCCACATTCCATTTCCCACTAGAAACAAAATCTTAGAACATAAACTAAACATCACCTCTGCTATCCCAACCTCACCACTACTAAAGCTACTGCAATTAATTTCCTTATCTCCTGTAGTATAAACAAGTGTGTGCAATTCTATGAAAAATACAGATGGCTAACACAAAATTATGAAGTAGACTCCTATTAACCAAAATACCTTGGAAGGCAGAGTTAAAGAGAAGAAAGCTCCCATCCACTATCAAGCCTCATACGCAACCGTAACTTTTTCTGCCTTTTTTGCCATGAAGTATTTGTTGGGCACAGCTGAGCTTTGTGGACAACATCAGTCACATAGAAGATGCTACTGAAACAACAGTGGCTTTCAAAAACACGAAGAACAGGGCCTTTTCAATGCTCCCCTCTGTTCTCAGGAAGATCTGAACAAACCCAACATATACAGAGCTCCCAGGCCAAGTCATTTGGTCTCGATGTTGCTTCACCAGCAAAAGCAGTTCCATGAGATCCTACACACACACACTCCTGTCCACTCCTTGCCCTTCTCTTTCTCCCTCTGGCTGACTTCATACAGAGCCACTTCTCTCCCTGGATCAATTCCCTGCTCTTGTCCACAGAACAGCCCCGAAAATGTGTGCTTCCATCATCAGGAGGGCAACCTGTTGCATAATTTGGGAAAAGGATCTAAGCCTGTTAACGCAGCGAAGCTGAAGCTCCCATCTCACACAACCATACCCACAAATGTGTCCAGAAAAGTGAACAGGCAGTGGTGGAGTCTGAAATTTTAGTTTCCTTACTTCTAAGGTAATGTGGGTTTAATTATTAATTCTTTGTCTTAGAGCGGTATCTTGGGGGGTAAGGGAAGGGAGTAACACCTCCTTAGACTAGCACAGGCATTTCAGAAGTTTTGGGGTGGAAGAAGCGGTGAGTAAAGTATATTATGGTATGTTCCCTACACCTTTATGGCCTATTTCAAATGAAACAGCAGCTTTTCAGAAGTTGCACAATTTTGCTATCACAGGGGAAATAAACTAAGAGTAATTGAGGAACAGATGCAGGAACAGGTAAAGACAAACTGAGAACACGCTAAAATCCTCACAATCAGAGAAATGCCTTATTATTTAACACCCAAATATAGAGACACAAGCATTTTCTCCCAGTGGCCCTGACCCTACTCCTACTGAAGTCAGTATCAAAACCTTAATTTAGCGACAGAGGTGAATGAACTCAGAGAAGGATGTTTGAGATTAAATTTTTGCAAACAGCCTTGCTAGAAATGTCCAGTCTGCACAGTTCCAAATGTGACTGTTTAACATGCTTCTTCCCCACCCTGTTTTCTCCTCCATAATTAGAATTTCTACATTATGAAAGACCTTGATGTACATAATTTTTTAAAAAGAAGGCAAAAAAAAGCTTTCATTTTTAGTAACAGCAGTGTAACTTAAGCAAAAAAAGCAGCCAGCCTGATTGTCCCTGTACACCAGCTCACCTCACGGCCTTTGGTACAGGTGGTTAAGAAACAGCCTCGGGAAGCGGATCACTGGAATGTTTTCCTCAGCATGTCTATTGCTGTAACAAAGCTGCATACACACAAACTGGACATTACAAACCCTCATATCCAAACACACACAAAAGCACTTCTAGAATAATACAGTTCTTGTAACATCGCCTTCAGCAGCAGAGCACCTGCACTCCCCCAAGGCACACGGTGTGTCCTGCTGCAGCCCAGAGCACCTCAGCCCTGGGGAGGGTCCCCACCATATACATCCCCACACCTGATTGCCAAAGTTCCACACCTGAGTTAGGCAGTTACTGCCTAAAGAGTTACGATATCCCCCGTCCCAGGGGACTCCTGCCTCTGTGGCAGAGCGAGCAGAAGGGAACGTGTGCCTCCACTAAGGTGCTCCAGTTCGTAGTTCAACATCTCGGTAACTTAGGCCTGAAGCAGATTCCCTTTGGCCAACACTGCTGCAGGGGTCACAACGGCTGGCAAAGGCTTTACTTTGGAGTCAATGCTGCTGCATCTCTTTACTCCAGGGTTGTAGGGCACACTAGAGCTGTTTCAGGCCTACACCCACACGGGGCAGCCCAACGTCTGTGAGAATCCGTGTGTGAATCCATATAGAGATCCACGTTAAAAAAATCAAGCTGCCTTCTCACTTGTTTTTTCTAGTATGACTTGCCCAACTGTTTAGAAAATGATGATGGTTTTGCATGCTGCAGCTCTATTAACATTTCTTCCACAAGATTTCCATCACCTGTACAGAATCATATCAGGTATATCATCAATGCATTAACTACTTTTTTATCCTGCCAGATCTACAGCTTCACACTCTCTCACATTAGTATCATTCCCTAGCGAAATGCTTCAAGGACAAAGTGCTGAGGAAGAGCAGCCTTACAGAGTTCAGTGCCTGAATGGTAGTAAAGTATTTTCTGAAGCAGAAAAAACAGAATGGGAGAGTTTTTGCCAAAAGCCACTTTAAGTGACTCCTTTCTCCTTCACAACTTCATGGCCCTGAGGCAAGCCAGCACTTAAGGTTTCAGCTCCAGATCAAAGCTGTATGTGGTAGAGCAACCAAACACATTCTAACAGTTCCACACTTCAAGATCCTTCTGAATTTCGTGAACTCTGCACTTACACTCAGGCCCCTGCAGAAGGTCAGGCTGCAGGTACTCAGCACAGCCTTCAGCAATCTCCGCTGCCCATCAGCACAAGGGGAACGGCCAAGGGTGACACCAAAAAGGCGACACCTGCCCTGCTTGCTCACGGCCACAAGCAGAGTTTTCCAGCATCTCTTTCTTCTACCAGTGCTCCCAGGTACAACGCTGCTTTTGTGGCCTTGAACTTCAGGACACGTGGCTATTCCCAGCAGAAGTCAAAAAGCATAGTTAGAAGTTACTCTTGATTCTTTTTAGTTAAAATTTCATAACTGTCTTTATTCAGATTTTAATGTGAAGAGTCTCTAAATACATTAGATATTTAGTTAATGTGGCAGAAGTCCCTTCTAGTATCTCTCCCATTTTTGTCTGTATGGGTTGTGTACACTTGCCATTCACCTTGAAGTCATTTATCCATTTAGCTTAGTTTTACTTAACCGTGATCATTAAAGCTAAAAGATTACTGTCTAAAGGCTCTGTACACAATAAATTTCTCCGACAAGTCATGGTTTAAAACTACTGCCTTTCATTAAGTAAAACATTCTCTAATCACTGTTGTGGTACCAGCCTGAGCAGTTATACTGCAAAAAGACCTCAGAAAGAACCAAGAACACTTGCTCCATCAGAAAAGATAAAATAACATCTCTGCCTGGTCCTCAACTACGACAGGCAGCATAAAAATTAAAACCATGCGATTTTATTGCTTTGATTTGGAAGGAGAATTTACGCATTAACTGAAATCCACGACCTGAAGTGATTACAAGCTTTCACTCTCACTCAAGCTTTTCCTCCTATCAAAACAGAAAGCCCAGAAGACAAGAACACAGCTCAGCTGCACAGGTCAAGAGACACTAAATACACCTTTTTTTGCAATTAGCATTCTGCTCCTTACCTCCAGTTTTTTTCTTCATGTATTGAAAAAAAAAAAAAAATCCCTAAGAGCTACTAATTAGATCTATTTATTTAAAAATCAACAACCCATTGCACATAATTTAACAAGTACAGCAACTTCGGGTCAGGCAGCATGAACAGGACCACATCCACAAATGGAATCCCTTCCTCCCTAAGAAGTCCACAGGCAGGGTGACAAACAAGCACCCCAAACAAAACCAGGATGGGGTCACCTCCAGCAGGCAGGGCAGTGACAATGGGGACCCTCTACAGACAATGAAATGCTCACTCCAGGGCCAGCTGAAAGGGACTTTCCTCTCAAGCCAACCAACACCCTATTTGCATCGAGAAATGATTCAGCCTTCTGTTATGGAGATGGACAAGTTGAACACAGCAGGATTAAACCAAATTGAAGCACCCCTAACAATTCCAGTGCACTGAACCAAAACAAATTCACAGACGTATTATCAGTGACGTATTACTGTTGCATTTTCTTATGCTAAAATACTCTCTTTCAAATTAAAAAGGCAGAGAAGAAACAGGAGGGCTGAAGAAGGCAACACCTCACTCCAGTTTGAGGAGCAGCTCTACCCTGCCACCACCTGAATTGATAGGGTTTCCTGAGGCTCACAAGGAAGACGAAGGAGGTTAACAGGGTAAGCGCCTATAAATTACAGGGGTCTACATGATCTCTATTTATTTAAATCTAGCATGCAACTGCTTTACTCTGCAATGCCCAATGACACTCCAAGGTAAAGAATAATATTTGAAATATTTTCGCAGAGAGCTGTAAACCCATTAAAATTATTAAGATGACAACCAATAAGGCTTTTTGTTTAAGATAACATTAGAGTGAAAAACTGAAGTTCTTTCCCTGGCATGTTCAACAACTAAATCAAAGAGAAAGCAATTGAACACTGTATGGGAAAAGCAAACATTTAACAAAAGGACAATAGCAAAGCTTTCTTTTTAAAAAGCACTATTTCTAGCTGTTCATGTCAAAGAGCTCCCTAGATTTATTGAACAGGATAAGAAGGTCAAATAAAACAATAGCTTGCTTTTTTTGGGTGTTTCACCAGTTAACACAACAGAGACAAAAGCAAAATCTCTCTCGAATGCTCTGCTAGAAAGAGCAGCTCAGCTTTTACTCTTAGTTCTCGGCTAAAAAATGAAAACGCGAGTAAACAACCCCTTGCAGCCCCTGCCAGCCTCCTCCCTCCCACCCAGCCAGGACCCCCGCACACGCGGCCGCACTCAACTGCCAGAGCCCGAAGGGAAGGACACAAGTTTCGCACTAACCTGTTTGAGTTCCGCAGGCATTGATGCAAGGTGCCAGCTTCGCCGTCCCTAGCAGAGAACCCCTCCAGCCTCCTGCGACCCCAGCCTTCTGCTCCCACCGCCTCCGGAGCCTCTTTCCCCCGCGAAGCTCGCTCCTTTTGTAACCCCAACCAGCAACCTCGCCGCTCCGCAGCCTCCCCGCGGACACAGCCCATCCAGGGGAACGAGACCACCAGCCAACGCCGCTCGGAGGGCAGAAAACACCCCGCGGCAGCTCCCAGCCGGGACGCGCCGCTCTCACATGGCTCTTTCCCCGCCGCTCCCGGGAGGCTCCGTCCCGGGGGGCGGAACTGACGGGCAGCCGCAGCCGGAGCGGGCTGGGGCGCGGCCACGCCCGGCGCGCCGGGGGAGCGGGAGCGCCCGGNGGAGCGGGCGGAGGCGCCGCAGCGGAGATCGGCTCCCCTGGGCCGGCGCTGCAGGGCACCGAGCCCCGGAGCCCCCCGGGGTTCCCACGCTGCCCCGCCCGGCTGGATCTCCCCCGCTGGATGATAAAGACAAAGAGGGAAAATGTCACTCAGCAGCAGCGGTAGCAGCGTCTCTGGAAGCGCTGCCCCGCTGGCTGCCGAGGCTGAAAGCCCCTCGGACACCGGCTGCACTGAGAGCGCAGTTGCCGCCTGAATGGCGGGGGGAGGATCTAACGCGAAAGCACAAGAAAGAAAACGCTCTTGTTTGCTTACTTAGTGCACTTCACTTCCAGATTAATGCCAACCCTAATGCACCAACACCGGAGAGAGATGATCTTCCATCACAGTCTCCTCCCTTTTCTATTTCACACAGATGCAGCCAGGCTTAGAGCTCAAAGTACACCTGGCCTCATTTTTTAAAACCATTCACCTGCCCACAAACCTGTCCCACATTCATTACAAGATTGTCTCAATAAATCACTCATTACCAGAACGAATGCCAGATGTGGTATACCTGGCATTCACGAGACTCCGCAACAAAAACTGGGCCATGGTTTTCACATCCGTTTGTCGTTAGTAAATTAGAAGTACCCAGCTTTTAACATTCAGTCTTTGCACAGGCTGCAAAGCCCCTGAAATCCCTGGGAAGGAGAAGAGCCTCCCATACTTCTTATTCTAGAATCTAATCTCTCTTTCTGCCTTTTCCAATAAATTGCAGAAGATGTCTTAATATATTTATTAATACAGACCCTAAGTCTGATAAGACAGATACCTAGGTTGGTAGGTAGGTGTAAACCAACCTCAACTAAACCTGAAGACTTTTCCCCCCTAGACCCAGTCCTGGGGCAGGAGGACACGCTTACCCAGCACTGGAACTAAAGCCGGGCCCTTGGGATGGCCACAGGCCAGCAGGTCTGAGGCACAGGCTTAGTCCTGCGCCCAGTGCTGAACGCCCAGCCCTGCTGGCAGTGCCAGCCAAGGGTACTGCCTGCTTAAACCCTTCTGTACAAGGTTCCCGCAGGAAACCAAAGCAACAAATAAATCACCGCTGTAACAGCTGGTGGCTGAACAATGGTAATTAGAGACTGAAAGCTACTGGAATCAAATTAGAGACTATAACTGGAAAACAGGGATAGTTGGAGACAGCGAGACCAACTATAAAGCAGAAAGGAAGGCGCATCACAGTTTAATCTTCTGTAATTATCAGAATAGGCACCTTTGCACAAAAGAGTCCTTTCATCCCAGCTTCAGGTTCGCTGAAAATTCTAAAACATTCTTCCAGTGTCCATGTAATTAACATGTTAATGAATATCAGTCCTACCACATCAACATGAAAAAGGTGGCATCTCCTACTATATTGACACTGAAGACCAGAAGAAATGTTTCAGACCTATTGAATCCTCATTTCAGCCTTACTGTTACTGCCAATGCCAGAGTTCCAGCTGAATATTAGAGCTAAGGCTTTGTAGTTTAGGGGCAGAGCACAGAGCAGAACTACATTACCCAACTCTGATCCTATTTTGTTTAAAACTAAACGCTGTAAAGTTTGACAAGGGCAATGGTAGATGTTCCACAAGATTTAGCTGAAGCAAAGTATTTGCTCCACTGGAGGGAAAAAATAGGCTCTGAGTCTATGTACAGTGGAATAATTTAGAGGCAACTTGTAGTGGCCCTTAATAAAAGACTAAGAGGCCGAAGCAAAAGGAATGCATTTTGTCTGAGTCTCCTGTACTTTTGTACAGTGCTCTCTCCCCCGCCTTCTCCTTGTCCAACTTTTCTTCAGTTAACAAACTAAAATAGCTCAACTTTTGTTGAGGCCAGGCTGGCATAGAAAAGTACCATTCAATTTAGGCATGCACATGGATACGTGCCAGACCTTTATATCCTGTCAAAGAGAAGGAAAAAACCCACCATGTTATAAAGCCTATATCCATAGGGCACTGAAGCAGCAAGTCTTGCATGCAAAATGACGAAACTGAAAACCCTCTTGGATAGATTTGCCAGTTCTTACTGACCTAAGAAGTCTCTCATGTTGTAAACCTACAGGTATTGGTGCAAGCTATGCAAGATTGGCATTGCTGAATTCTGAAGTCCCATCTTCTGGAATCAGGTGGTTATTTAAAAACATAATTTTCCTTTAAAAAATATAATAAATTATTGTAGACTTTTGGGTTGTGAAGTAAATTTTGAAAAAGTTTGGACATAAAGATTTTTTTTCAAATTATTTTTTAAAGTCAAAATACATCTCAAGTCGCCTTATTTATTAGCCGCTTGCAATATTTTACCAGCTCACGTAATTCTGAGTACTGGGATTTGGCAACGCTGAAGTAAAAGAACTAATTACCTAAGTAAGAGCTATGGATTAGACCCTTAAGGTTATACTGAACTTCCCAATTCTGGCAATAGACATTCTTTCCATTAGTATCAGACTGCTGACTACATTGCAACCTCCCTGCTCTTATTTTTTAAAATGAACATTAATTTCTTAATCTGTCACATTTTTCCCAGCTGCAAAAGTATGGTGAAAACCTTCTTTCTTGTCTCTGAGAAATTAAACATTTATGAATAGGAAGGGATTTAATTCTCTGGAAGATGGAGTAGTATAGTATCTGGGCCAAGCACACTTTTTTTTATTTTCTCCCATTATCCTTAAAAAATTCTCCATCACTAGTGCTGCACTGTAGATTGATCTGCTCTCAGAGGCAGTAAAAGCGAAATGGTTTACAGCTCTGCCTGGAAATATAACATATGGCTCCGGCGATATGTACCTTCCATAAACCCAACAGAGCAAGAAGGCCCAAGATGAATCAAGAATCCCAGCTAACCATACATGATCACCCGTGACAACTCTCAGAATTAGATAGCCTATATTCATATCGGTGCTGCCATGCCAAACGTATTTTATTTTCATTCGGTGACTTTCATGAAGCAAATAAACAAGGTAAGGGAGAGAACTGACGAACAGTACACCAAGATGTGGCAGGGTGCCCTACTGTAATGACTGTAATACAGATAAATGAAAATAGAACATTCTATTTCCAAGATACATTTTGAAATATTTTCCTGTTAGTATTCCCATAATTTTAAAATATATTTGAAATATTACACGAGCCCTTTCAAAGCATCCATACTTACTACTTACTCCAAAATGCTTCCAAGACTAGTAGGAGAAATCCACTGAGATACTTCTAACATTTCCAGCAACATGGTTTTGACAATCTTTTTGCTTTCATGCTGCAAGATTAGAAATGGAAATGGAGATTGCCTCAGTTGGGGAGCAGTTTGTATATAAATGGAGCACGACTTCACGTGTCATCCTCATTTAAGAACCCAGTAGTAAGAAGAGGTCTAGAGGATGACAAGGCCGAAGAACAGGATGGCAAATAGGAAGCAGACACGTTCAGGAGAGGGACACCGTGAGGCATTTCAGTGAGCTCAGGGGATTTTCATTTGTATACGAACACAGCTTCCTTCTTCCTACAGCTCCCATCAGTCATCTCCCTTTCATCCAAGTTGTCATACGATAGGATGGGAACAAGGACAGTCTGGTGACAGCACTGCTTACATTGGAAATAAAGGACAGAGGACGCTACATGTCACTGCATATAGGTCACAGTTAAATGAATGACCTATGTTTCTTCCCAGCAGCTTCATTTAGATAAGAATCAAGTACATTTTACAAGGATAAAAATAGAAAAATCTCCTCCAGTGTAAGAAAAAAAAAAAAATTACATTTATAACTGAATGACAAGAGCAAGGAAAACAAATCAAATTTAAGGTTGGTATTGTGACCATAATTTCATACTGTAGTTGTTGGAAAGGGAAACAAAGACACTCAAATGCAGGAAAGAAAGACTGAGCATTAACCATTTTTCACTTCTCAGATTTTGTTTTGGTTTTTGGATTTTCCAGGTGATTTGTGCTGAATTTCAAGATACACATTAGAATCACTTGCTCAGAAGATCCCAGGTTAACGTGCCATTCATTCGGAGGACAAAAATGTGGTTTGCCACTGGACCGATAGCCGTACTATCAACTGATTTCTATGGTATTAACCGTCCTCCTCAAACCAAAACCTGGAACTGTTGTGGATTTTCTTCTGAAGACCGAATTAAGGTCTCTGCGTATGAAACTTTGTTCCCGAGCAAGTTTCTTGTATTTGAAATACTTTCATCAGAAAGTAAGATGGCACAAAGGAAGAAGAGCTAACAGAGATGAATTAGAAACACAGAGACTATCGTTCCTTTCAGTCTTTAACTACAGTATTCTAAAAACACCGCTCTGCCAGAAGCTAAAGATACATTTTAGATTAAGTCCCTAAAATGAACCCAGACAGTATTCTACAGCATCTCCCAGTCACCACAACTATGCTTAAAAGATATTCTCTTCAGCTAGCAATTTGGTAGCTTAAAATGGGAAGCAGTTTTGTTTCGTTTTTAAATATATATCAAGATTAAACCCTGACATTTATTTAAATCAAAGGCTTTAATTACAGCTGGCACTCCGCCTCGGGCTGCCCATGGCCATCTTGGCCGTGCTGTTCTCACTCACACCGATGACTTCAGTGAATTGCTCCACAGTTGTGACAAAGCAAGCGGGAGCATCATTTGAACCATTAACAAGACGGGCTGAACTGGTAAAAGGCTCAGTAATTCATCAATGCCATCATAACCCAACATCCAGTTTGGGCTCTTTCAACATTAGTTCAGAAGAGCTGGGGACAACTGAAATGGAATTGTAGAAAATTTGGGGGTTTAAAAGCCAGGCTGAAGCCTTCGGGTCCAAAGCTCAAAGGGCTCAGGGGAAGAGGAAATTACCTGTTTGTCAATTTTAAAGTTTCTGCAAAACTTTCTTGTGGATCTGCAAGGGCAGAGGCTCACAAAGACCAACCGGGTCCTGTGCAATGCTCATAGGGATGAAGGTCTGACCCCTACACGTATGGATCATGTCCTGTATTAGCAACAAAATCTCCTCATTAAATTGAGTGATACAGTGCAAAAAGCGTTTGTGAAGGTTTAAAATCTTTCTTTCCTGAACATCCCGGCTGAACTACTACAGTAGTATGCTTTGAAACTACAGTGTAGGAGAATTAAAATCTTTAAAAGTTGATACAATTAATTGCGTTCTGCTGATGAGCTGAGAAATAAACAAGCAGCAGAACACGAAAAACAAATCACAACTTTATAATGTAAGATGTTTTCATGTTAATTATCTAGAAGCAAGTGTGGTAAATGTGACTAGAAGGATGTTTTTTAAAAAAATCCTGTTAAACCTGCTTGATATTACTCTTTAATGTTTTAATGTTTACATTTGAATGTTCCTGTTTTAAGACATTTTTAATAATTATTTGGCAACACTCAGACAGCATGCAAAGCACAACCTAGACACCCATTTACATAATGAAGTATACCCAGAAAGCCGAATTTCTTTTAATGTGTTCCTCTTACGCGTATTTCTAGAAGAAAGCATAGGTTTGCTAGTAAAGCAATGTAACATCACGGAAAATTATTACAAAACTACGAATTTGTCATTCAACCTAAATCATTTTAATTTAAACCTGGCACAGTTCCAGGCCAGAAAGGTTAATAGTTGTGGAAAATTATTCTTTCACAAACCTTGGCAAACAAAAGAAGATAATCCTTGCCTTTCAGTCGCTTCCAAAACCTCATTCAATAAAAACTCACGCAAAACAAAAGAAGCTGAGACTTCCAAGGCAAATGAAACTGCAAAAATATTTCTGACATGCTTAGGGTGAATGTGGCCATTACTTTGCACTATTATAATTATCAGCATAAACCGGTTGCTGTCCTGCTGACAAACATTAGATGGCACTTTGGAATTTAGCAGTTACCATAGAAAGTTGCAAAGCACATACTTAAGATATGAAGTGTGAGACATGGAAGTGAGGTACTGAAAATGATGCAGAGAAAAGTGAGATTTCTGCAAAGCCATGTATCTTTGAGCTCAAAGACGCATTTTCATGTAAAACTGTAAACTAGTATGTAATTACGTTTTGAAAAGACAAATTGTTGTGTTGGGAAGAATAAAATAGTTCTTTCCTTACCAGGCAGAGGGTCAGTTTTTCAGTTGCTGCATTCCCTTTTAATTTTTTTTTTATGAATTATTTGGTATCTACTCTTCAAACTATATTTGCTAACAAAGTTTTATACAAACATTTCTTGGGTAGCGCATCAGGTTTTTGAGTGGATTCTGCTGCACGCCAGCAGATCTGAGCCCCAAATAACTCTAATAAGTGGGGTTTAGACGGATCGCTTATCAAATAAATCGCTTCTGGAAAGCACTTCACAGCACCTGATGGAGTCAGTGCTGAAATGGATGCTGATATCATATTCCCATTCACTTTTGTATGCATGTTATTACCATCTAAGGCCTTAACTGAAGACCGAAGAATAATCGCAGGGGAGAAACTATAACAAGAAATAGAAGAACCACAAAATGAGAATTCTCCAAGGTATATATACTACTTTAGTCCATCTTTCAAAAACTCTCATTTGATATATATCATGATGCCTGTTGCACAAACTCTCGTTTTCTGTTCGCCTCGTGCTATCGCATTCCTCCTGCAATCCAGGAAGCAGGTTCTAGGATTTCTGTTGGAATTTGGGTAATCCCAGCAGGAAGGCAAACAGCAGGAGGCCCCTGAGCCCGCAGCGGCGCAGCGTGCCGGCCCTTCCCTTTGGAAAGTCTCTGTTAGAAAAGCCTGCAGTGATTCCAAGAGCTGCTGCTCTGGCTGGCTCCCTGGGAGGTGCAGGCTGGCTCAGCACCCGCTTCCGCCTCTGCAGGGATGTGGCCCCAAGAAACATCAGGTCCTTGCTTCCAGCTCCTGCTGGAGCCGAGCGGTTTACTCATTGTAAACCAGGAGTTGATGCTTTCACAGAGATGGGACAATGTCCTTTTGAAAGGCAGCAAAAGCTCCAACCTCCAAGCCAAACTCAACTGTTATCATCTGCAACAGAGCAGAAGCCAGGGAGAGGATCTTCCCTCCCACATGGGGAACGTCACCCTGAAAAGTGGCTTAGTAACGGCTTCTGGTCTAGTTCCAAACCGTGCTGTGATTCACAGGTACTGCAAATATCTCAGCTCACACTGAGTTCTGATCTACGAACGGATTCTCCCATGGGAATCATATTCCCAAGTCTCCTCCCTCTGTCCCCCCCAGAACCTCTGAATAGTTGCACATACACAGAAGCTGAAACCTGACCCAGGCCATTCCTAAAAGTTCAGTGAGGCTACTCACACGTCCTGAACGTGCCGGAGCAGGCTGATGGCACAGCTAGTGCATGTGGAACTGCACAGGGACCTGCGGGCCCACCAACCCAGGGGCTGGACCACAGAGCCAGGGCAGCTGCCACCACCCCTCTGCACCAGAACTTACATTGCTGGGGTTTCAACCGGTTTTCTAAAGGAATTAGGACTATGCCTGGAAATTTTTCCAACATTTTGCAGTCTGCTCAGCACTAGCAGTAGAACTTGGGTTAACTACCAATGATTTTTCTTTTTTCTGGGTATTTGGCAGTGTAACGCCAGGCAGCTGGCATGAACCCACAGCACTGTTGTCTGTACCTGACCTTACCTGCAAGACAAAAAAACCCAAAAAAAGGCATTTTCCATGCTGTCAGTCCCTTAATGTGAGCACAACTGTGTTATACAACAAAGGAAGCCAAGAGGCACTAGAAACTGGAACGAATTAAGTGAAACTTCACACAGTGAGCAAAGACAGAACTGCACTCTATGAGATGGAGAGAAGGAAAGGTAAGCTCATGACTCGGTGCAGCTCAGAACCCATTTCTGCTTCTTCTGTGCTTGTGTTCAAACATACATACAATATTAATGCACCCACATTCTCACTATCAAAGCACTGGAAACAGTCTCCACATTCTAACAGCCAGCACCATGTCAGAGTGGAGCAGAGAATCTTAAACAAAAGTAATGAAATACAGACAGAAGACTTATTGTTGCCCAAACTGTAGCTCAGAAAAGTTAACTTGATGCTATTTTCTTAGAAAAGTAATTTGAGCTAATCTTGTGGGGTTTTTTTAAATTCTCACCATGTGTTCTGGTGTGCTTTAGTGTTCACCTTTTCTTGAAACTGACCCTCAAGCCACAAAATGTCATTTTTGGCAGAAGTCACAGGTACCTCAGATTAACATAAAGACTGAAGAATATTGCTTCTTAATTATGGCTACAAAATACCTGCCTAAAAATAATTTTAAATATATATATATTTGCTAATTTTTAAACAGGTAGGGTTTTTTTTTCCTCTGGAACGTAAGTTGAAATATAAATGATCTAAATCATAACTATGAAAGCATTCTGTGGCTTTTTTCCATTTGCCGATTTTCTGTGAACAGCTATAATCATATTTGCAGAGTAAAGAAAAAATGGATTTTATTAACTTGTTTGATTACTGACATTTCAAGCCGGCCTTCTGGGGTGTTATTTGTTGGGAGGGGCTTTGCAGGTCTTTTTTAGAGAGGATGTTAATAGAAAAAAACCCAACAGTATGTGATTTAAGTTTCTTCAGTCCCACTTATCTCCCTTCCTTTCAAAGCTGTTTTGTTAATACCTTGGTTAAACACAAAGTTAGGGAATATTTGCACCCAAACTGTATATCAAATTATGAAAAAGCACGGTCAAACATATATCAGGCCTGGAGAAACAGATGAAATAAGTTCTTACCAATTAGAGGTAGGATACTAATTAAACACAATAGAGAATTTTGAGCCCGTGTTTATTACTGTACCTCTTCACAAATGAATAATCATGGTAGCAATAAAAAATAAGACCGGCTCAAAAACCTCATCACTTAAATTATTTACATTGTTTTTTTTCCTGGTTTGTATTTAAAAAAATATTCTTGTGTGTATTTCCTTAGTTCAGAAGCAACAACTTTTGCATTGCTCTAACTCCACCGCTTTCAGGACGACAATGCGTAAGGAGAACAACCCATTATGAGCATTTACACAAGATACACTTGTGACAGTGTAACTTACCATACTTGACATCACACTAATTATATTCTTTCAGTTTGAAAAACACCAGAGGAAAACAAATCCAAATCCGTAGTGAAACAGTTCAGCTAGTACCAAATGACTGCAGAGCAGTCCTCAGTGAATCATTAATAAGCCTTTGTAAATGGCGTAATCACAAGCCCTGTTGCAGAGAAGTCTGTCTCGGTCGCGTCTAAGGAACCAAATTATTGCGCGCAGTATTACAAAAGGCACAAACAAGGTCAGTTCTGCCCCAAACGCCGTATTCATGCCATGGTAATCCTGCAGTTGCACAGGCGTGCACAGGGCTGGCTTTACACGTGACAAACCTGGCTAAGAATGGATATTAGTAGGTGTAATAGCTACAGAAATACAAGATATTAAGCTATATTCATCGCTGTCGCCTCATGCTGATTCAGCTTGGATTATCAGAAATTTCAGCCCATCAAACACACTTGTATGCTTTTCTATTAAGAATCTCAGCAAGCCCGTCTCTTACATGGCGTGAAAAAGCGCAACAAATTGACAGGATGGAACCTGGGAACATCTGAGTCAAAAAATTATCAGTGAAGCTGGCTGGATCGGAGTTTAAAGTCCAAACATGACTCAAAACTTATATTTTACTTTTGAAAACAAAATAAGCTATTTTATCACTCCTTTTAGCAGAGGAAACTAGTCACTAGAACTGAGGTAACTTAGATTTGCAGTTATAGGTCTCCTGGCCCATGTTGTTGACTGACAGAACTATAGAAAGCATCCCATAAACCCTATAGCCATTGTTCAGTCACTGTGTACTCCTTGTCAGCATTTACCAATTCTGTGGCATCAGGACCATAACGAAGCTTCTTTCATATGGGAACTACTGTACGACGTGTAAAAAGTTTTCCATAAAGTACAGCAGAATAAAACTTGCAAAACAACTACCAATTTAAACAAAAATATCATTTAAGAAAAAAAAAAGTGCACAGAGTGAATTTATGCTGATAGGCTTTTTTAATAAAAGGCTTTGTAAAAAGCATGTGGGAGTATCTATATCTGTATTATACTAACATATATATGCATGCACACAATCTCCATTTTGGGTTTGATCTATTCCAGTACCTCCTTAGCCGAATGTACCAGATAATATATCTAAAAGAAACCCCAACAAACCCACCTTAGGGAACCTAAAATAATGGAAATAACAGTTAAATGAAATAAGTTTTTAATTACTGGATGATTTTGTCAATGCAAAGGCTTTTCAGATGAACTTCTGTTAATTCTTGCAGGCGTAAGAGTCAATCTGGTAAATTAAACTCTGCACCAGATGCCAGGGGCTGATTTCTGGGAAGATCTGGCAATTCCAACAGCTTTCCCACCTGTATGAAGGGGGACACCACCTGCCTTTTGTATAAAGGGAACCCCTTGCAAATCCCTACAGGTCACTGCAAAGATCATCTGAAGTCAAAGTATTTTACAGTATATTTGCTGGCAAAACAGGTTTATTGAATGCTGTACTCTATTTTGGCTATGAAGCATTAACAGGAATGGAAGTTGTCAATGTGTACCAATGAGGAAACAATCTTTGAACGCAAACACTGTTGTTGAGCTCCCCAGCTGATCAGACTTGACGGAGCTTCTCTGAAACGCATGGAGCCATGCCAGCTTAAACCAGCTCAGGATATGGCCTTATGTTTAATAAGTGTCACGTGTCTGACGCCTTAATAAAAGTTAAAAAAGGAAAAAAAAGATAATATTCTTTATTATTAAAAAGTTGTGCTCTGAATGGTTGGCTCTCCAGCAATAATACCGCAGCTTTGTGCATCCAGCCCACTGGAGTAGAAACCCCACACGTGCACTTTCAGATCTTGTCGCCATCCCTCAGCGCCCACGGTGAAGAGCAGCAGAGGGCTCATTGGAAAAGAAGTGAAACAGAGCCAGGCAGATTAAACTAAACACCTCACACAGGAGGAATATGAAGATTTATCAAGCTTGTACAAACATCCTTAACCAGATACTTGAACATGTAGAAGACACATGATAGGTGCCACTCACCAGTGACTTAGAAGCTTAGTCGACTATTTAATTCTCATTAAAGAACAAATATCAGCTATTCCTAATTAATTTCTGAACAAACCATTAACAACCTGTTTCGATTGTCTAAGTAATCAACTTCTCCCATTAATAACAACTTTAAGATACATTTTAGAAAAATCGGCCATGCTTTCTTAATGTAAAATTAAGTAGTCTAGGCACACTTTTTTTGGCAATTACTGCACATCCCTGACCTCATTTGCAGATCCAATTATTGCTTGTGAGGGGCCAAAAGACACAATGCCATATACGCTCCCAGTAACGTCAACAAGTGCACCCCAGCTCACACGGTCCATTCGAGTGTTCCCAGTTCACCCTGAACAGGCAGAACCCACCAAGAAGTGAAGGAAGTGGCTAAATGGGCTGCCAAGGACAAGGAGCTATTGCTATGAATGAGTAGCAAGTTGGTATTGAAAAAAAAAAAAAATCCAGACAATTAATTAGAATCAGTATCTGCAAAAGACCTTGATTTTGTCTTTTGAGAACTTTGGAAAACTATGATATTTCTGAAAAATTGCCTATATGCTATTTGTCCTTTTTTATATATACATATATACACACACACACACATATATACTAATTCATTCTAGTAAGTCAATTTTCTTTTCCAATAAGGGAGTTTGGAAGCATATATTACAAAAAACTACTGAGAGACACTCTGTTAGCAAAGCCCTGGCAATACACATTCCCCTAATAGATCCCAACAGACTCCACATTGACAATCAAGCAACATGGAAAACTGATGCCTGGTTGTGGAAATCATTAAAGGTTATTTGCCATTCCCATAAAATAGAGCTAAGCCTCATTTTTGCCCAAATTCTTCTCAGAATAACTATATTACATATACTCACCTAAGCAACTTCCACATGGAAAAGCTGCAACTTAAGTGATGTTGTAATATTACTTAGAACAAAAGGTTGAATGGGTGATAAGCAGAAATCAGGCAGTGCTCACCGACACAGCTTCAGAGATTGTTGCATTTCACTATAGTGCATGAGCAATCCTTATAGACAGCAGAGTATAGACTGACTTTTGCTTTGTGTACTCTTAACAATGAAATGCAATATATAATAGTAAAGATGAAATCATTATATATTCTGCATAACACTGAATGTACAGCTTTCAACCTTCATTTCAACACTAACTAATTCATTCTAGTAAGTCAGGGAAGATTTTGGCTCTCAGTACATTTAATGAAAATTCACACAAATAACCTTATATTAATTCTTAACTGTGCATGTTTAGCTATTCAACCATTCTATTTCATACACAAGCTACTCTAAAAACCTCAGCACTAATTATTTATGAACTAAAGCTCCTCTCACCCAGTGGCGATGAGCTAAGTGTACACAGCCCCCATCTGGGGTCACTTACAGGGGCTGTTTCTCCATAAGAGTCACGTAGGCCCCAGTACCTTAAACTCTTTTATTAAGTTTTCTTGGAAGTGGTTAGACCTTAAGCCATAGCACTGCAGAAAACTCATGCTTCATCAGTTTTGTGGATAAGGAATTTCATTCTGGAGCTATTCATCAGGCACTCTGCACAAAGTCACTCAGAGGAAGGGAAGGTGAACTTGTCCTTTTTCTCTAAAACAAGTGTGTAAGCACATCTCCCCAGCCCAGCTGCTGATCGAGGGGACAACAACCCACAGCTCCTACCAGCGACGGTCCTGCTTTGAGCCCAACCCGTTTCCTTACATCAAGTCCCGTATTCAAGCATCTACACGTACAGAAACACGGCAGCTGTTAATAGAAAAGCTGTGCTAACATGATATAATGTAAAGTCTGCCTCGGTACAGCTCAATGCAGGTATAATTGTAAAACAGTCTGGTATAATTGGAAAATAACTTTTAGAATCTCTACAGCCCAGGGTCTCTCTCTGAATTGAACAATGTTTTCTTAGGAAACAGACCTTCACAAATGGTGCTATTGCTTCTGCATGACTTACCTTGCATGTCAGAGTGATTTGCTAGCTTAAATGATTCAGAGATGCAAGTAGTTTATCATTGCACATTTAAACAGTTAAAGAACACATATCAAGCAAAACAATATTTGGAAATCTAAGGCTACCACAAAGCCAGTTTGCATCATTTAAATAAAGTATATCAATTCAACAAACATGAGAAACAATTATGAAGTCCTCGCTAACTCAAACAAAAAGACTTTGCAGGAGGGAAATCCCCGCTTTTCATGCTGTTCCCTCTATTCAAAGTCCAACTATTTCTAATGGAAATTTTGTTTGCTATGGAGATTGCGATTCAGCCTTGTTTTTCAATCACCAGCACATCACGATGCTTGCAGCAAGCGCACAGATTGAGAGGAGGGTGTCAAGATCTCTTTTAAGGTTTAATGCTCAAGGACGCATACGCTTTTAAAAGTATCCCATGAGCTAAGAGGAACTAAGAGCAACTTGTAAGCCAAGGCTCTGAAGTCTGAGCTACCAAACTGACCAATGAAGCAATGCGACTGTGGGCTGGCAGCAGACAAGCTATGAAATGAAATGCTGACGACAAACGAGATGCACCCGACTTTCTGGAATGGGAAATTCTGGCAGAGGTGAACTGTAGCGACAGGTGAAACGGGCAGGTCGTTACCTGCAGAACCAGCTGCTGCCAGGCGGTTGCCAGGGGCTGACCATTGCCAATGTTGCAAATGCTCATTCGCTCTGCGGGCTGATGGGCACGCTCAAGCTGCAAGGAGACATTGCGCCGCTCCTCCTCGAGTGCACGGGTCAGCCGCTCGAAACGAGCTTCTTGCTCCTTAACAGACGCTAAAATGCTGGCGGCAGACCTGATATCATAGTCATCCATGACTGTTTCCAAATGCTCCTGCCTGTTAATTGACCGGGGCAAATGGAGAGGGTTAGGTAGAGGGGTGGGGAGGGCACAGGTCAGAGGTTAAGAATAAAAATGCACATTGTTAGTCACCCTGCTAAAATACCGGTCACTTTAAGTAGCAAACTGCACTGCTCTTTCAAAAGACTTCCTTTCCATCTATTGATTTGATTTTAAATTAAAAGTAATTAATCCAAGGCTTCCTTCTTTAAAAAGAAAAAAAAAAAACACACACATGCTCACTTTTGAGAGAATTTATATTTAATTCCTTTGATCTTTTTGCTAAAATTGCTCTGACGGGGGTCTCATCCCTCTTGCAAAGCTAATTTCACTGTGCAAATAATAAGATACTTAAAAGAACTATATTAAAAAATATATGGCTTTGGGGGGGATGAGGAACAGAAACTTGCTCTTGCAGACACCTGGAATTTTTGTCTTCAATGAAGCAACAGAAACATTTTTAAAGACAGAAACTTCATGGTACAAGAGAACAGTTGTGTCCATTTTTTCCAAGTGAATGGAACAAACTCCCCCCCCCAAATTTAGCCGACAGTAGCTGAAAATAATTTTCATTTTTAAATTAGAGAAGCACACTGTAAAATGAAAAATATTTATAAATGCAGATAGTGCAACTGCAGTTGAAATGTGCTTGATGATTTCAGCATGGTAGCCAATGAAACAGTCCTTCATGCAGCTGTTCGCTAAGATCGCAAATGAAAAAGCCAAAAATCAAACAACTTCATGGAAAACACACAGGACTGATGGTCTCTCAGTGCAGGAAAAAGAACTCGGAAACCAGCTCGATGGGATATATATCTTCTGTGTTATGTCTTCTCTAGTAGGGTTATATCAAGTATTCTGTTTCAAACCCTATCTCCATCTGTTGGGTGCATGCAGCAAAAATCCCCACTGATTCCACAGATCTATCATGTGAATATCACTTAACATGTTTTCCTAAGAGTGTAAAATCAGCAACATAATATAAGCTTAAATGGTGGCTTCAACAGAACCCTTTCTAAAGCTAAACAACTCGTTTCCTACTGTTTCCTACTCGATTACTTACAACACCTCTGAGGAGCACAGAGGCAGAATTTTCTCCAGCTCCTGTAATTCAAGAACAGTTCATATTCTGCGCTAAGAGTTAAGTCCCTAGAAATTGTCCCTTGATGTGCAAATCGGGAGCGATGCTCCCTGCTGCCAGAGGTTCTTGCTTTCCCATCTATCAACACTGATTTCCATAAGCAGTGGCGGTACCAAACCCTGGGTTCCTGAAGCTTTGCATTTTATCATTCAGTGCCTTCAGACGACACACGCTCAGCTGATGCTTTTTCCATGACTGTCACATTTATCAGGTCTCTCTCCTGTAGCTGATGATAACGAGGTTATATACTGTTATGTGCCCAAAAGAGGGATATTAGTAGATATTAAGCTGCCTGTTTTCACACAGTTTGTTGGAAACTCGTAAATAGGCCTGAGGTCTCCCTGCTTTTGTTGAACTTGGTTAAGTCATCCAAGAGGTCCAAAAGACACCAAGGCAGAAGTAACAGACCCAAACCCAATGACACCTTGACTTCATGGGAAATAACGTGCCAGTAGCCCTGCGAATTCATTGTTAAGCCCTAGGGAGTTGCTTTTGAAAAGAATCAGGGTGATATGAAATCACATTGGAAACAGTATAAAGATTACCATGCAATAATCTCATAATGTTTATCTAGAACCACGATTTGAGCCTCTTATGTTCTCAGCCCAGTAAGCAGAAGTGACTTTTCTCATTGATGCATTGATTTAACTGTTATTGAGATTCTGAAAGAAAACCAAAAACCACCAAAGGTTTTTCCAGATGTCGCAGACGAGTCAAACGTAGACCAAGCTGTCGACCTCAGAGACCTTCCACTCTGAACCTTGTCTTGCCCGATCATCGAAGGTCTATAAAACCTTCAGGGAGTACATGGTTTCTCCAAAGGAGAATCACAAGGCAGCTACCTGGTTCCTAATGATCCCTGCCCTTGTGCTAGAGCAGAGGAACAGCCTGACACACAGACCCAAATACACCTCAGATTACGGGATGCTCCAAGCTCAAGGAGAAATAAAAAATTTAAAATAATAAAGAGTCAGAACAGTCCGGAGGTTAAAGAACGGAGACGGGCTCCTCAGAAGTGCCGCAGAGCAGGAACGCAGGTTTCCTCAATCATTCCTCGCAGGGGCCCATTGCCTCAGCTGATTCATTGTCTGCAGCTAAACCAGCTCTTTCTCACACGCGACTATGTTACAACACAGTCTTTGTCTTTTGGGGACCAAAGAGGCTGGATACTTCTATGGACTAATTTCAAAAAGTTAATCAAGTAGGGATGTAGGAAGAAGATGACAAGATGTAAACTACAGTAACTAAATTTAGAAAAACAGGTTCCCTATAGAACATATCATGCAACTTTCTGTTTTAAGGAAAAGCATTACCAATAGCAGCATAAAGAAAATAAAATCAAGAAGCACCTCCTCTAAGACAGATTCTGAAGCAGTAACAGCTTTAATAATAGAAGTCACGTTGATGACTGAGCTGGTGTATAACTTTCAAATCACATTCTGAGAATGCGATAACAATCTCATTCAGAAAATCCTTAATGAGCTATAAGCACTTGATGCCACACAAGAGAGAACCTAGAAAATGTGGGTTCTGTAAATGGTGCAAATCTCTAGAGAGCTACAGAGATCTCCATGCAGAAAATATAATGTTAACCTCCTTACAACCATAAATATTGTGCTTCTTTTCTCTGTGCAAAGAAAAACACGGGCAGAAAATAAACTGTATAAATTTTCAGATGTACAATTAGTGGCCATAAAAATCCTAATTGCTATGCAGAAACAGCAGCAGGACCAATAACTGCCTTTTAAGAACTGTTGGACAAAGACCGACTTCTGCATTTCAAATGTTTTATTAGCAGATAAATACTTGCTTGCTGTTGATTGCACTCCCAATTATTTACCCAGGGTTTCAACAATTTACATTATCAGCAGTCTAGACTGGAGGAGAAAAATAAAAGTACTGACTCATGAGTTAGTTACTCAGGCTGCCACTTGCAATTTGCTACCATTTGTAAATAAATTAAAGTGCATTGAAAAGGGTACAAATAAATGAAAATATTAGACCTATAGCAGCCAGGTAAAGATTATTCCTTAGGCTGCACTTCCAAACCCAGCAAACACTTGCCTACAGAGTGTCAAAGGCTACGCTGACAGCAGCAAATCTCTCTCCTGCCTACGTGACTCTACATATATTAGTGTTGCATTAGAGCAAAGTAAGCGGATCTGCTTTTTCTGACTGTTCATATGAAAAACTAATGCATCAAAAGGCCTCCTATAAGTCAATACAGCTTAAGTGCTCACAGGGATGAAAATCACTCCTGTGCAAAGAGCCAAAAAGGGGGTTCTACACACTGCTGACACCCCAGCCGATGCCCCAGTTTGAAGGCTCTTTGGAAACACTGACATGCCTTGGGTCACTTGGTACTCTGCCAAAAAAGCGAGTTGACTCTGCACGCTAATTTTGCTAATATGGGATGTAGCTGATAGTCAAGAGTTCTTAAAGAACCCTTGAAATGAAAGGGGGGAAGCTCCAAGAGATTTGAGCATCTAAATCCTAACAGTCCTGGAGAACCTTAAACCCCCTGCACTTTTCCAAGTATTCCGCCTGCCTAATGCAATCAGTGACTGAGTTTGACGAGAGCAGCGTCCACCAGTTCGCTGCCGTACGTGGCAGAGGCTGCTGTTGCTGTAAGGGGACGTGGCTCTCGGGGCACGCAGGGGATTTCTCGGGTCCAACATTCTGAACAGTGGGCATGGCTGTCCTACTGCTGCTCTCTGCCCACCCAATTCAAGCCCACCAGGTCCTGCTGACAAGAAATGATACCGCAGCGAGCAACGAGAGGCTTGTACATACAATAAATCAGCAGCTGTAGGAGCAAAAATGGAAGCCTGTGGGCATGCATGGAAACAGTAGCAATGTGCTTCTGCAAGGAAGAAAATCATCAGAGTAAAAGCAAAAGTGGGGCTTAAATCTATGGAACTGAAGTGTAAAGCATGCTAATTATATTTTCACCCTGAAGCGCCACAAGAGATGAGTAGCATTAAATGACCGTTATCCCCCATGCAGTACTGGAAAGCATGCTGAGAAAAGCAAGCGATACACACCGAGGGGGTTACCGGGCTCTGAGCGTCAGAGCTGCTGGGACATCACCCACTAAGCCTAGAGAAGTACAGACAAAGCAGGAGAGCAGCCTCAAGCAGAACCAGCTACGAGAGAGAGGAAAGAGAAGAGAGTTAGTTAATAAGGTATTACAGCCTCTTCTGTACACTGTCATCTTCCCAAGTTGTCCTCACTATGTTGTATAAAATACTTATTATTCTGTTTTCCTCCTAACTTGGAGGAAAAAGAAACAATATTCAGACAAGCCAATCCTGAGACAAAAGAAAAATATCCACCCGGTTAATCTGATTTGTTATCAATCATCAATACTTGCATGTTTATGTGAGACTTACTGCTGTGTTCAACATCAAGGAAAACTCCGGACTAGAACAAGGATTTTGGATGCTGCAAAACTGGATATTGTAGCCAAACATCTTACAAACACAGAAACAAACATCTTACAACACAGAAACCTAATGTGACACTTTCAGAAATGAGAATAACTATTTAGGCAGGAGACTTTAGGCCCCATGTTTGATGCATGAGCCCCCAAATGGCACAAGATCCTTTCAGAGGTACCTGTCAGAGAAGGCACAGTCATTGCTGACAGATGCACAACAGCTCCCAGCCCCTCAGTTCTACCTGTCTGTAACCTAACCCTACACAAAACCCAGGCGAAAGATGATTTTGGTATATTAGGTCGTCCATGTAGCTTTGTAAATCCCTGATCTGTTTTGTCTTAAAACATTTAGCACCAAAACTTCTCTGGGTCAGCGACTGCAAATTTAGTACCTGTTTTTGCTGGAAAATGTACAGAACAGAACCCATTTCGCAAAGGCATGGTTCTCTAAAGCAGCACATCCAGTTTTGAGCTCCTACCACATCAAAAATGCTGCAACCACATGGCATGAAATGCAGAGCCAGTACAAACTGACTCTGCTGGTTCAAATGTTTTAGAGCATTTTCAGAGAGTAATTCTGCCCCAGCGGATTTTATGCTTGACCAGGTACTGTCTGCCTTCCTGAAGCCAGCATAAACACCATTTCTTGTGTTTCAGCCAAATTACCAGAAATAGGATCCTTTCTTTGCACGGATCCAATCTCAAGGGACATGGAACCATCATGCAAAAAACCTAATTTTTCTTAAACTAACAGAAGTAAATTGTATGCTCAAAACTCACTAGATACAGCAAAACCATGCAAAGATATGCCCCAAGATGAAAGTCGGGAGGCAGAGCAAGAAAAATACTAATTCTGAAGTAAATGACTAGAAGGCATAAATTAAGCATAATTCAGTTCCTACAGAAAAAAAGAGCAACAATTTGCAAAATAAAATATAGTTGTATTCAACACATAACAAATTTAAGATAAACTGCTTCTCAGACCTTATGGCAAAATCTATCTTGAGCCGGGCTCCTCTTGTTGCTGCTCTGGTTGACTGAGCTCTAATTTGACCCTTACGTGACAATCTCCGCCAATGAATAGCAATGAGGAGTTCACAAAGAAACCTATTTCAATATAGTTCTCTTGTAGGCACAGACAGACATACTGTGCTGGTGGCAAAAGAAACAAAAAGAAAAAGCTGGTCGGGGTTTTTTGTTCCTTCGGACAGAGGCAGCCTGTGAAACAAGGCTTCAACGGGGGAAGAACAAGGGCAGCGGAAACGCTCCCAGGGAGACTCCTGGAGAAGGAGCTGTGGATCTCAGGGACACGGCGATGAACCAGCAGCTCCCCGGTCCTGCCAATGCAGAAAAAGCGTCCATGTGGAACATGTGAGGTTTTGCATCAGTATGAAATTTCATCCGATCATCCAGCAGGAAGCGTTTTGTGGAGATCAGTAAATTCTGCAAATAAATTTGTAGAATATCATACTATGATGTGGGTTTGGCGACACCAACAAAAGAATCCAGACGCACGTACATCTTGTACGTGCAATACAGTTCCAACACCATTCTCTGTAGAACTGGCCCTGGTCAATAGTACCACAGCATCTCCAGTCTTACCATAATGGTTCCCAGTCCATTTAAAAAAAGATACAGTTCTCAGCAAAAAGAAATACAGATTTTTCTTATATCTAATACAATCTCTCTCATGGACTAATCAGCGCATGTTTAACTGACAGTAGACATCTTTCTACCGTTTCCCTTTGGTAACGGTTCCTCACTTCAGCAGTTTGCTACTAGGAATTTCTTGGCTTTTCCTTCCAAGATGTCATACAGTGTTTTCAGGGCTTAGTGATGCTGTGTGCCTACATGGCTTTAATTATACTGTACC
Organism: Pampusana beccarii; assembly: GCA_013399365.1. Classification (NCBI taxonomy): domain Eukaryota; kingdom Metazoa; phylum Chordata; class Aves; order Columbiformes; family Columbidae; genus Pampusana; species Pampusana beccarii. Next base: position 1,966,411 of record VWYH01004011.1, read on the forward strand.
ACTATTTCCCTAATGAGATACACTTCAATTGCTATACTGTACTCCCAAATGGAAAGGAAAATAAATTAGAGCAATACAGAACACCTTTATAACTAATTGCATACATATAATAGTATAAATAATTCAGTAATGCATTAAACTTCAAATTGAAATATTTTTACAAGGGCAATTTTTAAAGTAAATGTTTTAGTCTATGATCAGTTTTATCCAATGTAAAAAAATTCCATTTCTCCTTGAAATCCATCACTTATAAAGCAGAGCAGTGTAACAGCACTTTCTACAGCAGGGCTCTTGCTCGCCACGACATAAGAACTTGTCTGCACTGAGCAAGCTGAAGTCTCCACTCAGAGACCTCGTTACACCACATTTCCTTCAAAGATCAGTGTTTGTGTTAATTAAGCATAAAACAGCGCAGCAAAGCGACATCATGTTACCCCACACCTACTAAGCGTCCACACTGAGGTTTTATGGGGTACGTGATAGTCTATAAATTCACACTGCGCTGTAAATTCTCCGCATAAACAAACACTCCCCATATATTTTGAAATGGGTGGAATATTTTTTTTTAATCTTGTAAATAGTAAAAAACTGAACAATGTAGAGATGGCTGAATTCTGACTTCAGTACGTCGGCTGAATTTGAACCCGACAGCTAAAATCCTTTGCTATTGTTCTGTCTCAATAAGTGTTAATTCTGTCAACTCAGCCACAACCATGAAATATTAGCATCATTAATACTTCATTCCCTACATAAAGAGAATCACTGTTTTATACAACTTAATTTCTATTTACCTACTTTAGTTGGGTAGCATTTGAGACAGCACTTCCTCCCATAACAAGCAGCCAAGTCTGAAGTAACCAGCTGAGCTGAATGATGTGCACAAATCTCATGGAAAAATTCAGAATATTTTGATGATTTCAGCAATTCCTTTTGCTTAATACTGTGCAATATAATGAACAAGCCTATGTTTACATATACCCAGAACCTTTTATATTTTCCTTTACATTTTTCATTTTTCTATAGAAATAAAATGCAACTTGGAAGCTAAAGCAAGAATGAACAAGATCATGCTTTGCCATCTCTTTTGGAATATGAATAGTAAATTTGCTGCTTCTCAAATCTCTGACACCTTTTCTTCTGCCTTGGAACTTTCCAAACACGATTGCTGCCAGCTTGATTAGTTGATAGGCCCATCACTTTAACAGCCCAGAACACATGTCGGTGCATCCTGAAGTTGCAGCATCTCATTGATTTTTCAAAGGTCTCCCCCACCGAAATCAATACGGAGTTCTGCTTAAAAACGGATTGCACTTTGTGGTCCCTTTCTGCTTCATGTATATTCAGGCTTCCACGTATTCTCAGACCTGTTTGAGCAGAAGCTGCATCATCAATGCAGCTTCACCACTTGTGCTGACCCTAATCTGATTCCCACTGACTTCAACAGACGCTTCGGCCACTGAGCTTCAGCTGCAAGCAAAACAATCTGGGCAAACTTTTATCAAGTAGAAAATTCCACTAAAACCATTTTGCTAGAATACCGTCTTCCAAGCAGATAGAAAAAGCAAAACCAAACCAAAGCAAACCCCAACACTACCCTTAAGAAGTGCATCTTATGTGAATGCTGGATAGTATGAGGCATTACATGAACTATCAAGGAATTGCTGTTGTAAGGATGGGCCAGGTCTCATCTCATATTCAACAGAAATACCTCCTGGCTGTAGAGGCCGCGCTGTAGGCAGAGCCACCAAAAATCAATACATCTATTCTTAGAACAGGGCTATTTTAATGAGAAAAAGATCAAAAGCAGCACAGTTCAGAACTTCACTCCCTAGTTCTTCCCCTAGTATTTTAAAGCTTGGCTTCATTAATATCCAATCCAATTTGGCCACAAATAAGCCAATCACATCAAGAAACTGTTACAACCTTTTGCAATTACTTCCACAGAATACTTAAAATATTTCACTAAACAATATACAAGCGTCCTTGTTTTTCTTGGCTTCTAAATGTTTTGAGTTCTGGTAAAAGGGCTTCCGTTTGAAGAGAAAATAACAGAGAGGAATGCAGTCCGAAACTGTCTGGACATGGGGAACTGCAGCTTAGAACAGCCATACATTTACAAGCGTTAAATCTCCATTTCACAAAATGCAGGAACAAGAGAGTCAGTGGGGAGGCAGCGATTTCCATAGCCAGACCAGTTTCTCATTGGCAAAATGGAATAACTGAAATATTACAGCAAGGCTGGAAAATCCTGCAGATGGTCATAATCATCCCTTCATAAAAGATATTATTGTGCTATCGTCTAACAGATAAAATACACAGCACAATGGCAAGGAACAAAGATCAGGTCAGCCCTGCAGTGGGGCAGACCAACAGCCTGCTCCATCTATCACAGATACACGATAACGGTGTCCGAACACAGCGCACTCAAACCAACTGCCAGTAGGTAGAAAACGGTTATTTCACTACAGTTTGAGAGGAGAGGAAAAAATCCAACTGTGACCCCACAGAAGAGCGAGTGTTTAAGCTCAGCAACAGATGTGTCAAATGACTTATCCCAACCACGAGGAGTTAATTGATGCTATAAATAGTACTCTGCAGAAAAGAAAAAAAAAAATCCACTTAATTCTTGTATCCAGAGCACACAGTCTTGCTTTGCTTATCAGTAAAACTATTTTCCTCTAAAGAAGTAGGCTTGGGTGTTTTACATGTAGATTAACACAGAGAGATAATTTGATTTCAGGCTATTGAGACATTTCTTTCCTGTTATGTTTCAGAAGAACACGGCTGCATGCAGCTAAATGAGATCCACAGATTACAGTAGAGGAAAGGCTAATAAAACTGCACGGCTACATTCCTGATAATAACAAATGGGTTTTAATTCTAGGGCTCCAATCTCAGGGTTTATGAGGGCATTTCCAATTACCACTTTTAAGATTAATGCAAATAAATGCATCAAAAGGAAACACATCTTTTAACCCATCTGAATTAAATGCTTAATACCTCCCATAGCATTTTACAGCAATAAACAAGCCGGCATTGCTAGGGAAAAAAAAAAGTCACAGTTATGAATTGGTCAGAGGAAGCATCTTCCCTCTGGTTTTCTTCCTGCTTTCAGGAGAGAGCAAAAACACCTCAAAAATCCCACCTCTCCTGTTTTTCTAAGCATGTGTCTTGTTTAACTTCCACAGTCAGACCTAGTGGGTTGTGTGGCTGCTCTATGGGTCCCCCAGGGAACTGAAAACATTAGTATAAACAGGAAAGAAAAAACTGTCAGTATTCATGTTTTATTCTTGAAGCTACTAAATCAAATGAATTTTATTAGCTGCTTACCGACCAACCCTACCGCATTACTCTCCCATATTTCAACTTGATTAAAAACAACCCAATTTCGACCTTACATTGCTTTAAACCAGGAACAGTATCAATGAAGAGATTAAAGCGAGACAAAAGGAGGGAAGGACCAGCATGAAGCCCACTAGCTCTAATTCTCTCCAGTAACATCTGTCTCATTCTAAATCAAGCATTTTTTTTCACTAAGCTAAATTTGGAAGTCTGAGGCACTAAGTAAACCCACCCTGTGAGACCAAAGCTGTAGATCTGCTGCTGCAATTGTACGTGCAGACTCCGAGATGGCAGCGATAGACCCTTCGCTGTTCCGGCATCTGTAAATTTAAAATGCAATCCAAGTTCATTTTACTCTTGTGAGTTTAGGACGCAATCCAAGTTTGTGTTGATTAACACCACAGCTTTTTTGTGTTACAAGGCAAATGCATTGGAGAACTAATAAATAATATCTGAGCAAAATAAAAGTATTTAGCTCATCTGATGTCTTGAGTAATCATCCAGTTCACGCATAAACATATAAAGGCAGGAAAAACAGATACATTTTAATGACAGTCTCAGAGAGACTCATCATTCCATACGATGGATTTTGGCACATAACATCTCTCTAACGTTGCCAACAGAACAGTCTTTGTTACACATGGCAAAACATCCGGCTCCAGAGCGGTGCTGCCTGTTGGAGGGGCAGGAACGTCACAAGTGCCACCTTAACCTCTGTTTTCAGGTGCAAGACGCGGCTGAATCTTCAAAGCAGAAATATTTAACGCTCGGAAGTATTTTCTGTTACCCAGAATCACAGAACGGTGGGGTTGGAAGGGACCTCTGGAGATCATCCGGCCCAACCCACCTGCTGAAGCAGGTTCACCAGAGCAGATCACACAGGAATGTGTCCAGGCGGGTTGAATGTCTCCAGAGAAGGAGACTGTTCTATTAGCCAAGCACATTGGTGTCTTTGGGGTTAAACTGACAGTCAAAATAGCCCTCAGAGAATAACGTTCAGGATGTGTCTTGTTCATATCCCTGGGTAAATCAAGATGCCATAGTAACCACATTGATTAGTCCAGACTCAAGTGTTCTTTACTCATTTAGATCTTCACTTGCATGAAACAGCAATGCAGTGCTGTGCTTAGTCTGTGAAGTGTTACACTCATATATTTATCAAAAATTATTTTTATCACATCACTGCGAGTAGACGTTTTCACAACTAAGATTCATATCTTTATTGTGTGAGCTTTTTATTCATTGCCTTGTAGCTCTATCAAAATTTAAACATTCGGGCTGAAGTTTTCCCTGGTAGATCTTTCTCCTTCAGGATGAATTTCTCCTTCAGGAAGACTTCAGCTAGACTAATTTGTCTGTTTCTCGTATTAGCTAGGGAGATCTTTGTGCAGGTCTCTCCCGGTAGTGAAGCAGCTGCCGCCTCGTGCCGCCTTGATCTGGAATTGGGGAAAGTTCTGGATTTTGGGGGTCGCTGTCAATGTCTTTTGGATGGATCATTGTCATCCAGATCGCTATAGTTAAACACTGACCTCATCCCTTCCAAGGCCAGCCTGCTTTTCTATCTTTGACTAAATCTCAATGCTTTTTGTAGCTTATATTGGCCCATGGATAATATTTCTTCTTTCCAGGAATGCACTTATCACTAGCACCTAACTACAGTTATTTGGAAGCAGAAATATTTCTTCCAGATCGTTGTTCCAAGAACCAACTTTCCATTCAAACATCCCTTTTTAACAACGATTCCACTGATAACTGTGCTGAATGGGAAAAATAATAACTTCGCTTTAACTGTCGAGCCACTTCGAATGTTTAAAACAAACACCCTCTGTTATATAAAAATGAAAATCCTGCACTCTATCAATAAGAGTATATTCCAACTATAATAAACACTTTAAACTCATTTCATTAAGACTGTGTAAGTAACAGAGGTAAGCAGCAAACACTTCAGACAGTAAATACGATGTAAACTCTGACAATCCGTCATACAAACAGCCTTGAAACTTTAAATGAGCTATATACACTTTCAGTTTTGACATACACAAAAGGGACAGTGTTTAATCTAAAAATAATCAAATGAAAACGGAAAGAACTTTATAAAAATCAGTAACATGATACCTGTTATTCAGAGGATTACTTTTAAAAAAATGCTTGGCTAGAACTACAGTCCACCTACACAGAGAAAAATAAAGCAGTACACAGAAGGGAGTCATATCTCAGGAAAACAAACAACAGAGTAGTTCGATATTTAATTCCGTTATTCACCACCAAGCCCCCAGATTTAAAGCAGACACAGTACTGAGGTTAAGCAACCAAAGGACCAGCTTCTTGATCTCAGTAAAGGCTGAGACACGCTTGGCACGAAGGGAATGGAGAGATGAAGACACATCTTAAGAGCAGGACCCTTACTGCAGGGAGATGGGACACAAGACACAACCCCAGGCCTTCATGGAGCTCATTCAGGTGCAAAAAAACCCCAGGAAAGCAGCAGCACGAGCTGAGCACAGGGTAGGAGAGAATGGTGGGAGTGCACCTGCTCTACGTGTGGCTGTGGGAAGAGTTCACGCAGTGAGAGATGATCCCTGCGCTGTCAAACGTAAAAATCCAACTAAAGAGGATTTTCATGGTAGAAGAAGGAGGGAAACATGGGTCAGAGATGGCGTGAAGTCACAAAAGAGAAAATTGTCATCCCCATTTTCCTCAGCTCGCACTTGAATTTTAGCCTTGCCAGTGCCTCAGCTCTCAACACAATTTAGAATTACAGAGGTTCCTATCCCAGTTCCACAGTTTTAAGATTTATTGTGAGTATTTCCTTCTTTCTGCCCCTCAAACATTCTATCACTATTCTATATGTTTTAAAACACATTTTAGTAGGCCTTCAATAACATGCAAACTATTGAATTTCTGAGAGGTGTAAAGATAATTTTTAAAAAGGATAATTATTTAAGACTACACAGAATGACAAAGCAGCAAAATACTCAAAGAGATCTGGTAAACAACTGCAGCAACACAATAGAAACACAATACCTTTTATAGTGTTCCTCTCTTGTATCGGCTTAAGGTAGAAATTCTCCCTTGGTTCAATGATAACTCTGTCAGAGAAACAAACATAACAAAAAAGACGTTTTATTCCATCTAGTAGAAGTAGGAAGAGGGTAGTATTTTTAAATAATTGATAACATTTACATAATACAGTGGAAATCTATTAGTTGCATCTCTCTTTGGTTCCCCATCCCTTCCTGAGTCACAGCGGTGTACAAAACAGTTTTCACTTCTGACATCTGAGTCCCCAAGAAAACCCCACAGAACCCGAGTATAGAAAGTAAACTCCACAGGAAGAGCTTGCTTGGCTCACCAGATATTCCAGTCCTCTCGACTTCTGTCCCAGTGCCACCCATATGTGCATATATCAAACATTTCCAAACTTAGAATTCAATCCAATATATAATTAATTCCCCATTGATTCATAGATTTGAAAGCCAAAAATGCTTCCTTCATAAGCATACGGCACAGCATTTTCAGTCATCCAGGTCTAAATACCATCTAATGACTCTAAAAATGTCAACTGGGGCTACATAAATACACCTCATCCCATTTGACATTTTTTCTTCTAGCAGCAGGAAATAAGAGAAATTAGGGCCGAAAGACATTCGTCTTTGAAAGGCAACAGAAGGAACATTTTTCAACATCTCATTGTTTTTGTTTCAGCTTCAGGTAGTGTTCCCATTACGGCCTTTCTTCTCCTAGAAATTTCTCATACAGATAACAAGCAGGATGCTTCGTCTCAGATTCCCAGTCTCCTTCTCTCTTTCTGAGACCAAGACTTCATCCTTAGACCCTTCCCCTCCGCTCCTCCTTTGGCTGGAGGGCACAGAAAGGCCAAATACATGTATCCGTGGCCAGTAAGGAAAAACACTTCAATCCTGCAGACACAAACAGATGCTAAAACGAAATTACAAATCGGTGATGTAAGATGAGGGTTTCTTCGAAGACTAATTTCTTTTAGCTTTTGTCTCACAACAAAAATACAACTGCCTCCTCTAAGTAGGCTAATTTCATGTATTTTATTAAAATATTCTCCATTTTTAAGGAGAAATAATTCATGATTTATGTTTAGTGTCATGTGGAGCAAACAAAACCCGCTGAAAAATACTTTGCTTGATTTTTTCCTTCCTCCTTTTCCACCTTTATTTTTTTCTTTCAGTTGATTCAGAGTCAAGACGACCAACAGCCTAGGGCATTTGTCTTGAATTGGGACATCCTGGGTAAGACCCAGATCCACTATAACCTTCATGTATGTCTGTGGGCTATTTAACTCTTTTCTATCATGTCATCTGGAAAGCAACTGCATTTTCCTATTTCAGAAGATCTCATTAAAAATATATCTAAAGTACCATGAGGTATCAGGTACTACGACCTTGTGAGTGCCAGTCCCTGCTGGTCTGTCAGGATCAGCTAATGCTGACAGATCAGGTCGTTCTTATCTCCACGTGGGTACAGTCCAACTGACACCAGGAAACAAGGGTTGGTTTATTTTGGTTGATCCCAGCCTAGAGCTTGAGCCTAAAATCCTGGAGCTCCCTGACACCCATGGCTACACTGCAAGTCCCTTTTTCAGCCTCGGTTGCTGTTCACTTGATAACACGACCTGGACGGCAGCAGCCAAGGAGGAGTAAAGAACCCACCAGCTGGGACCACATGACATTTTAATAAAACACCTGTACTGCATTACAGAAATGCTGCTTCATTCCAGCGATACTTTCAAGACTGATTTTAATCAAGTATCTTGCAGCTCTCAGATGAGAAAGGTGGAGGAAAATCTGTAATGCCTTTTCAAATTGCTTGTTATCTCTCACTTGTAACTAATTACCCCAGTCGCACTGTTAGAGATTCTGAGCAGTTTTATGTTCACTCACCAACAAAAGACTAAAAAAAATGAAATTAGACAATTAGTCTCTAGCTATAATAACTAATTAAGATAAATCTTTTCAGAATGAGGAACTTAACAGAACATCAAGACATTGACAGTTGCAAAGTGCATGTGAAAGTAAAGCATCTATCAGCAAACAATATCTTGCCATTCAGCAAGATCCACAATTACATCCCAACCACCACTTTGTTCTTCTCCTACTCCAGCAAATGTAATTAGTTATTAAAACTTCTTTCTAATGTGGTAAGAATTCGAGTAGTTTATGGGACTACAGGAAAGCTTAGGGACAAATTTTGATGCTGCATCATTGCAAGTGTTTGCAGTACTGACAGATCAGCATTTCTACAAAAACGGCGTGATGGAAAGTCCTGTAGCAATCCACCCTCCCATTCGTTTTTCCTAATGTCTTGTTTTGCATCATCCACTAAGCCTGGACTGTGCAAGAAGCTCATACCCTCCAATTGTATGTTTTCCTTGGCAGGAGCTTTGTCACACATAAATCACCACACGTACAGGCAGAGCTGAATAGTTTTCTTTGAGCTGTGTTTTGCATCTGCTGTGATTTACTTTTCTTAACCAAGAAACAAGGAGGTGAGGAAAAAGAATTTTTTTCACTGAACTCCTTCTTCTTTGACCTTCAATGCCTATTTGCTAACCTGCTATTTTATTTCACAGAGAAATGCAGGATATTCTGACTGACAACATAGTTCTGCTTTTATAGAAGGTATCGGACAGCAAACATGAAGTATGTACATTATACAAATCAGTATATGGGTATATATACACTGTCACAACTTGCATCAAAACGTATGAAACAGTCATGGGAAGTGAGGTATCTCCACTTAAAGATGAGATGCAAACACAGCTACCACATACCACACTTAACAGCAACACCACACTCAGGATAAGGCTTTCCATCAAGAGCCAAACTACCAGCTGTTAGATATTCTAATATTTACACTCAATTAGCTTTAGAAATTTACTTAAAACAGCATTATTTTTGTGTTACTTATGAGCTTCAAGTTCCCTCATAAACTCCTACTCATTGTTAATTATCATGAAAACCAGCATGTTAACGTCAAGCAGCCGTTGACTAAACCAGCTCCTACAAACACGGCCGCGGTTTGGACAGAGCGGTTGCAAAACACCCGGGACCTTACAAACCCCGACCAGCTCGGTCACCGCGGTGGATACAGAGACCGCTCCAAAGAGATGCTCTGCCTAACAGCACTCACTGCCAATACATCCTATATAAATATTACAAAAGCGGTAAAGAGCCCATGCATCAGTACACAGACGTATCATAGATAAGAACTGCGGCTTTTTAAAATGTCAGGACTGAAAACGTACAACAGCCTATAAAATGTTGCTCAAGTCATTACGTGCTAACAGTGATATAAATCATTTACTAAGGAAAAGATGGCTGAACTAACTCTGGCAAACTAGATGCACCTATTTCCTTGACTACGTTAGTGTGCTGATAAAGACATGGCATATTAAACGAAAATTTATGAGATATAAAACTACAAAAGCCAACGTACAGTGATTCATTTCAATGTGCTATGATACAAGCAAGTGAAATTAAAGCTAATCCTTTCTGCTGAAGGAAATGTCACAGACTTTTGTGTGTTTGCTAAATTAATATTTATAAGAAGCCCAGACAGTTTAGTGTTTTTAATATAGAACTAGGATTTTCTCCTAAACATCAAACAGAGAAGTTGCATTAAAACTGCAGTTTCTTGATTGCCACAAACCTAAATGACAGTATTTCCAAGATTTGTTTTCCATCATGTCATACAGATTAGCAACTGTACACAACAGGGAGATTTGCAAAATCCACAAAGTAGCCATGAATTATACATTCCTAACTCTTTAAAGTTAATGCATAATAATCTTCCTATCAAGAGCCTGCTGACAGCTGCTAGTACTATTTTCCTAATATTTCTCATTACAAACAGACATCTAAGAATGGAAAACCAAGCAGGTATACACAGAATCTAATATCACACTGGTGCACATACATATTAATATACATGTAATCAGCGAGACTTTGCCAACAACATTGTTTCAAGGAGTTAAGTAGCAACAAAATTGTAGCTGAACACCTTTTATAAAAAAATTAAAATTTTACTGCCTAATATGTATAAGAATTCATCACACCCAATGAAACTAAAACACAGCACTTGATCACCTTTCATGCAAGTTTTGTTATATTGTATGCTAGTATGGAGCTTCATTTAATTTAGCTGATGAATTACCAAATTTTGCTCTCCAGTACACTAAGGATATCCCAAATCAAACATGATAGCTTTTCATGGGGTAACCAAAGTCATCTTATATGTATTACAGAAAGAGGAGAAATATATTCATTTTAAATGGGAGGCAAATGTGGTCTTCCAAAAGCTAAATGAAATTTAAGCTTGGAAAAAAAAAGAAGAAAAAAAAAAACAAACTGGTTTTCATGAAAATACAACATTAGTGCCAGAAAAGTTGGACAACACAAGAAGAACCGCAAGTGCTGGTGACAGAGTTATATTGAAGATAATGCTTTAGGTTTATTATTGTAAATAAAATTCCGGATTATTTTTTTAATCTAGGTTGAATCATCCACCAAGTACAGATTTCAATAAGTAACAACTCCCAAACCAACATTTTACTTTGCAAGGACTGGCAATGAAAAATCATTCCTCTTTCAAATACATTTGCTGAAGAATACTGCACTTAATACAGATTTTGATTGAAAGAGTCAATCAGTAAGATTAATTTACCATTAAATAAGATCTGAATATAGGTTTAATTTATTTTCTTACAGCTTAGACTTCCCCCCCCAACACTACATTATACATCAACTTGTTCAACTCCAAATGTAAGCTTAACATTTAACTAATAAACTTGAATTTGTGTAAGAATTACTTCAGATTTGAAAAATGTGCTCTGTAGAAGAGCTGTTTTCTAAGTAAAACCGCAGTTTCTAGTGACTAGTAATCAGATTCTTGTTACTTCATAATTATATTATAGAATGAATTTACATGATGAAATATAATGTTTCCAAGTGATCTAAATACCACTGAAGTGGCTTTAAAAATATGAATGTTCAGCGCAGCCATCCACAACCATCACAATCATGAAAAGCCAAATGATCTTTTACCTATTGAAGACTTTTAACTTGAGCATGACACAGCGTCCCAAGCAACCAAGAAGTCCAGCTAAGAGCATGGAGGTGAGAAATGGCTTCTGAGGTGATTCCCTCAGGGCAGGCCCTTGCCCCTGGGCCGAGGCCCTGCAGGCCCCGGCCCCAGCAGGGTGGACGGACACAAGACACCATGGGAGACCAGGAGAGAAAATAAGAAAGCAGGAATCTCAAAAGAAAAGGAGAGAATCGGAAAGCAGCAAATTGTTTCATTTGCCGTTGAACAGCCAAGTTCAACACTGACTGCCAGACACAAAATACAGCAGACTCCAGCTGGGCATTTAGCCAGCGGGTTGTATTTGGATTTCTTGAGGTGATCTATTCAATCCACTGTCATATTTAATTGAAATACTAGATGAAAAGAATCAAGAAATGAAGGTCTTCCATTTGGCCCCTATTTGAAAATGTTTTGATGAAGATGAACAAAAATGGGAAGTTTAATACATGTGTGTCATGGATACTCTACCAGGTTTTAAACTCACTTACTGTACAGTTAAACTATAAAGCTAAGAGTGTCTTTGAATAACTCCCTCAGCACAGATTTCCCAAAGCAAGATGGAATTTTTAGATGTAAACTGTAAGAAGAAAATCTTCGTTGACAATTTTAATTTGAAAAAGAAACCGTCAGTTTACCATTTGTATCTTACAGTACTTGTACGACATAGAGTAGCTGCTATAAAATAGATTAGCTGCTATAAAACTGCACCACGCTGTCCCAGCTCGGTGATGATGACAGGACCCAGAAGCACTGTGCAGTCACCACTGTCAGATGTTTCTGTGTCGATGGGACACCATTCCAGCCCCTTAATGACGCTGTGCTGGCTGCCACGGGCTGGCATCCACTGGCTTGGCAACCGGTCTCAACTCTGAACAAAAGGCAGCTACCACGTATTTTGTCAAGCTAGGAAATTTCTTCCCGAAAATATGTATTTGAAAATGGTCCATTTTTTTCTGAGCACACTCTCTGTGCACAAATGGAGGATGAAAAGCAGCCTGAAAGAAAGTTTCACAACTAGCAACATTTTGTGAATAAAATTGTAGGGTAGTCTAGCTTAAGAACCATATTTTATCCATAAATCTGTATTCATACTGAACAGTCTTACTAGGCCATGCTGACAAGTTATTACAACAGTACCTACCCCCTGTAACTGGCCTAAGACCTTCAACCATAGATACACAGATGACCATTACATGCTAACAAAATTAAAGTGAAATACAGGTAAGATTGAAGAAACCACATAGAGAACAACAATTTGCTGAAGGTCAGAGCCATGAGTGAGAAGCCAATCTCCTGAACCTCAAAACTAATCCTTAACACAGGAGTGACACCTTCATCTCGTCCTTAGGAAAGACAGATGATTGAATGAGACCTCAATCACATCTTCAACTCTTACAGTTATTTACATAAAGCAGGATTTTTCTTTTTTAACAAGAACATAGAAAAGTATCTTGAAACTACTGGAGCCCCCATAGGAAACCTGCAGAATCCACAGTATTCCCGAGGACGGCACACATCTTCCAGAAAAGAGATCAGGTGGATGTGTGTGCATGCAGCTAAACCTGGTGAGCGTTCCCAAACTAAGAAACTACATATAAACGGTTAGGAAATCAAAAGGTACAAGTAATCAGATTATTTCAGATGTGCTTACTTTTTTTTTTTTTTAAATTTTATGTTCCACAGAAGCATTGATTTTACCAATGAGGTTTTGGTAGAAATTGCAAGGTTGTGAAATCTGTCACTGGGGTGACAGTGAGAGAGTGTAGCATATCTGACTTACACAATTAAATAGAATATACATAATTTTAGTGTAACAATGTTTCCATTCGTCTTTGTTGAAAAATAATTTAGTAAGTTCTGTTTATTAATGATGACCTGAAGGGAGTAGTTAATACGAAGAGAAAAAGCAGGATCTCTACCCAGTCATGCACACAAAATAGTGTTACATTAGCAGATTAAGATCACTAATATAAATTGCTTTGATAAAGCAAGGTGAAAATTAAAGGTGAAGTGCTGTAGCAATCTAAAATGAAAAACAATTGCCAGGGAAAGATATAAATAGCATCCACACTCATTGCTCTGTGAATGTAAAAGAGATAAGGAGGAAGAATATCAAAGGATAGAAGAAATCAATCATTTGTAGTTGTTATAGATCAGAGCTTAGTAACCTTTCCTGGCAAACTGGGAATTCACCCACAAAGCAGAGATAGCTTATTGAAGAAGGAAATACGGAAAATAGTTGTATTCCAAGTCGCAGAACTCTTACAAACTATAAGCTTCATTTTAACACACTCAGGCTACCAGGCAGTCGTATTCAGCTATTTATAGACACACCAACTTATTCAAATACTTGGTCTACAGTTTTTTCAATTCCTAGGACAAGAGCAGCTAAAATGTGTAATATTAGCCTCCAGAAGTATGTGTTGCCACAGTCACAAAAATGTTATGTAAGTACCTATCATCTTATGTTAACTCAAACATGGTAAGTACATATATTAACACAGCGTTTTTCCTAGTGCTTTCAGTTCCTAAGTTTAAGGACCATAGAATCGGAACAGTTTGCTGGGTTTAATCTGGTCTTCGGACACTAAAAATGAATTCAGCCTCTTATTTTAAAAGGATTAAAATGTGAAAGCAGTAGGAATTTGGTTATCCAGACACTTCAAAAGCAAAAGCATTTGCTTTGCCCATTGTTTCCTTTTTATGGTGACTGTTCTAATCTCTTTTTCCTGTATTACTGTAGCTCTTCTGATACAGAAAAGTTATCACAATTGTGCTGTAAAGAAGCTGAAACAATTTCTTAGACCTACATGGTTTTATATTTATCTTTAAGGTCAATGAAGGAAGATTAAATTAAATCGCATTCCTAAAACTGAAATATTGCTAATTTCAAGCAACTTCTTGTTGTTTCTTTTAAGATATATTGAGGGGGGTGCACTAGGGAAAACCTAAACAAGAAAGTGCGTCAGGATTCTGAGAGTACAACAAGCTAGATTTAAAAAAAAAAAAAAAAAAAAAAAGTAGATTTATTTCAATAGTTGCCTTTTCCTTTTTAAACCTGCAGGCACAGATCACTAGAAATCCAGCAATTACAGTAAACTGGTCAATATAGTTCAGTGACAGGCTGACCTCACAGAGTCCCAAATGCTGTATTTTGTTACTAGTGGAGACACAAACAAGAGACCAAAGATGTCTTTGAAAGGCCAAATTAACCAACTAAAGACAGCAGTGGTGGTACTGAAGGGCACAGCACACGCTGGAAAGCCCAGCACTGGAACATGCTGGCACCAAACAACCGTGTGAGCGGGAAGGACAGAGACAGAGACCCTGGCAAGGGAAGGCGCTCAGGAGACCCACACGGCCACTGCAAACAGCGGCAGCAGTGCCAAGTGTGAACCGGCAATGGCCGCGGGTGCCAAGGGGCGTGGGGAGCAAAAACCGGCCAGCTGGCAGCGCCTGGATCACCGGATCCATCCCTCGGTGCATCCATCCCTCGGTGCATCCATCCCTCTCGCCGCATCCACTTCACGTGGCTGCTGTGATAACCTGCCTGGATAAATACTAGAAGGTATGAAATAGTGATGGACTAATTAATATGAATTAATATTCTTGACACCTAATTTAGTGCCTGCAGAGAACTTTTTGTGGCTAGGCAGAGGAAAAATAAGGAGGAAAAAAAAAAATACACGCAAGCAGGGAAACGAGGCAAATAAGTTTAAGAGTGAAGATGGCACATGTTGAGTCCGCCCTGCAGAGCTACCACTTGGTCAGGAAAGGGAACAGGTATTTAGTAGAAGAGAAATAAACAGGTAAACAATTCACATGCATTTGCACCATGCTATAGGTCCTGCTATTCATGCTGATAGTAAGATTAATATACATTCCTGGTAAGATCAGGAAGTGTGGAACCACATTGCTTTTAAAACATATAGATTTATCAGTATACATTGGATAAACCTGTTGAATCAGTGTTTCAGTACCACAGTAACCTTTCTCCTTTTGCTCTCACAACAAACAGAAATAAAATGAGAACAACAGAGCGTTTGGAAGTGTGATTCACCGGGCTGCACTCTTCATCTCGCTGCTCTCAAATGTAATTGAGATATTGTGCCTTACAGAACCTTTTTCTCGAAGCACGCTGCTCATTACAGTTCAAGATGACATGGGAAACCACAAATCAGTAAAAAAGCTGGCAGATCTAATTTTAGTTCTGCCAGCCTGGACAGTGTCCTCTTAACAAGTACCAACTGCGATAAAATTGATGAACGAGCCTCACTGTCAAAAACACAGAAGCAATAACTCTACCGCGCAAGTCTTATTTGCATCTTAAATATTTATAATCTGCAGATTTAAGAGACAGAATATGGCTGCACATCTGTTCCTTTAATCTGAACGTGTGCCTTTCAATGTGAGCAGCTCAGTGACCGCAAGTCCCACACACAACGCGGCTGGGGACCCGGCCAGGCAGCTCCAGGCCCACTCCAGCGCTGGGAGACTCTGCTGGAACATCAGTGTTCGGATGCCGCTTTTCTCCTCTCTCATTATATTGTTCCTCCTGAATGATTCAGTGAAGTCTCTGGTTTCTGTGGCATCGAAAAAGCAGCAAAGGATTGAGGAGGCCAAAAATATTGGTCTCAAAAAACCTCAGCTTGACTGGGTATTTAGTAAGAAAATATATTTCATACAAGTAACGTGGAAATCGGCAAGAAACCTCGATTTCCAGCCAGTGTCACAGGCTGTAGGTGCTTCTTAGATCTCAAAAGATACAGAAATAAAACGAATCCTAGTAATATATTATCAGGTATGACACCACATCAGCCTTGCAAAATTGCACAACAATATATTTTATCTGCAACTTGCTAGAATAATAGTAGTGAACGAACAAATCATATTTTAGTTGATGTCAGAAAACGTAATCACCCTGAGTAGGCTGAAAACAATTTGCAAAGCTTCTATATATTAAGCTGCTCATTTCATGCTAATACATCTCCATGATAAAACCAAACAAGCCGCTATACCCTCTAGATCTCATCTAAGTCTTACTTTTTAGTCCCTTAGAAAGAGAGGTGGACTTTTCTGTGTCACCCAGAGGTCACCCAGACACTAAAAGGAAGCACAGAGGCAAATATACTCTCCACTGAAGCCCTGCTATTAACTTATTTTGATTAACAGTACCAGAGTTTTGGCAACATAACACAAATTTTGTGTTATTAACTAAAATTTAGTTGCCCACAAAAATGTCCATAAGTGTTTATAAATTTTGGTAAGTCTACAGCATATATTTTCTTCAAGTTGGTATACACGTAAGCTTATTATTAAAAAAAAAAAATGTAATAGTCTCTCCAACTGTTAACCACACACAGCTCTGTATGAAGGCAGAGGGAAATTAGATTGTCCAAGAACTACATAATTTCATACTAGCTGGTAATTAAAAGAAATCACTAAACCCATGGAGGTTTAAATCAATATATGAATAAAAGTTCACATTTAGGTGGGATCAAAATCTAAGGCAAAGGCCACAATAAATCTTAATATTACTCTGCTGTGTTCACTGGTGTTGAGACTTAAAAATTTTAATACCTTCTCTGGTGGAAGTCACAATCTAACATTCTTTTAATTAAAAGTTGTTTAAGAACACGACTGAGCTTTCATTAGGTCTCTGCAATTTACAGTTTTGAAGGGCAGGTTTTAATTGTATGTGTGTCAATCATAAACCCATCCAATTGTCATGGAAACACACAGCCATTCCAGTGAAGAGTCAGATGATTAACTTGGCTGTTGGAACAAAAGTTTTATTGCTGCAATTTACTGAAACTGTCTGGTTTGCATATATTAAGCTGAACGGAATCACCGTAATGGCCATGCTGCTGGACACGGTGTTCTGCCAAGACTTCAAATGGATTTGGTACTTCAATTCTTTGTAGAAAACATGCATTATTCTGATTGTGTTCTGTATTGAAGCTAGCAGGACATTATAGGGTGTACTTCAGCTCTGTAAGACTCATGTTTTTGTCCACCTCCAAACATGACTAATTAGGTTAATTGGGTCAATCGAGAATTTAAGGCACAAGCCAGGCACATGTTGGGTTTTCTGTGTTTTCTGCCTATTTCCTCTACCACATTATACTGGTTTTCTCAGGTAGAAATCGGCAAAGTGACTTTGGATTTTTTCTTCCCCCATTCCACCACCACAACATTGAGCCCTGAGGTCCCTACATTTTTCTTCTTAATCTTCTTCTCAGCGTTGTGTGGGAACCTCCCCGACAGCCTGAGCAGCATAGCGTTTTCAAGGAGAAACGTGAGGCACATTTTGGAGTATACTGTATTTTTAGTAAGCTAAACAGAGCTAAGCCATATGGTCCTACATTTTCATATGATGTAAGCTAAAACTACTTATTCTTTTCATTTCTTTTTTTACAAGCTAAGACAGTTGTAGCCTTTACAGTATTTTGCGCTTCAGATGGGTCTTAGAAAGCTGTTTTGCCCGCAACCAACTTTTGATAATTTGCTTTGGATGTTCTCCAGGACAAGAAATAAATGGGTGCACTGCAGTGTCAGGCATCACCTGGGACCTTCCTAAGCCAAAAGAAACAAAGTTCTAACCACATCCCTGACTGCCGCACACTTCACCATGGATTAAACTAATCTAAGGCACTCCCCTGTAATATGTCTTTATATTGAAATAAGTGAGTCCTTCTGCTGCTGTAAATACAGAAGAATCAAGTTTAATTAACTTGACACAGAGAGATTAAGTCTGGATCACAACTCCTAGCCAACTTCAATAACAATTTCAAATCTTCTATTTTTGAAAAGAAAATGACCAGAGGGAGATTTAAAAAAAACCAAAACACCAACCAAAACCACATTGTAATTCTTGTGTGCTAAATCACCTGATTTTTCAATATATGTAATACACGTCCATCTTAGGCATTGTCCAAGATACACTGGTCCAAGCAGGTAAACGTTTGAAAACTATGAACTTCTCTTCTATTTTTGCCTGTCATTTAAAGCCTTTCTTGCTGTTTATCCCGACTCTCTAAAATTGGGATAACTCAGAAATGTAATGCAATAGTCCTTGCAAAATCTCGTTTGATAGACACTACTTTGAAGATACAAAAAAAACCAATCCCAAATACCATTTAACCACCAGAACTGTCTAGTTGTGAATAAGCTACTGCTATAGAAACAGGCAGCAAATGCCTACAGCAGGATTTCCCTTGTTCGGATTGTTTGCTAGAGAGATTTAATTGACCCAGCAGCAGGTTACTTTGCTGATCTCGTTGCCTGTACTCTGGTTCCACTCACAGATGAATCAGTGATGTTCAAATCTTGTTACCCGAGTCCGTGGCTTCAAAACATCTGACTGTGCAAATGATTATTTTATCCCTTTTCATTTGGCAGGCTAGCTGTGTTATGCCCAATATTGTCATAAAGAGATATTATCTTCTCTTTTAGCAATTCAATACACCTTATAATTAAGAATTATTTATTAATATCCCTGTACCTGTCAAGTCATTAACTCCACGCAACACAAATGAAATTAGATCTGCCAGGAACCCTGTTAAAACAGAGCAGGACCAAGATTAAAAGCTCTTGCAGCCAATCTTAAGGTTTCTCTTTTATGGTGGTCACTTAACATTTTTTGGGCAAACTGCCATGAGGAATGTCAGCCTGGAAAAGCAAGTAACCTAGCTTAGAAATAGAAAAAAATGTCAAGCAAGCGACGTTCCATTGGGGCCAGTGCCCACCCAGAGGAAGAAAAACTTGTCCCTCTGCTAGTAATAGCAATGGACATCACCAGAGGGTTTTTATTATTATTATTTTTCTAGTAAACATTCATGTTTCATTCCTAATGCTGTAGAAAATATGCTGAATATGTATACTCCAAATAACCCGGCATTTTTCAAATAGGTCTGACCTTGGAGTGTAGGACAGCTAGGAGATACTAGTCTTAGTCAACAAAATGTCCACTAGAGGACCAAGACAGAGGAAAAAAGACCACGTCTTGTTTTTAATATTTTTAGTTAATGATGGGCATTACTCCACAGGGTTAATTTCCCTACCTCGATGAAGATTTTTTATTCTTTAATCCAGTATCCATTTAGCTCAACTGACAGGCTGTCTCCATAAAATCTGTGCTTCTCTTTCTCTATACAATTCTGCCACTCATGAGCAGACAGAACAGCAAAAGCAGGTTGGGGCCATGAGTCTGCTCCTGCAGATGGACACATTGCTCTGAG
This sequence comes from Pampusana beccarii, assembly GCA_013399365.1. Classification (NCBI taxonomy): domain Eukaryota; kingdom Metazoa; phylum Chordata; class Aves; order Columbiformes; family Columbidae; genus Pampusana; species Pampusana beccarii. The sequence goes on from VWYH01004011.1 coordinate 1,986,108, forward strand.
GTCAATAGGCCAAGAACTGGCTCCTTGCGGATGCTGAACACTCTTCACTCAACACACAGCAAGTACCACTGCTGACACACAATGCTTCATTACGAGTTTTTCAAGTGTTATTGCTTTTTCCAACCAGCACAATCTGTGTGTTGTGTTCCTTTTTTCCTCCCTTCGCTTTCCCCAGAGCACCAGAACTAACTCAGGAACATTTTGGTTAGGGGAGGTGTCTTGTTCCAGACTGGTTCCAGGTTCTGTACCATCCATCCATTTCACCAAATCACTGCATTACAATCCTTTTCCCAGCTTATTTGCCCCAAGGAAAAACGCAAATGGCAAAATGTTTCTTGCCTCATCTGTTCCGCATTGGTGCGGAGCTCTACAGCTAAAATGCTTATCAGAGCCAAAAGCTTGGGCATGATTGAACTTTAAACAAGCTAAACATCAATTGGTTTGATTTATAGACCCAGGAGACCAAGCCAATCACAAAAGACTAAAGTAAAATTAATTTGCTATTCAGAGCTGTCTATAAGACATACTTAGCCTGAGAAATATTAAAAAAAATCAGTAGTAAGTAGATTGTGTAATTGTTTCCGTTGGACCAAATGGCTTAAATTTCCACCTTCATAGTGGTCATATACCCAGAACAGCCCTTGCTCCATCCAGGCACTGAATTTAGGATTCCCTCCGCCCCCACCATGTCACACCGTTGAGTTCGACTGACTTAGACCAGCACCGAATATGCAGCATCTCAGGCTGTACCAGATTTATGATATCTCTGTAACTGGACTACCTCCGGCATCTGTTTGGGAGGCACAGCATAAGGCAAGTTCATCAGTTCAAACTTGGTTTATAAATAGATGCTGCAGATGCATTTCAGAGTAGATATTGTAGACTCTTTATTTTCCATTTGAGAACTTTGCATCTTTTAGGTAATGCACATACATAAACACCGAACATTAACATAACAGCTTAAGAGATGCAATTTGGTATATTTTAAGCTACACAAGAATTTGCAGTTTAATGACAGCAACAAAATGGTTGTTAAATGCAGCTCACGTGGACCAAAAGGTGAACTGGTGAGTAACCCTCATCAGCAATGTGCCCGTGAGCAGAGCTGCTCGGAAGGGCCGAATGGCCCTGATACCACAGACATGCACCTTCCAGCCACTCAGGCTGCCCCCTGCATCACAAGCAGCAAATTCACTTCCCAAAACTAAACTGCTTCATAAATCCCGGTCATTCAATATTGTAATTGTATTTCTGCAGCTTAGGTAGTGGCAATAGGGAATGAAGCAAGCAGGAAGAGAAGGCTTATTGTAAAAGGTGAAGTTCCCTTTTATATTGAAATCTTTTTGTTATGAATAACAGACCCAGAAAGGAAGGACAACTATTGATGAATCAGTGATAGAATAAAAACTTAAATCATCTGCTGAGGTCATTTAGTCTGTCAGTACTCAAAGATCAGGAAGCTCCTAATTTAGCTCTTCACAGAAGCAGCTCCCTGCTGTTAACAACTTCACAATGAATCTTCAGCATTTAACTTCAAATCAAAACCAGTACTGTAGCTTAATACTTCTCCATCAGGTATTAAGTCAAACACAAAATTCAAATTCTGGGCAGAAAACATCACCAGATATTTATGGTTTAGGCAATTTCTGTGTACAGACAATAAAACAAATAACATATCTCAATCTAGCAACTGAAGTCTGACTACAGAAATAGCTTTAATAACAGTTTATGCAGTCAGTGAAGTTCCAAACAATATCTACATCAATCTAAATCAAATATCTGCTTTAGAGATATTATTTTAGGTGTCTGCTTCTGGTTTAGTAGGTGTAATGAGAACAGTGGTCACAACGATATTCAAAAAGAGAAAAAAATATAGCTGAGTTTCTGCAGTGACACAGAATGCAGTCTGCTAACACCTGATAACTTCACCATGTCCATAAAACCTATTACTATGTGTATGTGTTAGAAACATCCATATTCTTGGCTGCTTACTCTCCTATAAAACAGGAGAGTGGGATTGCTCTCCTAAGATTCATAAAGAGATTCTGATTTCATCCAGGAAAACCTCCACCTTTCTCTTTGAACACAAAGTTCTCCCACCTCAACCTGTTGTTCTTTGCAGCTCCAATATAATGATTCATGGCTTTGTGAATTGTGCTGTAAGTTTACACCACTAGACACAAAAACCACCACACCACGGCAACTAAGATTTTCTGAGAGCTATTTACAGCCTGTAAGAAATTAAGATACACTTACATTCAACAAGTGTCTCTTTTTCTTTCTTATGGGTTCTATAAAAGATACTTCATTTCACACTATATATTCGATGTTTATGTACAATGCCAGCTCTATAAGCCCTGACTCAAAGAGAACAACTTCTGCTAGCCAAAGAAATCAGCCCTGGCCATGCTCTGGGAGATGTGCCAGAGGAAAACAAGCTCCATGGTGAAAGGTCGTTGGGAATAAGAGACATTCTTTATGCTGGGCTGGGTAGAGAGACTAATCCACTTATTTTGGTAGGAAGTACGCAGGTAGGGGACGAGCAAGCTTTAGTTCTGGACTCCTCCGCTCCGGCTTTTCTAAGTGTATTTAGGGAACCTACCGTTTTGACCTGCTTTTCTTTTGGTTTTGATGTCATGTGCTGCAAACCCCAGCATTACGCTTACTCGGACAAACCTATTGTGCTACGCTGGAAATCCTCTCTAATAGCGTGGGGGATGCTGGCAGTAAGGGCAGTAAGTCAGTTGGCTGCTGTTATCATCAATCAAGCATGAAGGCTCTGCTATTCTGCGGCCCGAATTCTTTATCTAACTGATTAGTCATACAGTCCAACTGTAGTACAGTATTGCTTCCCAACTCCCATTACAAAACTCCTCCATTTGGAGTATTAAAAAACCCAGCTGACGAGCTCAACTTTGCATGAAAGATGCTTTGGAGAGGAAGGAGGGGAAGCAAAGCAGCAGCGGACAGAGAGACGCGGTCCCCTCATCCCCACACATCTTCACGCAGAAATGAAGTGAGGGAAAGCTTGCAAATCAATTCAGAAGCAAATAAAGCAACAAGAGGCCACCAAGACAAACACCAGAAAGCTATTTTAAGGTTCAGACTGAATTAAATACGCAATGAAATGAAGCATGGCAAGGAAACAATCTTACTGGCAGAATTAGCCTTTCTTTTCCTGTTTGTTGGACAGCTGAGAAAGGCATTTCAGAAGAAGAGTATCAGTAACATGACTAGGTTCAGTTTGCTTTTTGTTGTGCTCAGGGAGGTTTTCTATTTCAATAGCCCTCCTAAGAAAAAGAAACAGACCCCTTAAAAACCACATTCCCCTGTTATTTTCTCTATCACATTCTGTACTGTTCCCCATAGAGACCATATGTCAAAGGTGGCCTCTTTTGACTTTGTAGAAAAGTTACTACTCAGCTATTTCTCCCATCCAAGAAAAAGAAAACACCTTGCCCAAGAATCCGATTTCTGGACTGTAACCTGTTTGACTCTTTTCCCATGCACCCCTACACGTGCACACAGGCCTGCTTGCCACTAAAGCATTAATCTGGGGACTTCACAAGGAGCGCTCCTATTTTACCCCAGAATCACCCTATTTTCTGCCTCCCTGACCTACACAAACCTATTTTATATGCTCACACAGTTTCTACTACATTTTTCTTTTTCTACTGAAAGTCACACTTGGTTACAAAAACCTTTGAACATAACAAAGTCCAAGCATATCACAGCCAACAACTTAATCTAAAAGGATGAGCATTTACCATAATGATCTCCACGTTGTACAGCTGACAGGCCCTAAATAAGATCCTTTACCCATAAATGTCTACCTTGAGATAAATGTCTCTCATCTTACACCCTTGCCAAGCAGAATTTTTTGATTTATAATTACATCCATCTTGTCTTAAAAGCAGGGTTACCAATCCAGAGATTTCTTTGTTTCCTTTTTTTCCAGCACCTGGCACCGCTCTCCTGTTTTAGAGCTTTTGCACGTCCTGAAGTCCTCAGCACTTGGCCATAAACAGTTGTACCCAAGTGTCTCTCAAACAGCTTTTCTCTCCTGTGCAACGTATAGAGAGCCAGATATTATACACTACACCAAGTGTCTCTTCTGCTGTTTAAAATATTCCATTCTCACCATACCTGCTAGTTTCAATATTCAGTAGCTAAAGCACTGCTGAGCAGGCACCCAGTGGGATTTCAGAGCAGAATGTAAAGAGGAATTACTTAGAAAAAAAAGCCTGCAGTGATGGAGTCCTGCAGGCAGAAAACGCTCGAGTTGCAAAGGCCTCTCCCACCAAATGCCGAGGATGCGAGGGAAACAAGAAAAACCACAGATGGGCCTGCCCTTCCATCCTGGTCAGATGAACCTACCTGTGCAGAGAGCTGACTCTAGTATGTGTCAGATAAATAAAAACAAATCCAAGTACAACCACTATCAATATGCAAGACAAATAAAACAAGCATGCTCTGTAAGTGGCTATTCTGTATTAGATTGCTCTGCTGTCTTCTACCATACGTTGATACAGATAAAGACAATTGCAAACAGAAATGGGATTATTTTGCACTCCTTAGAACAGGAGCTGTCTTTTTTCAGTTTAATATGTGTCCACAGGGACCCAACCACAACTGTCATCACAGCTACATTTTTCTCTAGCGAGTTTCTTGGGAAAGGACTGACTTCATTTTCCTCATTTGTACTGTGCTAAGCACAGTACGGACTTAGTCCCAGTTGAGGCCTCCAGGCACTGTCACAACAGTCACCAGACAAGCCACTTGATGTGCTCAATGCAGAATTCCTCACTGTTAATAGGCAGCTTGAAAGATGCGAGGATAAAGCACCGCAACAGTGGTAAACATGACATGAATGTACTTTTAAAATAAAGCTGCTTACTCCTCCATTCTCTCTCCTGCTTCTGTTACTACCTCTACCTGGGGATATAGTTTACATTTACTATTTGTTCCAAAAGGTGCTTAGGTTACCCCAGGAATAGCATAAAATAAGAAATATGTACGGTGGGCCACAGGGTTAAAATGACCCTTTTCCTTTCTTGCCTTTTTTTTTTTTCCCCTAGCATTGCTGAATAAAAAGGCTGAAACATTTATTTTTCAGCCAGTAATGATAGGATAAGTGTCAGATGTAACCCAAAAAAGTTTCACTATAGCTCTCTGCAGCTTAAATCCCTGTTGAATTTATTCATATTTGATTCCACCCTCAGAAAGCCAGTTCTCCTCTGTCTTTTATTGTTTATATTAAGATAGAGTGAGTCATGGAAATAAAGTGACATGAAACCACATTTACACTAAAGAAATCATCCTACATCTTTTCAGCTTCTCTTTCCTGCTATTTCTGTAGCATGCCTCCTATTGAGTCTCTGAGACTGATTACCCAAGCAAGGGCTAAGAGCTTATTCTTGACTCCAGTTAAAACATTTAGCTGCTCACGTTCTCATCTTGGCCTGCCAGTTTAGGGGAAACAGATGCATTATCCATCAGGTACGGAATCTGAATGAGCGTATACAGGAATATCTATCTGTGCCTATAAACAACAAAGCGACAGTAATGCTAAGCAAAGATAATAACCTAGAAGTACCATTACTTTCCTTTCCTATGGGTGCGTAACTTATGAATATCCTAGAAGGGATGGCTGTCTCTCTGCATATGAGAGGTCAAGGGCAATCAAACGTTTAACTTAAACACCTCAGGCATTATGAATGCAGAGCAGAACATCTTCCAGAAACTGAAATTGGTGCATTTAAGATATCAGGTTGGCCATAGATCATAAGGAGGAACACATTCTGCTTTGCGCTTTTGTGATCACTAATTTTTCCAGTCAAACACTATTTCTAATCCAATCTTCCTACTACGGCAAAAGACAAAGGTGACTTATGCTTTCAGTGATTAAACGAATGAATTAGGTGACTGCGCAGCTGCAAGAAGTAGTTATCTTGCGCAAGTTAAGATCCTTCTGCAATACTCCAGATGTGGAAATCAGTATTAAGTATTCAATTTATATTACTTTCTTCACTACAAAATGGTTCAACTACATGACATGCAGACCCAAATATTCCACACATTTAAAAGAACGCAGATTTAGCACAGCAACTTGCATGCAAGAGCCTACATGCTTTCACTTGGCCACGTAGTCAAAATTGTAAGCCTAACGCTGCCAGGTCCACCACTAACCCATGTCCCTAAGCACCACACGTACACGTCTTTTAAACACCCCCAAGGGCTGGTGACTCCACCACTGCCCTGGGCAGCCTGTTCCAATGCCTGACAACCCTTTCCATGAAGAAATTTCTCCTAATATCCAATCTAAACCTCCCCGGCACAACTTGAGGCCATTTCCTCTCATCCTATCGCTTGTTACATGGGAGAAGAGAGTGACACCCACCTCATCACAACCTCCTCTCAGGAAGTTGTAGAGAGCAATAAGGTCTCTCCTCAGCCTCCTGTTCTCCAGGATAACACCCCCAGTTCCCTCAGCCGCTCCTCACAGGACTTGTTCTCTAGACTCTTCAGCAGGTTTAGACTGACAGGCCTGGAATGCCCCGGATCCTCCTTCTTGTAGGTGGCCATCACATTGGCAAAAACCTCCAGGCAACTGGGACCTCCCCAGCTACCCAGGTTACATGAACCATGATGAATGAGGAGAACATAAGACAAGAACTACTCAGTGCAAATGTGTTGAACCCATTAAGAGCTCAAATCAAGAAAATATCTTTGCTAGCTAACACCGGATCCTCAGTATTGGAAAGTCACACTGCAAGGCCAGTAAAGAAACGCAGGTAAGTTCTCTCGCTTTGTTGATCTAGTTGCCCCAAGTGGTATCAATAAAATTTGGACTCCACCTTTGATACGCTTCAAACTATTTATAGTATTCATATCAAGCAAATATCAAGTCACAGCTGTCCAACATTTGCCATTCTTAACTTCGTATAACCGTAAGGTCACCATGGATTTACTGTATCTTCACCAGCAAAATACCAGAGTTGCCGCATAATGTTCTATACACTTAAAAATTAAAATCTTCAGCTTTCAGAAAAGTTATGCTCAGCTAGTAAACTTCAACTCTTTTTATCGTATACACCAGAAATTATTCCTGTGCATATCTTCCAAACATATAAATGACACGATTAAAAATAAAGAGACCACTTCAAGTTTTGCAGTAGCTACAACTGCAAATGCAGAGGGGTATTCTGCATAAAGCAGATCTATAGTAATCTCAAAGCTATTCACCTTCATGGAAAAGAGCTGGTACAACCTACTAATTAGTTTTAACAGGAGGCTGTGAACATTTTTACTCAGGACTAAAACAAATACTGATCTCTTTAAATGTAAAAGACAGAACGAGCTCCCCCTGCTTTTCATTATCCAACATTTGCTGTTGTGAAGTTTTATTTTAAAGCCAGATACATAAAAGCAAAATGAGATGACGAGCAGTTTCAGTATTGTTAATTCCATGCCTAGGCTGCATAAAGTCCAAGCTGATCATTCCAAATTAACTTACTTTACTGCAAACAGCAGCATATGATAGGTAATACAACACATCGAGCATGAGGAGTCCTTCCTGATACCTTTGAACCGATGTATTAATATGTAATTAACTTAAATCTGTTCGCAAGTCTCAAAGCACAGTATGTATTTCTAAAGTGGTTTTGTAATTACAGCGAACAAATAACACATCCTAGTTCCATTTATCAGATTCCTGTGTGGAAACCCCATCCGGGGTGAACGCTGCTCCACGCTGGCCACCACACAACACCCTCGAGGTTCCCCCGCCTGTGCCTGCAAGGGATGGAGATCAAGGCCAGAGAGATGGGAGATGTCTATTCAAAATAATTCTGGCATTAATAGAGGCAAAGGCTCCTCTCTCTCTGGACTTGCTAAGATCTACATCACTGAGACGAAGAGTATGTTGCCAGCTTCTCAGACAAATTGCTCCCATGAAAGACGCTGCTGCTTTGGAAACTCCATGGGAGAACGTAGTTAATCTCCGGCTCTCATTTAGAGGTTGTTTATTTGCTCAGAACAGGACTTAATGTAGCAAGTGTGAGGAGGTTTGTGCTTTAGGAGAACCTGGGAATTGTTAACAAGTTCCCTCTTTATTTCTTTAAAACATTTTGTTCTTTGTTATAGAACACCTAAGAGAACAACTTCCTTTATAGAACAAATAAAATTCGAAAATGAATTGAAAAGTTCCATTCTGCTGCTGCTTCTTGAAGTATTCCAGGCTAGACAGAAAAGATACAATGTAGCTTCTTGCAGCTAAATTCCTCTGAATCACAGACGAAGAATGGACGTCGTATCAGATTATATGCATTTTTATCACTGGCCCTGTTACCGATTGCCATTATGGCTTCATTTTTTTTATTGCTGTACCTAGGTTCTCTTATTTATAAAAGGGAACATCACCCTTAGAGGTCTAGCTCAACTGCGTAAAAGTACTTAAAACCCAAATTTACTTTGATTTCTATCACAGGTAATTATTTTTTATAAAGACGGTACTTTCTACTTTCCTGACCCAATTAAGACTAAAGAAGCTAACAAGCCGTGAATGGTTCTAAAGCTCAGTGAACGCACCAGACCCCAAACAGAATTTGCTCCTGAGTGTTCTAAAAATCAAGTAATAATCTGACCATTCTGTGAGATGGTAATGTGGTAACATCATGTTTGATTTGCTTATTTAATAATGCTACGAATGGACAAACAAAATGTTTCTGTTTGTGTTGTTTCCAGGAAAGGAAGCACAGAAGTGATTGCCAATGGCCTCAATAGTCATGTTTAGTTACAGCCCTTCAGATATAGCCCTAAACAATCTTCAGGGCAGTAAATAACCATTTTTTTGTCATTATCGAAGAGTGGGGAAAAATCTTACACACCTAAAGCAAGTTCTGGAACAACTTTTCGCACTCTAGTTTTTGAATCAATGAAGATAATGCAAAAAACTCAAAAACCCCCCCACCAAAACAACCACCAGTAAAACAACACAATATGGATCTGGGAAAAAGATCAAGTGCTTTCCTTGTATTTTCAGTGCATAATTAATGCTATGCAGAAATTTCTCTGCAGCTGGGATACAATGGGACATCTCTGAAGGGGTAATCATGGGAATTGAGGTTTTTATTAAGTCTGTTTAAGAAATATTGTAATGAAATAAGAAAATTTAAAGGTTGAAAAATGTGAACATGAATTATACATAACCATTAGCTCTGATGTAAAATAAAAACGTTTGTTCTTGCTGTTGATTTCACCTCCCACTGCACGAAAGGTAAAGGCTAACAATATATCACTCTTGCTTTTATTTGGCTCCAAGTCTGGATGCAACAGATATACCTACCCACATGTACAATCCTCATTTATTATGCTCCCGTACCAATTTATCCTACTTTTGTGGGGACAGGTTATCCTAAAGTGATGGAGGAAACTGTTCTATCAGCACCTCGCTGCAGAATGTCCCCCTGAATTCTTTGCTATTTCACTGTCTTCAGTCACCCTTGTAGTGACTTCATGCTTTCAAACAAGCAATTCTTTACTCCTCCCCACCACAAGCACCTCCATTTCCACTTGTCTACTTCAGACTTACACAAATGGGGAATTACAGCTTGGGACCTCCTGACCAGCAGATAACGCAACAGAACCCATGATCAGGGTTTGTGTTATACCACAATACAGATACAATTACCAGCAGTAACAATGTTAGTTATTCCACAGCATTTGTGCTTGAGTGTACATTGACTACAGAATCTTTTTGTCTGATTTATGCTCTTCAAATTATATAATTTTCTATTAAAATCAGGTTTTCTTTCAGACATGTATAATGTTCCCGGGTAGCTGGACTCAACTGAGCGTCACCTCAAGCTTCAGGTGCCCTAAGACAGGTGAAATGCCAGTATATCAAATGGAGCTGATATTCCTTTTTCAACTGCCCCAGGGGAAACCAAAGAAGCCCAGAGATCCCATGAGATCTGAAAGGTCAGTAGATCCAGTCGAACAGACCAGTCCTACAACCTAAGTAGGCCCAATTAACCAAGAAAATGTGTGGCATTTCTAAGGCAAGGCATTCATGTTAGAGCCCTTTCAACCATTTGCCTTTAAGACTGTAGAATCATGCAATGTGTGAAGGAAGAAAGGCAAGGGTGCCTATGGAGTCTGTAAATGACAATAGGAGGAAGCAGCAAATTAGCTTATTGGTACAGCGACCTAAATTACAGCCAAGCCTGCACAGGCTATAAAGGATGCTATATCAGAAGTCACTAATGACTTATGGGCACAAGAAGAAGATAACCTGGTAAAAATCCTGAGAGGCAATGGCCAGGATGCGCTGAGATGACACGAAAACCACAAGACAAATTGCACTCACGTCTTGCTTCAACAGCTTCTCAGGAGAAGAGACTGCCTTTGCCCTTCCTTTCTCCGTCCTCCACACTCTAAATGTCCTACAGCTCCGGAACCCCCCGGGAGCCCTGTGTTACAGCTCCCTCTGCCTTCCCCAAGGCAGATGGCGTTCTCTTCCCACATCCATCAAACCCTGCCTGCAGGGAAACGCTTCTGAGGGACAGGCAGCACTTTCTAGCTTTTCTTGGAGCTAGCAACTGCTCTGCAGCAAGAATGTATTCTTTTGATTAAGAGAAAAGCTCTGGTACTGACCTGACCAGGTTTTGATTTCTTCCTCTGGTTTATCATTATAGCTGGAGATAGGCAACTATTTCAAAGTGGCACAGAAACAATTATGTCCTTGCTATGCGAGTCCCAGAAGCATCTATTGCTATAATTTTCATCGTGACACATCAGCTTTTACTGTAACGAGACCTTGATTTAGAGGAAGGAAAAAAAAGAAGGAAAAAAAAAATCAATAAGGGTAATTGAAACTCTGCTATGGCCAGATGAAGTACCAGATTTCACTGGCAGCAGTGTCATACCACTTAAACAATAAAACACTACCTATTAAACCAAATCTGCAGTCACAATGGTCACCATTCTGCTTACACTTAATTCTGTGAAATCATTTTTTTGCGTGAGAGAACTACGGGCAGAAGCAGAGAATAAAGACCACAGATTTTATTTTATTCCTGTTAAGCCTTCTCCATTTTTCAGTAGATCCACTTGAATTTCCAGAGTTCTAGAACTTCAGTCCAAAAAAACATCACTGCGGAACCCCCACAATTCTCCAGGGGGTGATTTCTTCCAAGTATGATACATTTATTGCCCAGTCACTAAATGCAACCATCCTATTCATGCAAGCACTAATACAAGCAATTGCCATATGCACAAACCTCCCTCATCCTTCACACTGTAACACTGAGGTACCAGGACAATATGAAGAATTTCAATTACGTTTCCAGGGTACATTCAATGACGATGAGAGCATTGGCATAATATTGCCATGATCCACAAGCAGGATCTAGCACTTCTGATGGTCAAGGTTTACAACTGTTGTATGCGTGTGGTATCAGGAAGAGTGAAGGAAGGAGTCAACTATAGGTTAATTCCAGAAATAAAAGAGCATGGACTTGTACTTTGTTCCATTTTTAAAAAGACACAGGCAGAAAATTCTGATCAAAAACTGAATTTGACCTTTGCAAATACTTTCTTCTAATAAAACCCATGTCTACACTTACCATTGAGAAATGGATGATAAGCGATTCTAAAGCACACGGAGATGCGCACGAAGCCCCTGCGCTCCCTGTGCGCTCACAGGGGTGCTGTTTGCTGGAGGGCGGTCTCTGCCCACTCACACACGGGGCAGCCGTGCCCATGAACCCACAGCAAAGCTGGGCTCCAGCTGCACTCAAAAAGATGCATTTCCAAGGCTCAGTGCCACGCTAAACACACCTGCAAAGATTCCAGATGCCACCCAGCTGGCTTTGCCATCAAAACAACATACAGACTTGTGTTAAGAAGCCCGTGCAGCAAGCAGTATGCTACTAATGTTATAGATTATGACCATGCACAAAACAAGCTACAAATAAAAGCCATGTTAATTTTGAGTCCCATGCTTGTTTCAGTAGAACATCAGTACACAACTAATTTCAAGCTCTACTGGAAATGCAGGAAAATCACAAGCCCTCTGACAAGCTGAACAAGGCAGAGGCTTGGCCCTCCAAAGAGGTGTTGAATATGCCGGTTTCAAGGGTCTCTATAAGGATATCAGGTGTCAACACATGGAGAAACCTTCTCAAAATTATGTCCAAAATGGTATGGAGTAAAAATTTGAGAGTTAAAAACATAATAGAAAGCAAGACAACTTAATGAATGATATGTTCTTACACTTATATTTTCATTCCTGAGGATCCAAATATAAACAACTTGTGATCCACCAAAGGAAGAATATAGACACTGTCTTGTGAAAGTGATTGCAGCAAGCTAATACTTCAGGCAGCATTACCCGATCTAGAGATAAGTAAAGCTATAGGTTTCCGCCACCGATACCGGCCTCGCTCTATGCAAAACTGTCACCGATAGCATCAGGAACACAACTGAGCAGGAGATTTCCCACCCCTGTAAAAGAATCAGGGTTACTGGCAGAGTAGCTCTGCGAGGATTATTTGCAGAATCCATGTCTGTCTCTCATCTCAATACTGCAAGGTTAAGACCAGCCTGGGACTTTTTATGCATTTCTGCATAAAATAGAGAGGAAGAGATCACATACTGGAAAGACAACATTTTTTTTTTTAATTGAGGAACTGACTGCTTCTTTCTGTCAGTACAGTAATAGGGACATTATATACCAGTCCATTTATCTACTTTCTATCTACAGTATTCAACAACATTAAAAAAAAAAAATCAGCATGTTAGCCAGGTAAGCACAATTTTAATATTCAAATGAGTATATCAACTGAGTGAAAGCATTCTTATCTCCCTGTATGAATAAAGTGAATAAGAGCCAGAAATTTACCTTATACTAGAAAAGTAACTCTCCATCCTGTGCAACAGCTTCTTCTAAAGGCAAGTGGAATATAATGCAATAATGAACAATTCACCTGAAATGCTGTCTACCTTACAAGCAGTTCCCTGCAGCAGATTCCAAAACAGAAGACACGTCAAGTGCCACACAAATCCCGACAGAGATAATTATACAGCAACTATGTCATATACATGTCATATACCTCCCATGACTGCCAGTGGGCACCCAACCTTAATCTTTAGCACCAAAACACCAACACAGCTCACTTGAGTTAAACGAGTAATTCTTTTAGCTGGAACTGGTAGCAGCCTCTTCTTTGCTAATCAGATCAGCCAACTGAGAAATCACCAGACAGGTTTCAGCAGCATGTCCCACCTCTGGTAGTTCCAAGTGGAAAGAGCATCCTCAGCTACGGAGCAGTCCTGCTCTTCAACAGCTTCCCTGCTTCACCCAACACTGGTTGCACTTTAGCTGCAAATTAATGATTGCTCTGTGCGTTTTATATATTACAGGAATTTTAAATTTTCTTAAAAGGTAAGAAAATACAGAAATGGACTCAGTACCCTAGCCATTTTGCCAATAAAAAGTTGTATTTCTCCATTTAATTCAGCTTACTATGAAATGACCAGTTTCCTGCGATGCTACTAATGTAACCAACCAGCAGCACTCCAGTAAGTTCTAAATCACTTGGATGGCTATAAAGCAGAAATAAGGTTTTAAACATTTCTATATTTTATATGCTGATTAAACTCTAATTACAATTATTTTTTACAGTAGTCATTAACAGTTGGATTTTTATAATCCAAGAATTCTCATGTCATAGGTCAGTCACTCAGTAAATTATAAGATAAGCACCTTAAGTGATTACGCATGCATGCAAATGTCCATATTATTTTTATAGATATTGGTGCAATTAATCAGACTAATATAGCTTGAATACCTTTAAAATGGAGTGACCAAAATACTTTAGCTTTTGCAGCAGGAATCTCTCTGTGTAACTGACTTTAACCTGTACGCATATATTTACACACAATATAGACACTACGTACTTCTCATATTCATAAACAGTCCAGTGCGACAATCTTAAGCGATATTTTTTTTACTAAGAGATTTGATGATCAGATATTAACATAAAAGCAAGATGAGGATATAAACCTTTAAAAATTTTGCATGATTATTCATTTTCAATCAAGTGCTGCAGTCAGAAATCAGAGTGGTGACTGTTTAGAGGGCTTGGACGAAAAAGGAAGAACCAAAACTCGCACCCACCTATGACAAATCCAATACTACACTTTCAGTAAAGTTGCTTGATATTAGTAAAGACAGTGTAACAACTGGACAACAACTGTAGGGAACAAAGAATTCACCGAGTGCTGTAGGCAGGTTCAAGAATGGGTAGCGGCCTTCAGAAATTAGAGAACAAGCCAAATCTCGTTTAACAACCTGTACCTAGTATCTGCAATATATACTTGGCAGTAGTTCTTTCACTAGTGCATCTGTTTTAGATAGAGTACACCAGAAAGAAAAGATCATTTTCGAGAATGGAGTTTCAGCACGTGGTTCACAAGGCAGGACTATGGAGCAGAGCCCAGAAATCCACACCCGGCCACAACCTGAACAAGAGGGTTAAAAGAGCTCTTCGAAACAGGTACTGGTCCGGAAAACCTACACATTCCTGTTTTCATTGTCATCTTCACATGTTTACACAAAAATGGTACATGCGAGTTTCCATGTACCTGTTAGAATCACGTAGAGAAATTAAAAAAAACCCCAACTTCCAGCGGAATTGACATCAGAACGTCACAGGCCTCACACCGGCCTTACTGAACAATCGCATTTAGAAATCGATTAAAAAAATCCCACCAGAGCCACAAGCTCAGTAGCTATAGCAACGTGCTTGGCTTCTCAGAAGAATCAAGTAAGATAGGCTGCCCTAAACCAGATGCAAAATAGCCGGCATTGCACGTGTGTAGTTTCAGAGACAGAATACAACTACAAAAATCTATTTTTTTTGAATGCACAATGCTCCCTTTTACAGAAGCCAAAAAGCTACCCTACAGGCAGTGGGTACAAATTTAGTTTAATTCCTTTACTCTCAGTGTTTGAAAAGCTAAATCATTTATCTCAAAGCTCAATTGTGCCTTTTAACAAATTAGACTTCATTATCTGTTTTCCCCACTTCTTGTTACAATTCAAAGGCAGCATCTGTTAAACAGCAAAAATGAACCATTTTCCCCTCATTACACGAAGAGTAAAAAGTCATCCCAAGTTCACATTACTTCAGAAGGTAATTTCTGTTCCTCAGAACAATTTGCTATGCGTTCATTCCTTCGCATCCAGTTTCGCAGGCTAATTTCCTCAAATATTTAGACTTAATTTGGTTTGCAACCATTAACTACGATCGTGTTACAGAAACTTCACGTTTAAGTTGGTATTCCACATCAACACCGCTAAAAATATTCTCTGGGTATTGTCTTTGTTGTATTGCGTGATCATTTCCTCATAAAGCATTACACCAAATAAAACACGGGGGACCTTCCTTCACTATCGCTCTTCACAGAGCCCCCCACTCAAATGCTTTCTCCAATGGATTTCTGGGAACGATGCTGCTCCAGTTTGTTGAGAATCTATCATTTTTTCTTTTAAACTTCCCTGTGCTACAATTAAGACTGCAAAAAAAGAGATGGTCAGCAGGCAGCTGCATCGCATCAGAAACGTGCGAGATGGCAGAGCCATTGCTGCACGGTCATGAGGAGTGAGGAAACAAATTAATTGATCTCTCGTGTAATACTTAACGAGCTCAACTATAGTTTCAACTGCCATCCAAAGTGCAAAAATGCACTCGTTATTTTAATACTCACAAGAAGAGTGCGTGGCAGAAATACGACTGCTGCAATAACCAACAGCAGGAGGATAAAGACGTGTATGATACAATCATTCCCTGCTATTTAACTTGGCTGATCAGCCTTTACAGATGCCTCTCAAATTAGAACTTCCTCACAAACCTTTTCTGTGTTGACTAAGAGGTTTTTGTCTTTTCATTTTTTCTAACCACAGAGAGGTCTAACAATCCAGTGCACCCCTGTGCTAAAGCCAAGGTCACAGCGGCCTGGGGACAAAGGCCAGACACCAACTTCATCATCAAAGAAAACTGGATATACACCTGGAGCACTAAAACATCTGTTAAGAGAAACGCTAAGGCTGACCTGAAGTGTCTTAGCAGCATCTTTATGAAAGCACAAGGATCTTCAACAATGAAAATCCCTCCAAACCACTTCTGGTCAGCTCTGCACCTCCTTGTTCAGCCCTCCTCTAAGCTGCTGTTGGGATATGTGTCAAAAGCAATATTCTAGATGAGGTGTCAAATCACACATAGCGACATTCCTCAGTTCTGGTTTGCCTAATTCAATCCAAATGCAGCCTGAGGTGGCACCACACTTTCCACTGGGAGAAAAACCAAGACCAACCTGGAATTCCTGAAAGACTGATTGGGGCCAGACTCTCTGGAAGGTCAATGAAGTACAAATCAATAGAGGTTTAAAAGAGAAATATGAACTTGTAAATTGAAATCAACAGGTCTTTGGAAAAGTACTGTTGAAAGTTTAAATATTCTAAGTAAATGGACCTATGGATCTGATAACTTTGAATTCACTGTTTCCTTCATACTTAATAGATTTATGAAAAAAATAATTACATTAGCAAAAATGTAGCTTCTTTTGCAGATCCAGCATGTATGTTCGCAGAGATGGTAATGACAGCTGTACACGAACAACAGGCTGTGCATACCCAGGTACATTTGACACGATATATTTTCACATGTTAGCAAAAATTTAAGACCATTCTTCCTAAATATAGAGCACAGGCAACCAGGTTGAAGGACAGTTAGGGTTGGGTTTTTTCCATATATAGTACTTATTTTGATTGAAATCTTCACAGCTAAACGAGGAGGCTATTTTCTGCAAAACTTAAGTCTGTTTATCAGTTAAACATGATCCCTCATTAGAAGCTTGACAGATAACCAGGCCCTGTAATTTTACAATCTTTACTAACATATTCTGCAGCCAGGAAAAGACAGATTATCTTATGCTTCATGTTAAAAATAGATTCCCGTGATATTAATCTTTCAGTTGTGCTGCACCACGATCTCACTGCTGACCTTGCTGTTATTCCAATAACATGTCAGTCCTCCGACGTTCTCCCCGCTGAGAGTCCAACTGTGTGAACCGGTTTGTTCAAAACACGTTGCTGGGAGGACAAAATACACTTTTCCTCCACAAGCTAACAGGCAAATGTGCTCCAGAGCAGTTACTCAAGTGTCTAAACAGTATTTCTTCTAGGGACACACTGCATAGCCTTAAATTTTCAGCACATGAACATCAGGCATCGGTTGTAGCTGCAGCAATTCCTGCAGGGTTTCTACCCTCGCAGTAGGCAAGGACTTGGCACAGTCTCCTCTTCCTGCTCAACACAGCCCTTTCTGAGCCAAGCAGATGCATGTTTGTAATAAATCAGTGTATGTTGCTAAACACATTTGTTTCTTTTTATTCAGACTACAGCTTTTCTTCCACCAAAATGAACAGTGTAATCTTGACGTTCAGATCAAAAGACCGACTGCAAATTCTCCAATCTCTTGCAGAATACTGTCTATCTTCATAAAAACTTCCCATTTAAAATGCTACTGAAAGCATTTTAAAACAGTTTCACACATCATTTGCCTTGGACCAGAAACCACTGGTCTCAGATCAGTAGTCATCAAAATGTAGAAGCTTCAGAAACGAGTTATTCCAGAAAATGATTCCAGGGTCTGGTAAAACTAAATAGGGCTGGGTTTGGTCTAGATTGAATGTGAAATCTTCTGTTGGAGATTTTAAAAGCCTATGTATGATCTGGCTTAACCAAGTCCTATACTTAACAATATGAAGACACAAAGGAGGGGTTTAGATCTAGCTTAGAGTGCTTCCTCATTCGAGCTGCTTAGAGGAATTCATACATGATTTTTATGACTCTACAGGTTTCTTTTAAGAGAAGTATGAGCTTGTATTTTCAATTAATTTACTGAATATGCACTATTACTATGTAAAAGTAATTCTTCTCTCTAATGACTGACCAAATAAATCTGAACAGCTGAATTTGCAAATCTGTTTCTTCATGTCAACAGCTTTGTCATGTCAATAAATCCAGCACTAAGCCAGGAGCAAGGATTATTAGCCATCTTCTGCTGTCACCCAAGCAGAGCTACATAACTTGCCTGAAACCATCAGGCAAGATTTACACTCAGCAGTCAAGAACAGAAAGCACCTAATGTATCACAGCTGTCATCAGGTAAATGAGAAGAATCTAACATGTCTTGAAGAAAAAAAAATAAAAATTAACTTTTGAATCACAGGAATATAATCTGTAATCTTGAAAGTTTACTGTAAAGGAGACAGAAAACTTTGAGCAAGTAATTCTGAATTCTGAATTAGTGAGGTGCTTTCAGCAAAGTTTACTGTCTTTCTGCAAATTGACACAGTTAAACATAATTGCTGGCTCTCAGCTGTGCTTGAATGGATGGGTTCCAACAGAGTGCTGTCATCCTACCAGAGAAATTAAAGCATCTCGCCTCTGGCAATGTAGACCATTGTGATATTCATGACAAGATGTGAACTGTTTCCTCAACATCATGCAAACAGGTTTTAGCAGAGATGTGTCAAAGTCTCACACTGAAACTTAGCATCAGAACAAACTTTTGTATTTTAGTCTCCTGTGGCAAATTAAGAGTTAATACTATTCTGGAAAAAAGCCGCAAAACTGAAAAATATTACATTTTAAACAGCCTTAATCTGTCAGCAGTAGACAAAGTCAAAATTCATTTTCATCTAAGAATGTCTTTCAGATTTTGTAAGTACCGTACTATGTACATAAGCTATCATACCTGTCATATCAAGAGCCGGTATTTTAATATTCACGCGAGTCCTTACTTTTATGTTCCAACTGCCTTGAAGGCAGATGAAGTAAAACACATGGGAATCTTGAATAAAACCTTCTCCACAGGCAGAAGGTGGTATCATTACTTAATATGTGATACTAAAGCAACATGCAATGTCCTACAGAGAAGATAAAGATGTTGAGCCAATGCCATAGATCTCAGAGTTTATTGGGTACAAAGAAAAGCTCAGCACAGTGCTTACTACTGTGTTGAGTTCTTTTGAACTCAATGAGATCCTCTGGAAGGGTAAGCAGTGCACTCACTGTAAGTACAGAGCGTTACTTTAGACATCTGATACAACAAAACATTGAAATAGATGAATAGAGGCATATATAGTGTGCTTGGAAACATGTCGTCTTCCCAAGTTGCATATTATAAATACTTGCGTACTTCCAAAACGATATAATCGTTCAGGCTGGACATGACTAAGACATTTTTGACAATGAGGGTGGTGAGAGCCTGGCCCAGGTTGGCCAGAGGTGGTGGCTGAACCATCCCTGGAGACATCCCAGGCCAGGCTGGACGGGGCTCTGAGCAACCTGAGCTGCTGAAGATGTCCCTGTCATGGCAGGGGTGACACTGGATGAGCTTCGAAGGTCCCTTCAACCCAAACCATTCTATAATTCTTCATTAAATGCATACTTAGTAGAGCTTGCAAGAGGGGGGCAAATCAAGTAAAAAAGTTGGACACTCAATGTAAGTACTCAAGGGATTTGGACATTTGTATCTGAAACTAAATTTAAAAAAAAATTAGTATCCCAAGCTCACTCTTTTTAGTACTTAAAGCAGGAAACCAACAGCTGCAATAAAGCAAATGTAACTTAGAATTTTTTAAGCATTATGAAGCTGTACTTCAGATTGGGAAACTTCAGGCAGAGTTACACAGAAGAACGAACAACTAGCTAAGGATTGGAAAAGGCTTTTGAAGAAAGTGTCTCAGATAATTTACCTTCAGATTAATGAGTGTGCAGCAAGTCGGAGCTGCAGCAAGACACCTAAGGGACTCTTCCAGGGTACAATCAAATTTAGACTGGCTTATGAATACACAGAGAGTAAACCTACATCTACAACCCACACACATTACTGAAGAATTCTAATGATTTTAAGCTTGTATAGCTCTCTCCAGAATCCTAGTTGTGAGTACCAAGGAGAAAAAAATCCTCACTTTGCCTGCCAGATGGCTCTGACAAGCCTCACTGGTACCCTGGCTGTTTCTGACAATCTGCCTGTACTATCTACCTGCTTCTTGACAACTATTTTCTCCCAGTCAAATGCAGCCAGGTATCTAAGGGCAGCTCTCTGTTTCAAAAAGAAAACTGCCCACCGGCTCAAGTAGCTGAGAAACGTGACTGTGTGTGTCCTGCTAGGTGCACTGTTCTATCATCACAACATGAAAGAAAGAGGGAGACGTGTCAGAAGATCTTTGTCAGTGCTATTCAAACAAGACAACTGAGCAACGACGCTTACTTTCAGACTAACAATTCAAGACTGGAGAATCAGTGTTGCACTGACACCAGAAAAACTCAAACATAATGTTCTTTAAATAAAAGAAGAGATGCTAAATAATTTCTCGTAAAGGAAGTTAATCTTATTTGTAATCTTTATTTTTGGTCAAATGTGATCATCAATTCAAAAGGAACAAAATGTAAATTAGGTTTATTCAACAAGCTAAAGCGTTGCTGGAAAGAAGAGCAGCGCTGCTATTGCTACCCTGGGGCTGACCGCCCACAGATCCAGGGAACTTGCAGCAATATTGAAATTTGCTATCAGATCGTTCTGTGTGTTTTCAGGTTAGAAGTGGCTGATTTACTTTTCTAGGATCAGAAGACACAGATAAGCAAACAGGTTCTAACACAGAGGATGGGAGCTCCTTATCACACACACCTACACCTGCTTCCTCTATACAAATCAAAGCCAAGCCGTGTCAGTACGACACCGATACACGGTGTGCAGCATTAGCCCTGTTTAATAATTCCACTTCAGTGTTGGCTGTCAGCCATCTGCCAACAGGGAAAACACACTAAACAGTTTCATTCTCATAATACTATTGTGTACTTTTCTATTCCTGGTGTACAAACATCTAATTATGGCTAGAGTACACAACAACAATGAAAGACAATTTATAGAGTAGTTTTATCTACCCTTAAATTCCTCAGTTTATTTGGAAAGGAAACGAGTTGATACTTTCAGTTACATTTTCCAAAAATAGTACATTATATCAAGTATGTCATGTACATTAAAGACATGTTCAACCTATCTCAAATTAATTGACTGTTTAGTGGCTGAAGGCCTCTTTCTAGAAAGTAGAATTATATACATAAGACACATAACAGAAAGATACGTGTATATGTATATATAAACATAACACATAATGCTCCAGAGTGCCGCAATCTATTCCCCTCATTAACACTGACTTCCACTGACGTTCAGGGAACAGATAAGTATTTCCAATATTTCCATATTAGTTTGAGTCAAAAAGCCGATAGAAAATTCTCATTTATGCCTGGCTAGACATAACTAAGCATTGTCCAGATATACTAAGACTCAGGTTACCCAGCGAAGACAAGATGCTTTTGGATTTCAGCACTACGGAAATTCCTGTGTTAAATAATTATAGAAAAGCCAAATAGAATTTATTCTATTTCAACTAAGTTCCACAGAAAATAACTCAAACACTCCTGTCTGCATTGGGCTGCAGCTGCTTCAGAAAACTGACAATAGCTGGACACGTGCGATGGTATCAAATCACTAACAAGGAATTTGGACACTCTTTGGGGTGCAAGTTTTAAAAAAAGGCCAAATCCTGATCTTTACTGGGTCACAAAATTTTCTGAGAATCTCAGACTCCATTAAGACGACAGCGATGCAAAACCTTTTTTGTAGCTTTACAGTTACAACATAATACCTAAGACCAGCCCTAGACCTTAACTTGCTCCATGAGACACCAAATACAGCAGTGTTAATCGGACAGTTTCTGCGTATGTGGGTTGACACGGGCATCCTTGGGTTAGGGCTTCTCCAGTGACAGCAAACAAAGGATTAAATCATAAACGGATAATGGACTTGTACCAAAGGCAAACCATTTCCAGTGGATTTCTGAACAAATTTTCCTTATAACCTGCTCCTACGTTTACACATAATGTGTAGTTACGTAATTATGGACTAAATTGCAAATTAAATTTCTTTGCCATAAAACAATATATGGATATTTCTAAGTTGTTATTACAATAAAACTGAAATATGTGAAGTTGGTCCTTATAAGAAGTTTTCTACTACTTAGCTTCATTGCTAGTCAGCAATTTTGTTTGGAAAACATCAACACAAAGCCTGCAATGTGTGTACAATTATGTGCGTGATTTAAAAAATTCACCTCCATTGCAGTTGCCAGCATTTATGACACAACACATCCCCGAGCCCTCTTACATAACAAATCCCTCAATCCCAATCACATTAGCTGCGTACTACACATTTCTTCCACATAACTGCACAACTGACGTCTGCAAAGTCTGGCTGAACATTTTTCATCTCCTACCCTTATTTATTTAAAAATACACACTGCTTTTCAATATCCACACGAAGTTTTAAAACTATACTTCTGTTTCTTCACTTCCTATTTTTTGTTATACCTCATGTAAATTAGTTTCTAAATCTGCTGTGTAGATCATCTCGTTTATGACAATAATACAGCCATGCTCACATGTCTATGTGATCAATGCATTCTAGAGAAAATAAAATCTTAGTATTAAGAATCTCCTGAAACACTGTGAGCCAATTACCTCTATTTTTACATATTATATATTTGTACGTAGGTAGTCACACACTTTCACCATGGCAAAGATATTGTTATAAATGAAGAGTCTAAAGAAGTTAATGTTTCGATTTGCTTTTCTTTCCTGTGGAATATAATAAACACACATCTACATTCTTAAAGAAAATTTTAAAGCAAGTAGGGGGGAAAAGCAACCTGTTAATTACAGGTCGATAGACCTAATTATTTATGTACAATTACAAATCCCAGAAATTAAACTTGAGCATTGTCATACAGAAGAGTAAAACCTGCTTTCAAACAAAGTTTATGTTCCACGCACTGTTAAAGTAAGGGTTATAGACCCTATGGCAGCAGCTCACGTCTCTGACACTGTGATCTATAGAACCATTCACCCTTTCAAAGCAGCCAGATATGGAGGGTTCAGATCAAGCAGCTCCAGAGCACCTATCTGAAGTCAGTAAAAATTCTTCAGTAACAACATTCTATAGCTTATTGCATCATGTCCAAGTATTCCAAGAGCAGTTTTTTGCTTCTCTTCCTTTATTTCCACCCAAAAATGTTCATGTTCAACTGGGGCATAAAAACTCCTTCAGTGAACCACAGGCATAGAAATAATTTGGCATAGCCTAATTTGGCTGCTGCCCAACTCGGGAACAAAAATAGGTGCTTGACTTAAAATACCCAATTCAAACACTGTTAAATTTCAGGAAAGTTTCAGTCCTATCCCTAGACTTTAAGATAGTCAGTGGCCTTATGATTTAAACATGATTTAATTCTAAGATCTGCTTAACTGCAGCCGGCCTCCCAGTAGTGCAAAATCAGTCATTTAATACTACTGAAAAAAAGAGACAAGTCTTCTCTAGCAAAAGACTTTGAAGTCAATGTGCAATACAGTGTTCAAAAAAGAAAAAAAAAGGAAGAGTAAGACCATTCTTCTGTTACACAGTTAAAACAATACTATAAGCAAATTTCTCTGCAATTTTACTATGACAACAGTGAAAGAGCTCAGAGGCGGGCATTCAGGAACATGACATTCTTAGCATAGTCTTCTCTCAAGCCCTTCAGAGTTTATTTTTATGTAAATTTGCAAAGAAAACGAAACACTAGAGTATGCATGAGAAAAAAGGCAAAGACTAAAATTAATCTGGAAAATTTAGAATGTATGTAATAGAGAAATTGACTACAAATTTTAGTTACAACAAGCAAAATAATAAAGCAATTGGATGCTAATTTTAAATTTGCCCTGATCATAGGACATATATTTTTCTAAATACCTCAGTGGTTAAATATAAATTGTACTTATTCAAATAAATACCTCACATTTTAAGACGTTAGGATCCTAGTAATTGTCTTATTCTCTCTCGGGGTAACATTATAAGCCAAGTTAAGTTAGAGGAAGATTGGTACACTGCAAGATCATTTTAAATCCATCCTGTAGCTAAATTTGTCTCTTCTTCACGAGTCTAAATCACAAGCTCTTTGAAACAATCGACAGCACAGTAAATTGAAAGAGCAGAAAAAAGTGGCCTTCCAAACAAATGCTAACAGAAAGCAGTTTAAGCTAAGGCAAAAACATAATAGACATTTATATATAAAATGTTATTACCAAGGAAAAAAGAAAAAAAAAAAAACAACACTACAAATTTAAATTTATAACACCATGTACTAAGTTTAAGAATATTCATCCACTTTTGAAAAGCAGCCTTTCAGCGCTAGTGATAAGGGGAGACAGGCGTACAATTGCTGCTAAACAATAGTAAAAAAAGAACTATAGCTTGAGGGCAGCAGACAGGGACTGCAGCTCCAATTCCCACTCAGAATGTGTAAATCGCAGCTCGGACCCGGTCAGTCTCAACACGCTGAACACCACTGATGTACCAACTCCCAATAGAATTGTAATATACCACTTGCACAGGCAAGGACTGCCAATATTCTACAAACTTAAATACATCAGATCCTCGAAATATTAGTAAAGGAGCCATTTAGCCATCACTGCTCTCCAGATTTTTCTCCTGTTTAAAGAAAAAAAGTGTCATTAAAGGTTCCCACAGCATAAATGAAATGTGTAATGCTGCAGGAAATCAATAGAAGAGCTGGGGACAGAATGCAGAGCTCCTGGCACTAAATCATTTCTCTCACTCACTAGACCACGTCTCTGACTTCAGCAGGTTACATTTGAGACTCATAAATGAAAATCCCAAACATTTGTTAATTCCTCGGGCACCAGGTTCCTCCATGGCACAGCCAAGGCTGCCAGGGCTGACACGGGCACTCCAGGAACAGGAGCTAAATGGGGTGGACACACATGCAGGAGTTAAAGGATGGACTGAACACAGGAAAATCCAGAAACTCCCAATGTCCGGACAGCAGTTCAATCACGGCAAATGCGGCACATCAGGATAACGCAGCCGGACGCAGCTGCCTCCCCCACTATGGAGATCCAGGTTAATATTTACAAAGATACCAAGCCAGACTCACCCAACCCAGCTCCTACTTCCTTGAGTTCACCGTCTCAAACCCTCCCACTCACCTCTCTCTGTCTCTGGGACCATCCTGTACCAACAGCCTCTGCAGTTTCTAGGGCACGAGATTCTACGCCGGGGCTGTGACTGTTCCGTCACTGCTCAGTCATAAGGGAGGCTCTGGGCACACGCTACCAACCCATCACAGCACTAAGCAGTCTCAATGGGCTGGTTAAGAAGGCATGTTCAAAGGACTCTGGCTTGCCCCTGAATAAAAACTCCACCTTTGTAAGGTCTTCAGTTATCATCAGTCCAAATCAAGCATTTAAACACTTTTAAATCAGACTTTCAGGGGTATTTAATGCAATAGTTGCAGTAATTCCTCCAAATCACTTTTGCATTGAGAGACAAAGTAAAGTTTATCCACTTCTAAAAGTTCTTCGGTAACTTAAAAATGCCCAAGGTTCTACATTTTAATTGGGTAACCACTGGACATCATCCAGAAGACTCAGCATAAAACACCGTGAACATCTGGCATTAAGCAGACACTACAAGGAAGCTGGACTAGCAGCTATTCCTCTGCTCCCCAGTCTACTACAGGATGGAACTATAAAGCCTGAGCATTATAAAAATGTAAAAGTCTGCTCCAATAAAGCCTCTTCTAGAACAGGATTTGAGCTGTCCACACGAGGTGGCAAAAACTGCAGAAGGCATAGCTTGTCCTTGCTCGAAACTACATCAAACTCTCCCACGCTACAAATCAGTTTCCACTAATGGGAGCTGGAACCTCAGGTAGAAGTGGCTTGATTGTATCTTCAAACAATTTCAATTAACAAGTTCTGTAGCTTGTGTATTTGTGATAATCTTGTAGATCCAGCTTTCCTGCTGGGTACCACTTACACCAAGGGTTGTTTAGAAGGAATGTTCAGCACGAAGTGTCTGCTCAGTTATACCATCCTGGCTTCTCTTTTTGTGATAACAAGAGAAAGCCCAGGACGAAACCTGAGAGTTCTGGTCAGGTTTGTGGTGGTTTGTTTGTCATTTGTGAGGGTTTTTTTGTTTGTTTGGAGTTTTGTTTTGGTTTGTTTTGGTTGGTTGGTTGTTTAGTAAGAGTAAGGTGATTTACTTTAAGAGCACATAAAAGATGAATGGTGCAGCAGTAATAATATTTTGCTTTTCCACGTACTTAACCCTGCTTATCTTTCTTTGGACAATAGGTTGCATTACCCACAAAAATCAGGACCTTGAAACTCAAGACAGACATTGTATTACTGTCACTTGTCCAGAAAAGTCTATACTAGCATCAGAAAAGGGCCATTGTTTTCTGAGATGGGGGAAGATGAGAAAAGCAAGAGGAGGATCGATCAAACGGCAAAAAGCATTCAAAGAATAAAACCATTCTCAGAGGAAAATTAAGTACACGCAGCCTTGGTACCATGTTGGGTTGGGGGGGATACTGTTGTGGTCAAAAACTACACAGCTTCCTCAAGTTTTAGAGCAAGAGAGAACGGTTATTCCCTGAAATTCAAGGATTATTCTCCCAAAGAAACTGTCAATTAGCATAACTTCAAACCCAGCAAAACTCCTTCCGTCTACCAGATGTAACTATGGCAACGAGATCCAGGAACCTACAATAAATATGATAGAGTGTCAATAACCCAGCCTTTTTTATGGAAATAGAGAAAGCACAAGGAAGACAGAAGACCATTTCCAGTCCTTTAGATTCAATTTTTAGATCTCTTCAATGCTAGGAATGTTAGCACATTCCAATGACTAATAAAATAAAGAGTAAGAGAAAACCCAAGGGAAAGAAACCCACACATGTCTCATGGAAAAACTATGTAGAATTTAAGAAAGAAATAAGACTACATTTGTGGACCTTTTCCATTAAACCTGGGAAGTTCTTTA
The DNA here is from genome assembly GCA_013399365.1 of Pampusana beccarii. Taxonomy (NCBI): domain Eukaryota; kingdom Metazoa; phylum Chordata; class Aves; order Columbiformes; family Columbidae; genus Pampusana; species Pampusana beccarii. The sequence goes on from VWYH01004011.1 coordinate 2,013,128, forward strand.
AACAGATATAATCTCTATTAAATTCTGCAAATAGGTCTGAAATTGTTTCAGAACACCTACTTCGTTTAATCTATGAGTGATATCTTTCTACTGGAATGTTCAAGTCAATCCTAAAAAATAAAAGAAACAGAACAAAGCTTTTTAATTATCTTATTTAGCTACATCTCTCAGTTGCATCTGTAAAGGTAAAGCATTTTCATTTATGGGAATGTTAAGTCACAGCTTTATACAAAAGCATTTAAAATCATGAATCACTGCCTAAACAAAATTAAGCTCCTTCCCCTATTCATCATTGTATGGAAACTTGATGGAAAAGCGTAACACTCTTCCTACCCCACAACTTCCAAACGGCTGACAGACGGAACAACAAATCATCATCCAGAGAGTATTCGGATCTCGGAAAATAAATGAAAAACAATGGCTTCCTATCACCTTCTCTGAAAACTAAAATAACACAGCACAACAAAAAAAAACCCCATGTCCACTGACTACGAATATTAATATAATGCACATAGGAGCACAAGACACATGAAGTGTTGTCAAAAAGTTCAGTCCTAGACCAGAAAACACAGAATGATGTCGTGGGATTGAACACAGGGACTGGCACAAAGCTGGAAACTAATGAGGAAGCTGGAGCGAAACAGGCAGGGAAAAGACTCGGAGAAAAGTAAAAACGGAACACAAAGGGACTGCGGACAGAATGACAAATCCCAGCCAAGATGCAGAAGTGACACCAGGGAAATGAAGTTTCTTTACAAACAGGAGAGTTCTGAGCTGAAAAGCTTTAAAGCCATTGCCTATCAAAAGGATCCTAATCCAAATGCCATTTCTGCCTCCCTGTGTCTCTCTCCAATTGTGCCCAGGATGATGAGCTTACTCCTTCCTATCCTAATATAAATGGCTTGAAGCCACAATACTGAATCCCAGCGAGAGCCTGAGCCAGATGCTGGCCTGGGGTAACTGAATGAAGACAAGAAAGAGAACTCCACCCCTATACAGATGGGTCCTCAGGAGGACAGTCCGTCACTTGTCACCCCCTCGCTGACTGCAAAGATTTGCTACAGCATCTTTGCATCCACTAATACCCTAAAAGGGACCATTAGAGTTGTGCACTGACTCCAATTAATTGCTGCACTATTTCTGCCTTAGGTCAAATACTCCTTTAGGGTATGGATTGCTTGACACAAGTCAAAACGTGCAGAATATATTGTCTTAATATTAACCACCCATTCACGATGCATGTTTGCAGAGATACTATGAAAGGAGAGGAGCTTAAAAAAAAATAAAGAAAATAAAAATAAAGAAAAATCAAAAGCTTCACAGGGTTACATCAAAAGAACCTTAGATAAGACCTGAAAAAAAGCTTCGTTTGTTGAAATATATATAGTTTAAGATTTTTACGTTTCTTGCTATTCCGTGATGTACAGATTGTAGCTCACTGATGGTCTCTGGCTCTGGGAAACAGAAGCATTTTACACATCCTGCTCTGAGGGTGCTGGGAGTCCCACATCCCAGCCCAGCCACATTCCATTCAAAATCTGTCTGCCTGCCCCGAGATCCAACCTCTGCAGTATATTACATGTCCGTTAAATACAAGTTACAAAGAATTAATACAGATCTTTTTTTTCCAGCACAGCATACAGAAACAAATAGGCTATTTCTGACAAGCAAGAACAACTATAAAATTAAACTGTTCCACGCTTGTGTTAGGTTTTTATTCATGATGCCCAAGCTGGTTATCCACAGCCTAGCAGCAGTGTTTGGGACAACAAAGAAAGCACTTTTCCTTTTAAAAATTAAGTATAAGCAGCAATTTCTAAGAAACTCCAACAGCCTACTATATAGCTTACGAACAGTTAAGGCAAGTACTATCACGTTTTGCCAAATCAGATATTGAATTTATTAATAATTTACTGGAACTTTTAGTACCATGGTTAAAAATAGCTCTCCTGTGAGCTTTTAGTCCATATCAGATACCGTGGTAATTATCCTCAGAATCTCAAACATTACAACAAAAACAAAATAACCAGACTGAGCAGAAGCAGAGCCAAACTTCATCCTTCGTGAGTAACATTTCTCACTTGCATGCAAATCCCTGCATGTACATTGAAGGCCATTGAAACAAAGCTAGTTAATTAGAGATGCTAGTAAAATTAAGAGAAGTACCCGTGAAAAAAGTGAGGAAAAAGAGCCATCTCTAAGCCTGTCTTTCCACATGAAGGATTTTAAATCCCCTCCCTTGCTTTCTTTATAATCTCTCCTGGTTTTGTTTCTCTCTACGCTGCCTCCACCTACATACGATCACTATGGAAAATAAGCTCATTATAGTGCAGCACGGGTGAGCAACTGCAGTCAAAAAGGAATCGATTGATCCAAAGCTTCATATTAGCAGCTGCTTTGGCATCCCAAGAAGAATGGGATGGCATCCCCTGCAGACCAGGACCGAGACTGAGAACAGATCCAGGTAGGTGTCTTCATGAGCTTCTGCTACCACAACAAACGTCTTCCAGGTCATCTCACCACTACGGCCCTGCTACAACACGTTAATCTCAACTACTATGGTTTAACACTAGATTATTTTATTTCTACATTAAAGTTGGTTACATGAGCAGCGTGGTTGAGGACTTCATAATCATAAAAAAGTCAAACTCATCAATATCTATACACTTGTCTTTCCTCCAGGAAGCGTTTGCACATTAACCCCTTAAGTCATTTTAGCTTTGTCTATATAGACATAGCTGACAAGCAGCCTCTTCGCATTTCTTTATATTTAATTTTGTCAAGGAATCTGGACATGACTCAGCTGAAGTCAAGGGGATGCAATTAATATGAGTTTATCTCAAGTTTGTCATACGAGACACTGATTTTTGTGACAGGGCTGACCACTATGATCAAAGCACGTTTTGCAATCTAGAATACTTGCTATCTAGAATCAGCAAAAAGGAGACTGCAATTCAGAAAGGGACAAATGTAAGAGAAAAGGGAGATCATATGTAAAATTCCTTCCATTCCACTGGAAGGGTTACCCAGCCTTTAGAAATCGTTGAGCCTCTGGAAGAGAGTTCAAACCAAGACTCCCAAAGGGATTAAGAGAAATGGGAAGAGAGCCAGCAAACCGAAGACAAGTTTTACGTACCAACCATTCTCTTCAATAATTCACAAGGCATGAAATTGCCTCACATATTATTTGGCTTTGGCCCAAAGCAAGTCTAATTTGCCAATTCCAGGGAAAAGCAAATCAGTGTGTACAGAAGTGACACATGTAATGCATATATTCCATAGACTTCAAGATTAAAATATGTAATTGCTTTCTTCAGAAAACACATTAAGCCTCATGTTAGTGAACCTTTTATTTTCAGCAAGGTATGTGATTTGCTTCCTTCCCAGAGCCCTCCGTAAGACACCACGTAGTATCCTTCTCACTTCATGTTTCAAGCCACATGCACAACCCTGTATGTCCTCTAATTTCCATAGAAAATCCATATACAGAAGGCACAAAGTAACAGATACGAATGGAATGAAGTACCTTTGCATTATTTTAGCCGATCGTAGTGCAGCACCACTACCGCGGTACATCAATTCGATTAATGTACAAACCAAGGCCAGTGTTTAGACTAAACTTCTCTCCCACGCGTGCTTGGCTTCTCAACACGAGTACTCTACTTTCAGGGACTGATTCAACCATATCAGGGAGGAAATAACCTCAGGGCAAGCACTGAAGAGAAAATATGCTGCTTGGTGAGCCAACTCTGATACGTGGAAACACGCGATGCCATCTTTGTAGCATCTCCAAAAGATGCTGTTATTAACTACTCCAAACAGAGTCCTGTTCCATGTTAACATGGTTTCCTACTCTGAAAAGTGTCTAAAGATTGCATGGAATTTCATGTTTACTGCTTCAAATTACCAAAGCAAATTTTGCTTACTTTGTAAGCCAAACGATTGGTTGTTACAGCTAACAAATGTTATGGCAAAGCCATTTCCGATTTATGTACTATCATAATACATTTTTCATACATATATATTATCTATATCCATAAAATATCCATGTAAAATAAATATATAGTGAAAATGTGTTTACTTAAAACACACACCATTGACAAGTATCAAAATATTAGTCCTGGGAAAAAAAAATCTGACAGATCTTCCCTTTCAAATATATTAATTTTATAACAGAACAAATGGTTCCTTAACTTAAAAGATCTTGAACCACTCACATAACAATCATCATGCTCCCCTTGCATTTTGCTTAGTGTGAAGACTGTGCCTGCAATTATTTGCAGAACAGACATTCATGTTATTGCAAGCATAAGGTATTACCATCAATGCAAACAAGCTTTAACATCCCCCTCAATTTACATTTGCTATAGCATAAAAATTGAAAATAATGTACGGTGAAGCACCTTAGTTCAACCAGTGAGGACAGGTGCACCAAACAAGCCTGTAACATTTTGGCTCAACACATAGGTAAGATCAGCAGACTAAGATAGACACTATATTGCTGGATAAGCTACAAGGACAAAGGTAGGGCTGAGAAAAGCATTTTACACAGTGTAGTTTTCCTGCTACCCCAGTCAGCTTGCAGAGCAGCTCCAGAGCACGGGAGGGAGCGAGAGGTGTCGGCAGGCGCTCTGCTCAGCGACCCCGTGCATCCAGGGCCGTCCCGCTCCCCGGCCCCAAGCCGAGGGCTCAGCCGCTGTCTGCTGGGCACCCCCGGGCCCTTCCCCGACAGACACCGTGCGCTGGGAAAGGTGGTGGGGAAAAGAACGAATCCCCTTTCAACCCACGTCCTTCATGCTCTGAAGAGGCTTCCAGCAACACCGGGGGCCAAAGCAGGATGAAATCTGGACGGCCAATACACAGCGTTAGGCTGCAACGCATCGTTTAGACCAAAAGCAACAGTGCAAGCACAGTCACATACATTGCATTTACAAAGAATCACAACCAAAGATTTCCTACTTTTTAATTTATTTAATGCTGCTTGCCCCCCGTTTTGTTTCTTTAATCAAATTACAGCATTACAGGGTTGCACTATCAAGGGTATGTCAAGACACAGCAGCTTGCAAAAGCAAATCTCATGACCTCCAAATGAAATAAGTGCTGTAGTTTCCCAAAATGTGAAAGTCCTTTACACTACCTATTTAAGAAAATACCCAAGGTACCAGCATAACACTAAAGGCCACTGCTATTGCAAAAGTAATCAGGATATATTTTCTCATTTGCTACCAGGTAAGGCAATTCTTTTCTTTGTAATGACCATCTTGAGTGCCTCTAATTTCCTTTTCAATGTTTTTTGGCAGAAATGCTTACAGATGCAAGACCCAGAGAACACATAAAAGACAGAAAAACATGCGTTTCAAAGTGCAACCATCTATCTTTAAACAATTTATCTGCCAATTTTAAATACGTTAAGACCTTAAAACAAATTTATTAAAGGAATAAAAAACAAGAGGGAATCAGTCTTCATTCACTGGCCCAAACCAGTTCTATTCTAGCCTTGCTTTGATTCATTTTACTCTGTGGTATCTGAGGATACAAAAAGCACCTGCATGTGGAATGTATCCTGTGACAATACTACAAAGAATAGTGCCACCCTAGTGGCCTTAACTTGACTCATCTGTTTGGATTTAAGTTGCATTAACTGCATTCTGCTGAGGAATATCTGCATGACCAACAGAATTAAACATCAGTTTAACGAGTTATCAGTCTCTAACAGTGTGTTGAGCAGTGACAACAACTGAACAGAAACATGAAACAAAACCTCTTCTTACCTGTTGCTTAAAATCTAAGGGAATAAATTACTGAGATTTAGGAGGATACGGGCTTTGACACTGGAAGAGTGGGCAACAGAGGTGCAATTGGGGCTGGGAAAGAGACTAAAAATACTCATTAAAATGTAGCAAAGTAAAAATAAGAGCTGTAACTGCCAAAAAGAAGTGTGACAATGTGGCTTGATAATTCTCAGATTACTGGATTCTTTATCTTCTGGGTTCCTTTATCTTTCTCCTTCAACTGCCAGCCCTTCCCAGCAGTTCTTCTTCTCAACCTCACAATCCACGAATAAAACACAGTTTCAGTCTTGCACCTTGTCATCCATTCATCACTCTAAGTCCCTTTGCTGGCTCTGTTTCCCAATTTATGCATCGTAAAATTCTGTACACGTTTAACCGAACAGCAATTTATAAATAGCTTTTATTACACACGGCAGGCTTGATGCTCAAACAGGAGCTCAGAGATACTGGCACTTAATTCTTAAACTTTCCCATTCTGCTTTTCCTCCCAATTTCTCACAATTAGCTATCCTTAAAGAAGAATGTTAATGTTGATTTGTAATTCTCTTTTCTCTTTGAGCCCACTTCTTTAATAGTGGGTAATATCTCCTTTTCATATGTGAAATATTACAAAAATTAAGAGCCCAGGCAGTTATCCTCACACATAGTCATAAATCAGCCTCAGTTCTACTACTTTGCAAGTCCAAGGCACAGATTCGCAGAGCAACATATGGATCCTTTATTATAGTATCGTTTCGCTCAGATAAATATTCTGGAGATGGGAGAACCAACTGCCATTGAAACGGGAGGTGAAGCAACGGATCGGTGCAGGGATTTCACATCTAGAAATCACAGCTCTCAACAGCAGCCTTCGTGCATCCACCTACTACGGCCTCCTGCCAAAGGCAGTTTAAACCCACCACTTTCTGCACACCCAAGAGGAATAAAGAAAATGCTTAAAGAGCTACGGGGCTGTGACTGAGGAGATCAGAAACGGTGCAGCGTGCGGGAACCGGTGGCTCCGAAAAAGGTAAAGTCTACATATTTGTATGGGCTTTCCCATGATTAGCGTTAGGTGCTGGTGGAATTCCCTAAATTATCTAAATAATGGTGGAAACAAAGAGTTCACAGGGAAAGGAAGCTGTATGCTAATGTTTCTCCTTGAGAAGATCTTTTTAACAGTCTTTAACAATAACAACTTCCTCCCCTCCTGGCTTGGTTCATTCTCTGGCTCCGGTTCTTTGTGCAGGTATTGCTATATTAAAAGTTTTCCCCACAGCCACACCAACCTATCACTGTGCTTTGTAAAATTAATCAGAAAACGAGGTTCTGTAGTGAAATAATAAGTAAATTGTAGGGAAAGCTGATTAAGAAATGTAAGAACTCAAACCCCTTGCTACTCAATTACCACTTTCAGTGCTACCTAAAAATATTAAAGAAAATTATTATTGCTGAGCACCGAGACCAGTTTGTTAAGACACCTACCGACAGGAATACTTGACCCTGCACTTACGTATTTAAATCTTTTTAAGGTTCACAGTCCACGCGTCTCCCTCCTTGAGGTACAATCTGACACACAGCCAAGAGGGAAGGCTGTTTAGAGCTCTAATAGCACAGAAATCCATTTGCAACTGCTCTTCTCATTTGTCCTCTACAAATCAGTCAAGGACCCAAGCTCTTGACAAGCTAAACTGGACTGTGGTATTACTGCGATTGCTCAGTAACAAGGCTGCAGATGGAAATAATTCCCAAGGATTAAGAAACTTCAGAGCACCTGAGTAAAAAGACCGATAAAGAGGAGAAAAATGTCAAGAGAGCCTCAAAGTGGTTTGTGCCCAGCCCATCTCCCTGGGCTGCCCAGTGGGGAGAGCTGGGGATGCTCCCCATCCCCTGTTGCGCTGCCCTTGATTTGCCCATTCTTCAGTGTGTGCAGCAAGAAAATCACTGCAGGGCAAAGCAGAGAGCACGGAGATGGCTCACGAAGGGTGTCACCAACACCGCAGGGCAGGTGGGGAAGTAGCAAGAGGGAAGGCTGTTGTGAGCAAGTTCTCCCAAAACCCAATTCCTCTCAACAGAGATGAGGAAATGAGAAAGGCTGCAGGGACAACAAGGTCAAGCATCATCAGGTTCCATTAAAGTTCTCACTAATGGTCTTATTTAAGAGTTGTTAGTCTACTGCTTTGAAAAGCGGAGCTATTTGTGCTGACAGTTTCAGTGGAAATCAGGACGATTCTACCCATCAGAGGAACAACATCCTGAAAGCATCTCCAAATCAAATAAAGAGGGACAAAACAGAAACACTAATTATTTTTTAGGAGGAAGCTTGATACATTCAAATACATAAGGCATCGTGGTTGTAGCAGAAAAGAACTGCGCTTAGCAACTCCTTTCTAATCAATTCCAAACCAAGGATAACTACTTTAGAGTGCAGATGTGAAACTCTCTCCCATCAAGAGATCGCATATTAAAAAAGGCACACAGAGTGATATTCTTATGTAGTCCCACGTTAGTCCAAAGCTTCGTCCCAATTTCAGTGCGATTAGCAGTACACAGTGCACACGCTAATGGTTCCAGAGTTTACTGTATTTATCAGGCTTTTGAAAATGCTTCGTAAGGTCTTCACCTACCAGGAGCACAAGTCTCTAAACATCCTAACTTCTTCCGAGCAAATTTTAATTCTTTTAGGACATGCATTTATTGCTGGTCTATTCTACTCACTGATACTGCATCCAGCAGAATAAATATTTGTAAGTACCCAGCAACACCTTCTGTAAAGCAAAGCATCTCAAACACTTAACAACTATCAATTAAGTCTTGTTATGCAGAGATAGTATTTTTGTCATTTTGTAGATCACGCCTTTTAATTTCTTAAAAAGGTGGAATAATTTAGGAGAATTTGTCCACCATAGGATTAACATGGAGCTGTTGCAGTTGCTGTATCCAGAATCTGTGCACCTGACAAGGTTAAGCCTCATAACCACGTCCATGGTATTTGTTTATTATTTTTAAATGTCTTTCCATTCTAGAGCAATATTCCACACATAAGACAGCTTCATGAGAAACATTATAGTGTAACTGATAAAAACCAAAGGAGATGGGATCCAAAATGCAGGTTCCAGTAGGCAAGAAAAGCAATAGCTGAGATTGATTCCTTAAGTCAGAAAAGTGCAGCAATTATATTCAAATACAATGAATGCCATAATTATGACTTCAGAGATAAGTGGAAATATTTTGAGAAGCAGTAGTTCAACTAAAGCCATATTTAAAACAAAGGGTGCTAGACTTTACCTACCATAAAACAGTCTTCAGAGATTAACAATACTTGTATTTTTAATTGCTTATGTCTAACATATGCTCTTTTGGAATTAAAGAAATAAAACCTGCTGTCTAACACACTACCATTAATAACATGAAGCTGTTCTCGGAATCAAGGAGAAACTAGTACCCCAGTGTTCTAAGACACACTCCATTTTTCCTCAAAGACATGTAAAGCTAAAGTTTCCAATACTCATGGTGAACATCAATGATTAATACTGACTTTAAAAATAACAGAACAAGCAACAAATCCTTTCCAGGTAATATAATTTTCTCTGGGGTTATTGGAAGAAGGAATTAAAACACTTATTCTGCAAGTTTAAAAACAATCAGGAAAAGGCCATGTCATTACTACAGACAAAGTTTGATGGGAAGACTGGTCACCTATAAATGAAAGGCCATTCTTATACGATTTTGATTTTTAAGATACAGAAATCCATGGCAGGAGAATGATACTTTATCTTCACAAGCTACACAGGCAGAAACTCACAAGAGGCCAAAGTGATTTTTAGCTAATGTGGTATTTCTGAATGTGAGATTAACAACAAGTATTTCTGATTTAATTTGCTTCGGTTTAAAATCACTTCACTGCACGCTAATACAGAACTTTCTGACAGCCATAATTCAAAGGCTGTTCATAAGTACTAGCAGAAAACTCCATGATCAATATAATCTGCCGCTCTGAGCAAGGAGGACAGTATTTTTCAGTAATCTTTACCACATGTTTAGGAAAAAAAAAAAAAAAAGAAGAAAACTCATTCCAAAAAGTTTAATATCTAGTTGCCAGCTTGCAATTCTGTATTTGGAACAGGCAGAGATGGTAATTCTTCTGTTTAAGCCAAAGCAAAAATTGATCATGTATCTTCTCACCAGTATGCAGGCTTTGATTTCAAATGATGCCCTATAAGGAGAATACTGAAATCTGTCACAAGGAACAAAGCTTAGAAAGACAGAGCAGAAGATGGAATGGATGTGAAGAGAGGAATGGGATGCACAGATTTGTTGTACAGCTCTTTGAAGGAGAGAATAACCAGAAGTTTGAGAGGAACACTGAAGAAAGGCCAGTCAGCAGCTGGACAAGAAAACCACATAAACACGATACTGGCTACACCAAGTGAAATGTCAAGGACTTTACAAGAGATCAGGGAGAGAAAGGTATAAAGTGCAGGCACAGCCAGTGATGCTTTTGCAATTGAGAGGACAGTTTGCATTACTGAAATAAAAATGAAACACTACCAGAAAGCAAAGAGTGCCTGGGTGTTAGAAGCAAAGACAAAAGCACAATGTTATACAACTACAACAGCAAAAACACCCAAACGTACAGCCCACACAAAACCCCGAGGATCCTAATTAGAGAGAATGGGCTGACCCGGAGTCCTGTTTTCTTTCATATATTCAGCCAACAAACTGCAGAGAATTCCAGCAGTTAGAATTGACAGTGACATTTTAAGTCAATGAGAATCTATTTTACTCTTCCTCCCACAACACAAATGAATAGTAGTGTTAATGAAATTCCACTCCTATTATAAATTGACAAACACAATCCTTCATTTATCCCTTCCAGCAAAATGTGCCTTTTAACAAACTTGAACTGTTCTGAAATACCCTCTGGTCACAATACGACAAAACAAAATGCCACTCTCTCCTGCACTGCCCTTTTTCCAATTAACTTGACTTTAGTGGACCAAGATAGATTTTTTTCTATTGTATTTTACATGCACAGTTTTGGATTAATCATATTAAAATCTACAAATTTAGTCGCAGACTTCAATACAGTCTGGATATTTATTTGATCAAGTGTTTCTGACTGAGGATGAGCTTCTAATTCATCACAGTAAAACAACTTGCTTTAAAAAAACCACTTGTTTCTAGTGCTGTCTTCTCCAAAGTGTCAAGTAATTACATTACATGCAGAAATAAAAAGAATTGATTGGATTTTGGACCAAGATTCAAAATTTAATCTGTGTGCGTTATTATTCAGAAAAATAAGAGAAAATATTATTATTCCTTTCTTTTTAAATTAGTTTCATCAGAAATGCTAGATAACCTTTTCCTATTTGTGATATACTAGGAAAGAAGCTCTTGATATCTCGCAATCAGAAGCGTACAGAGAAAGAATTCTATTTCTTTCACCATGGAAAACCTAGAGAAGCTTTTTGTTAACCACAAACTCATTGGCAAAGATCACCCTTGTATGTGATTAGTACAACAACACAGGTGTGTTTACTGCAATTCAGCACTTCTAAGGCCAAACGAAGAAATGCATACCACAGAAAACCATTTCAGAAACATACAATAGATAACTGAGCCATAGATTACAGCTTTTAATTACCTGTAGTGGGGATTACTGCACATTATTCTGATACTCCTATCTTTCAGAAAGTCTGGACTCTCCGGTTTCTCTTAAAGAGATCACATGTAAGCACTACTAGCCCATGCATTTTTTGAAAATGGTATCTGAAGATAATATCAAAAGAAGATAGCACCCATTTACCACAAGCAGTTAATTCAGGATCTGTAGATCAAAACAAGGTAAATTTTGCAGTGATGTCATTATAGCTTTGCCTGTAGTCATCTTTGTAAAAAGAGAATAAGGATTAACAAGCAGTGAGGGTAACACCACCCTTCCCATCAAGTTTTCTAAGACTAAAAGATTCCTAGAACACTCACCACCCTGTAAAGTGTTTTTTCCTTTCTTTATCTTGACTGTATAAACTTACATGATAGCTTCACTGAAAAAAAAAGGTGTTTTGGTCAAATATCGCGATGTCCACTGCTATCACATACACCAGATAAAACACAACCTGACCATCAGGCAGCAGTAATTCTGCTCAATTGAACTAATTGGAAAACTTAAGAACTAAACTCTTTAGTCCCTGAAAATTAAGGAAGTATTAGCATGGAAAGAGACAAAAACTTATAGCAAAAAGTAATTTTATCATTTGTTCAACAGTAGCAACTTTTTGTTCCTCAAAAGTACCCAGACACATTTTCCACTATTACTGCTACAACTAACGTGAATTGTGGGCTATGCTTTGTAACACCAACACTGTACAAATACCTACAGCCTTCTCTACATAGAGAAGGCAGTGAGTTTTTTCCCCCATGACATTCTTAACCTGCCAAAAAGGAACACCCAGCAGGTCCAAGAACAGTTAGGCACCCACAAAAGAGATCAACTTGCACATTTTGGCACAGCCACAACCATTATGTTGCGATTCTTAAATGGGAGTTTCACAAAGATTCAGCTTCAGTGACTGGGAGAGAGACACCAACCAAAGACAGAAGTCAATGGACAAGTTGTATTTACATTTCCACCTGCTGGCAGAAAGTGTTACACAGCAGAATGCTTTTATAGTGCTTTAAGTCTGGAATAAATGCAATAAATCGGTGGAGTTTTTCTTGGTTACAAAAATCAATACGAAGCCACGTTTATCCTACAACGTCACTGGCACACAAAGATTATTATAGAAAGTCTGCTTTTGGTAAGGCGGTGTACTTCCAGATCTGAGGCCCTAATATTAGTCTAACTGATGTATAATATATATCTATTTTTTAATTACTGAGTGCTACTAATGTACATGACAGTTTCTCAAAACTGTAAGTAATAAGCTTAAATCACTAAACACCAAAACATGTTATGATGGTGTTAATGAGTTCCGACGCTCAGCAAAATAAGTTATTTTTCAGTTGATGATTATTTAAAATTAGAAGTCAAGACTCGAAAGAACACGGTGGTACTCAGCACATACCACTGAATTGCTATAACTTCTCATTTCTTCAGACCTGATCGTAGCAAAGCGTGGTGAAGTCAATACTACAGTTGGGAGAGGCCCTTTCCAAAGCACTGTGCCCGTGGCACAAAAGCCCCCACTGTCTCTAAACAGAGAGGGTGAATTAATCTCTGTTTTCCACTGCATCAACAAGTAGAATATTTCCAAGTACAGACCCCCACTCCCAACCTCCCTTGGGAGTTTTTCCGCACCGTGCTCTCAGGCTTTCCTCTGATAGCGCTTTTAAAACTTCAGATTCATAATCCATCGCCAGTGAGTTTCATCAAGTATGTTCTCTGTGAATTCGGTGTTCAAGTCCCCTCATCTCTGCTGCAGGACTGTTCAAGAGGCACAAAGAGACCAGATAACTAGCTAGCAAACACCAACCTCTTACGTTCCTTTCACAAAACCTTAGTTGAAATGTTGAAGTTTCTGCTTTCTCTCCCTTCTGACCTTGATAACATGTGTGACAAGGCTGTTTTCAAACATTTTTACAAACCTGACTCTGTAAAAAAAGACTTCTTGAAAGATAGACTATTGCATTAACATGTGCTGGAAAGCACCTAGCCTTAGGGCAGCCCCCTGTATCTATAAATACCCAGAGAGTGACATGCGATTACCAAACCAAATCCAAACTTCCTCCAAGAACGCTGAAAATTTTATCTTTGTCACCAAATAAAGTGTTAAGACATTTGTGCCAAAATCACATCCCATACAGGTATATAGTTAAACTTGAAACAAATACCAGCAGATATTTTCACAAATGCCAAGTGATGAAATTTTCAAAACAAGCAGCGCTATGATCCATTACAGCATTATGAATTCAGTCTTCTGTCAAGCCGCTCATTGAGGTAACTACCAATTCTGATTCTCTACAGTTATCTTAAGGAGAAGAAATACTTCAGGAAAGCAAAAGAATTACCATACAATAGGCTACAATTTCATTAGAAGAAGGAACATGCGGAAGATAACGTTAATGGAAGAATGCGCTACTGATCATTTTAATGAGATAAACACCCCCTCATAACCCAAATCAAAAATGCCCGAGATCCATCTTTGCAATAGTAGTTGGCAGCTGCAAGAAACAAATGTCACCCTTTCTGCCCATGTGGATGACGCTAAAGCTGCAACAATTACTGGAATTCCAGTCAGGGAGAGAGGAGGAACAAGCGATGCTTTCAGCTTCCGACACACATCGGGGCCCATTTCCCTCCAGTTTCAGGGAAACGATCCCTGCCACAACTCTCCTGGGACAAAGCATCTCCCCAGTTGTCCAAGAGTAACCCAAATGCAGGGAAAAATCAGCCTTAATTTCAAAGGCAAAGGTGAATGTTTTACTAGAGTTTAAAGTTCTTGACATTTCTACATAGGTATTTTAAAACCCTGTTTCAAAATTTAACGAAGTAATCAGGTTTTTACCACGAAGACCCTTTATTTAAGTTGTACAAGGAAAAAAGTCTAGCAAAATTCTTATTCACAATTTTCAACAAGTTTCTACTGCAAAGCTGGCAAGTCCGGCTTGTTCCATGAACACCCCTGTTGAAGCCAACAGCACCGATTTATACACCATATACAGCTTTAAGAAAAAAAAAAAGCAATGTTTAATCAATGCTTAACAAAGCTTTTTCTAAAGCATAATTTGAAAGTTTACAAGGGAAGAATAATACTGGAGTTACAAGAAATCAAGAAGGGAGCAAAAGCCAAATAAATTTGCCTGTCCTCTTTTATAAAGTATACATTTTAACACCTGAAGAAACAATTAAAACCAGTCAGCACGGCAGGGTGCAGCAGCTGAAAATGGCTGCATTTCCATTGCATCTGTATCAGTTCTGTAATTTAAAGTTAGTTGAAAAGGATACGTTTCTGAGTGGGGAGGGCATATGAAGAAGCAGGTATTGTAAGGTAAGATTATTTTAATATTATTCTAAGATAATCCTTTATGATTATTGTTTAATTCTTTTCATCACCTAAGTTTCCTGTATCTGCTTGGAAAGGGCTTTAATGGATCTAAATAAAAGGAGAAAATTTGTTTAACACTTACGGCTCACTGATTCTATTAGATATTGCTGTAAGAAATGTAAATCAAGACATCAGGTCTTAAAGTTTTATTCACTGCAGTTTTAATAGACCATGCCAATATGACTCCAGTATTGCCAGAGATGCCTCCCAGAACACTGAAGGAATACTAAGAAGGCCGACCGTGACTCTTGCTATGGAAGTACAGATTAAATCCTAAACTTTTAATCTCCCAATTGAATCCGCATGGGGAAATTCCATACGGCTTCAAGGAATGTGCCAGCAAAGATATCACAGAGGTGGCAGATCGTATGTTTAACCAGAACAGAAACACTCACACTAAGATCTGACGGATTACAAGTTATGTGTTTGTTTTCAATATTAATGTGTGCAAAGATGTACAATTCTTTTCCACAGGTGTATGTTAGCACATTTCCACATACACATACTGTCTACAGATTGTTAGTATTTTGGGTCTTTTTTTCCAGAAAAACACGCAGATTTTGAATACCAATGCATTTTAGATGAAGGAAGTTCTCTCTCAGCCATGAAGCATGAAGTTTTCTCTGAGCATGAAGGCACATGATGAAGAACCATACAGACTTCAGCTCTATTTCTAAGGCCAACCTTATCCAGCCCTGTGTATTGTACATAAGAATCCAACATTCCCTTTCAAATCCTTTCAACATCACCAAAGGCACTAAAATTGTGTGGATAATAAGGCAGGCAAAATTAGGACTCAGAAATTCTGGAATGTTTGTATGATCATTAACTAAAGATAATCACATAGCAATAAATTCTCAAGTATACACACACAGAGTAAGTCAGACTTAGTTTGTAAACTAACGTCACACAGAGACAGCAGCGAAAGTTCCAACTCAAGATAAATGAACTTGATGTATGATAAAACAGAAAAACAATTTCCAAGAGCTACATATGAAAACTCACTAAATAACACCCACATATAATATACATGACATGGAAGGTAAATTCCTCTCTAAAATTAGCTCAGACTTATTTTATGCTGCAAATGTTTACAAACCAAAATGTTATCTTTGGGTCACTTGAGTATTTAGGCCATATCTTGCACTTCCCCAGTGCGACAAAGAATCAGACATGCCCAAGACTTAATTTTACAATAAACTTAACTACAGACAATTTCTTTTAAAATAGCTTACTCGCAAGAAATATCAAACACATTAAGTAGGAATTCAATTAATCTATAGCAATCTATCAGTTAAACAACATTAATCCATCATTCTTGATTGTTCCAAAAAAGATGGTAGAAACCCAAAATAAGCAGCCATTCATCTACAAGCAGTGAATTAGGGAAAAAAATGCTTATCACAGATAAAACTACATGTTCTGGATGGCTCAGGTCTGAAACCTGGCAGCCCAGAACGTGCTTCAAACCAAGCCAACTCCATTTTACACATTACAATCAAAAGTGACCATTTAAACCAGACAACCACAGTTGGGGAAATATCTATGTAGTATTAATTTCTGAAAAGGCAATTATTTTTAATGTTTCACAAATCACGTCTGGGCAACCATTAGCTAGAAGCTTTTATGCCAAATTCACTTGTAATAGCATCTTCCTAGAGTGAAAAAAAAACCCCAAAACATCTATTCACGAAATTGCATGCTTTCTCTCTAAGCTGGATTCCCCGTTTACATGACCAGTGATATCTATGATTATAGAATTTAGGCCATGTCTGCCATTACTCCAATAAGTGTTCATCCTGCAATTTTCCTTCTTGCCTCATGAGAAGGCATTCTGTCTGTTCAGACCTACTTTTTCATACAATGTAATAAAACGTACTGGATGATATACAGAAAATAATTTTAGATAACCAGCTTTTATGGTACAATGCTTTTCAAAACTGTAAGTATTAAAAACAAAAAATATCAATACACTAGCATAACAAATGGTTAAAACTTTTTTCTCCTACTTAGGAAATACCTTTTTTTCATAATCAAGTACTATAATAGTTACTTAGTTTTCCTGTAACCCTAGCTATAGCAGACTATAGCATTTTTTGAAAGAGAGGAAAAGTCTCCACATTCAGGCAGTGTAATGTTACTCCCACTGAAAGCCACAGAAATTCTACTGCTGACCTCAGTGGGAGTAACAGCAGTTGAAAACGGCTCCAGCTTTTCATATTTTCCAAGACGTCTATTGCAAAAAAATGCAATTCTATTTTATCATTAAAAGCCACAAACCAATAACCAATCAAAATAAACATAAAATTGTTTTGTAAGTGAGCAGCCTCAGCCAATGAGTTGCACTTGTAAAAGGAACTAAGCAGCATTCTTCAAGGCTGACAAGCAATAAATTGAAAGCATCATCATTCTGAAAATGTATGGCACTCCTGATTAAGGGTGACACACTCTTTAAAGTGAGTACAGAGCATACCTCACTTCTGAAACAAGGAAATCAGTCTTAGTCATGCACTCTGTAAAAAATCTCCTTGGTAATGATAGCACAATTACTACTGTTTCTTCAGCATAGATGGAGCAGGAACATTTTCGAAGTTGTACATTCACAAATATGCTGAGGAAAAATAATAGGTTGCTTGTATATCTATAGACAGCATCTCATTTGATCGCCTGCTACTTTTTTCCTAATTTTGAACAAGTAGTGAGGCTGTTTGGTAAGAGAGAACTCCTTCTAGTTCCTATCATCTCATTCCCTCTCACCCCTACAATTATTTTCCTTTGCTCTAAATACTACAAGTTTCACCTCAGGATGACTGTTACAGTGAAAACTCATACAAATTAATACATGGTTTGGTCTTTGTCTATGCTGACTGCCCTGTGCTGACAAACGCCCTACCCTTAAAACCAGTAAGTTGGTAGAAGGGTGAAATGCTGCAGAAAGCCATGTATCCCATCACAAAAGCAGATAAACACTAAATTATTATCTGTGGTACATTCATGTGCCCCAGAGAGCTCAGAGAACAACCTCCCCTGGAGTCTGACGGCCCAGCCGAACACCCAACAGAGCGGCTGGGAACGGGCAGCGAGGGGCTGGGAAGCCAGTTCACTTCTCGTCTAAAAGCAGGACAAAACACTTTGAAAAGGTCCATTTATAAAGTTTTGGAAGTTTTATTACTACTTACTTTATATGCAGTTAATTATTCTACATTCAGATTACACAGACATTTGTTTTCATATGGTGGTTTGCTATTGCAAGCAAACTAATTCAAACTCTTGCATGCATTAGCCACACTCTGTTTAATAGTCCTACTGTTCAAGAAAAAGGCTGCTAAGGACTATTACTATAAAATGAATTTAGTCTTTTATCACTTTATTGAATGTCAATTGTGAGACTGTCCCTATCAGTAAATAGCAAACATGCATTGAATCAGTTACAATTTTGCCTTCTAGATTTCATAGGTATGAACATGCGATATCAACAAAATAAAATATATGTAAGGAAATTTGGACAACTCTTACCACCCTGTCAGACAAGTTGGTAGGCCCCTTTCCGTGTTCATAAAGCACAGCTCAAAGTTATGGATACCCCTGAAAAACATAAGAGACGGATCAAACCCTGAATAGAAACTCCATAACTAACGTGACTAACAGCACCTTGACCTGAGAAATGGGTTTGTTTCCAAACTAGAAATACATCTGATTCCATATGTACACTTGTACACTACAAGCTGGAAGTGGTACCTCAGGATAATGCAGAACATTAAGACCCAGCAGCATTGGGGTTAAAAGAAGGAAAAGGATAAATTTTACTCCGAGATTGTCCTGCAGCCCTGAAACTCCTTTCTGGACCTTCTGGCCTTTGCACCATCAGGATTCTTGCAGCTTTGCTGCTTCTTGTAGAAGAGAGAATAATTTAAAGAAGAGTCAATTACTAACCATCTTATTTTTACAGAATCACAGCTGAGGTTGGAAAGGACCGCTGGAGATCATCTCCTACAATTTCCCTGCTCAAAGCAGAGGAAATGGCAAGAAGTTGCTCAGATTCTGTTCCAGTCAGGTTTTGAAAATCTCCAGGAACAAACTCCACAGCCTCTCTGGGCAACTTGCTCCAGTGTTCAGTTCATCCTTACAGTATGGTTTTTTTCCTCAGCTTTTGATTGAAATAAGACTTTTCCACGTTGTACCTATCAGCACATTAGGCTGTACTGCCTGTTGTCGTATTCTTGACCAGTGGGAGCTGCTTAAATCAATGAGCTCTGAAAATGACAATGAGATGTAGAACCATGAAATCCATTGAACAGGCCTGTGTGCATTAGCAGGGACACAGTGAGGCCTCTGGGGCCAGTAAAAACACACGTGTTCTACTCCAGGATATTACACCTCCTTTAAACCAGTTGGGTTTTGTCTTGTTACAGTACAAACCTGATAAATTTGTTCCGATTTCATAGTGTCAAAGATACTTTAAATGAGTTTATCACAAGAATCTACTATTAACATTCCTTGTCTCTAGAGGCAAGCAGTTATTCTGAGGTGGAACTGGGAGAAATGTATATGAACTCAACGCTCTTGAGGTTTCTATCAGAAATCAGTCACTTGATTTCATGTGAAATGACAAGAATGCACAAGCATATTTTTTGGTTCTTTATTACAAAAGTCTGAAGTGACATTTGCTGTAAGAAAGACAATGTTAACAGGCAGCAAAAAGTGAAAGGTTTCCCAAGGAGAAGTCAATTCAGCTCAAGATTCTTCTCTTAAAACACATAAGTAAGTAATTCAGGTCTATTCAGTCAAACCACACCTGTGTGAAGAGAGAAATGACTATCAAGCGATTAATCACTAATACTAAAACTGTGTAATTGTTATATTTGTGCATAATTCCATTCTCGTTTTATATTTTCTAGAAGAAAATGCCTTCAGAGATTTCTTTTCCCCATTAGAATTCTCCATCTTGCTGTAAATATTTTATATCTGTGCAGCTACTGAAGTCATTAAATTATCAATCTTGTACTCTAAAATAAATCAGTCTATTTCAGGGTCTTTTTTTTTCATCCCTCCTTCATTACAGCTATTTTCATTCCAGCCTCTCCACACTCTGTGTGCACACGTAACCTGTATCTACATAGTATTAATAGGATCCTCCCAATTATATTTAATTTCTTCAAGTGAGAAAAAAAGTGACATGCTAAGCCTGCCACTTCTTTGAAAACTGTCCTAGAAGGTCAAATCGTGTGTATGTAAGAGCTTTGTGATCTGTTTGACACCAGTAGGATAAGGTTGGTCAACATTCCAGGTTCCTTCAGTAATGAAAAGCAAAGTAACTGATATTGATTCCATTCACATCAATCTCAAAATGGTAAACAAAATAATTATATTCTCTGTATAGCAGTCTCATGGGTACATGCAGATACACTTAATAGATTACAGACAGTACAAAGCTCATTTAAAAATAAGACACTATGCAAAATTCTAGTTTTCTTCGTCAAGCTGCTGCGCAGACAGAAAAGATTCTGAGATCTCTACAACACTTATCATTATGAATTGAACCAAAGTCAGAAACTCTCTGAAGTAATAATATAAGGGCAAAACAATATGGGAAAGGAAAACATCTTAAAGGACAAGGCTTAAGACACTGGCAGTTCTCTTGGCCAATATTAAGGTTATGTTAAGAAATCACATCCCTATCCTCCTACAGAGAGGGAAATGTGAAGAATTTGCTAAATATAGATACAACTGTTTGGAAGGATGCCTATCCTTATTTGTGCATTCATCTGTTTAATTGTGGGCAATATAGTCCACTAGACAGCCTGAGGCAAGCAGGGATGTTCAATATTCCCTGAATTACACAGTCTCCACTGGAGATTGGACTTAATTACATGTTTTACAATAGTACAAATGGGAAAAACTTATTTTGAAACTCTTCAGTTGTAAGAACCTCTGGACTATTTTTTAGTCAGGTTTGGGATGATACTAAATGCCTGTGTGCAGTTTTAAACAAGCATGGTCAAAGAGGAATTCTCGTGTTTACCGTATGACCTCTAGTCTTCCAAATCCCATGAATTTCAGTAGATAAAGAGATATCACAAATGTATACAAATATACATTGATATTTGGACAACAAAAGTCCCCTAGAGTAAGCAAAGTTAAAAATCAAGTTCTATGCTTAGTTTGGTAGTCTGAGGAAACTGACATTTTTCTTAAATTGATCTGCAAGTGCGTTTTTAAAATAATGGCAATAATTTAATTCTCTAAACATACTTGTCAATACATCTCACCAAATTAACCCATCTTTATTTGAAAATAAAGCTGAAACAATAACATAAACCTAGAAGAAACAAGTCAAGGTAAGTTTATACCTGTGATCCAAACCTTTGGAAGGATTCCTAAACCTATTTCCTTTTGTTTCAGTGACAATATTGTAAAGAAATAGAATGGAATTTAACAGGAACTCTGTGCCTAAATCCCTCTAAGAATTTTGGCCTAATTTTTTAAGGGATCACTGAAGGTCTCAGCCAAGGTATCAACTTATTTATAAATCACAGAGGGGTTCTCACATGTTGTTTTTACTCAGGATTCCATCCCCACTGAAGTTCCTCACAGGACACGTGAGCTGGGCAGGCTACAAACCCCATCAGACCTCCGCTACTTGTTAGCAGAAGGTCCAACAGCTCAACAAACTCCTTAAGAGAATTTTCTGTCCTCTCAGTAAGGCTTAGAAAAAATACAATGATGACTGTCCATAAAAAACCAAAATTTTGCATTGGGAAGAGTGTGTACAGTCAGGAAGGAAAAATCCCTGGGTAAACAAAACCTTGTGTTATCTCCTGACCAGCTAAATGCAAATACTTGCTTCGCATTGTGAAGAGACCAACCTTTATACAACTAATAATATTTAGAGTTTAAGTTAATTGTCAGTGTAAAAACCACTGCTAACAATACAAAACAAGAATGTTGTTACTGGGCTGTATGTGACTAGATAAGTCACATTGGATCTTCCTGGAGAGCTAAATGAATAAAACAAGCTTCAGTTCTGTTTAACATTAGCTCTCCAGTCCCTTAAAAACTAAAGTTCCTGAAATTCAGAGTTTACTGCTTCTCTGCTTCAAAAGAGAGGAAAGTGGTTTGTGGTGCCATAAATGAAATGAGGTGGTTATCCTCGAACAGATAGACGAGCGTGGGCTGGGATTCAGAAACCCCACCATGGATGCCGTAAGTAGTCTGTAAAAGCTGAAGACCGCTTATCACCTATAGGAACATTCCATCACAACACACGGGTGAAAAAGATAACATAGCCAATAGTCTTCCAAGCAATACCCTCCTTTTATATAGGACAAAATATCAGCACAAAACATGTTCTCAACAACTAGCGGGTTAACTCATTAATAGTATCCTAAGAAAATTGTCTGGGGAACACTGTTCTGTCTGGATTCTTATCTGTCATATTTTGGGAGTTTTATCTCAGCCTTAAGCAACAAAACAACGTGTAATACACTATTACATTAAAAAAAAAATATAATAGCCTACTCGAATTCAAGTAGTTCAACCTTGGTACGGAAGGATTTCCCTAAACAGTTCTGATGCCAATATTCTTAGCACCAACTCTTGAATATTTAAAGCACAAACCACTCCTTTTATACCGCAATTGTTTCCACAGCAGAGAGAGTTTGGATATAACGCCACTAAAGACGGGCAACAAAAAGATCTAAAAGTTAACCAAGAACTAGGATTTTATTTAATAACCTGAAGAACAGTAAATTTCAGGATGTGCGTATTTCTCTGGACTACACTGAGATTCCTCCTGCTGACAAATGGCAGGTATATTTGGACACAAAATGGTAACACCATCAGAAATAGAAAGCTGTATATGTAAGAAGCTAGCATGGGGAATACTTGCAAATCTGAGTTTTCTGTTTGACATTCAAATCAAGAATAAAATCTACATGAACCTGTATGAACAACTGAATTTGAAGCTTTACATAGGCTTTATATATATGAATTTGAAGCTTTATGTAAGCTTCACACACCAAGTTTATTTGTGATAAATTGTTGAATTCATATATATTCAATATAAATACACAGTAATTTTCCACTGAACTCATGGCTAATTATCTGATCAACAAAACAGAGAGGTAGCAAGCAAGGGAATAAACACCTATCTCCAGAAAGCTACATATTACTTTCAAGGAGCATCACTATTCCCAAATTCCTGGTCATAATCTGTACCTTCTGTTCAATTTCACTGACTTCAGGCTTGGAAAAGAAAATCAGAGGATGGCATCAATCTTTTAAAATGTGTTCCTCTATTAGAGAAACACCTAAGGATGTATGAGTATTAGGAGAAAATTACACTCCAGTTTAAGAATAGAACTAGAATTAGGGTTACTGTTACTGATAGAGATTCTACCAAGGTTTCACATTTATGGATTATACAACTCAATAAGCTTCCATCACCGTATCACATTGAAAACGGCGTCTTACCCTCCACCTCTCAAACAGCGCCTCAGGAGAGGGAACATGATTTTTCACTTCCATTATCTTCCAGCCTGCAGTGAGGAAATGCCTTGGTCCTGAATCAGAACCCACAGGAATTTAGCAAGTGCTATTTCTGCTTGTAGTAAAATCTTCAATATGTAATTTACATCTTGATGTGTCATCATTTCTTGGTATTTAACTTAGTAACAGCTTCTCCAAAGTAGAGATTTTATTACATAAATTATGGAAGTAGCAGACTGGGTGTAGTAGAGACAACATAAATTCCTGAATCAATACAAAATATGTCCCTGGTAGTAGTTGTTATTCTATGCAGGTGTGTTATTGATTACATTCATAATGGTCTCACTTTAGCTGCCATCAATAACTCACTACTTGTGTTGTCACACTGAATTAAAGAAGAACCAGTCTAAAAATACATGGAGAAGTTTTACCAGCATGGCATGACCCAGCCTGTGGTGCAAAAAACCAGAACACTGCCAGTTTAAGTTAGGATTCGTGTTTGAGACTTCACTTGACATTACATTGATAAAATAAAGTCAAAGGTTATACTTATTCAGGCAGAAGAGATCATGTCTTAAACATACTGGAAAACTCTTAAATTTATAGCAACTGCATGCAATAAAACTGTGCTTCTAATACCTTGGGACCATTATTGGTGTGCACTTACTGACATGCAAAACTGAATCAAAGTTTTATGGACGGTTATTATCATTTTACTGATCAACAAGACTGAAGCTTCCTTGCATCACATTAATAATTGTAGAAGGAATGTTAGAATATTTGACTCTTTTAAATTGAGTTCATTTCTAAATCAAAACTTGACAGCAATATAGACAGTAGAATACTAACCATGTGCCAAAGATTCATGAAGTATTGAAAAGTTAAGTAAAGATAATATTATCACAGTTGTATTAAGCATGTCATTAATATTATTATATATAAACATTTTTCTTTTAAATATCTCAGAGCAGATACATAGCAAAACATGAACACTCGCTGTCACTGCCCTACCAAAACAGAGAAACAGATTCAGGGATGAGAGACAGAAGTCTTCCTAATTCCAGTAATCTGATCTTTATGCCATTTTAACCCACTGTAGAGGATTAACAAAATATTAGGATTATACCTCAAAGAGTAGAATATTGTTAAAAATGTCTACACCAATAATTAGTGTTCTGTGCACATCCTAGACAAGCACTGCAACATTTAATAAAACTTGCATTTCCTTAAAAAAAAAACCAAAACAAAAATCACCACCATTTTAAAGTAACACTTCCAATGATGCATTTCAATTGCATTTCCCACGTATCCTCAGTCAATATCAAGAGGGATTCTTCTTGACAAACCTCAATACAACACAATAGGTGATGCTCATGCCCCCCTTTCTCTCCATAGGCAGAACTGTGTAAGGCTGCCCTCTCTTTCCCAGGTACAGCAAAACAGAAACAAACTCCTACAGCAGCAAACTTATGGATTCTACTGGACTGCTACCAGTGATGTTACATTAATACACATCCCAAGAAACTCAACCCGCCATCAACAAAATCCTTTCAAAGTTCCGACAACTGCACAAAATGACCAAAATTATTCAACCTCATAGGTGGGGTGTATGAGAGCCGTCTAACGAAAATTCAACCCATCAATGAGCAATTAAAATACCCACCACATGAAAGTTGTTAAAAGTTTTGATGTGTCCATAACAAGAATAATATTCATGCTGTCTCACTTCCAGCACCTGACATACATGCTTAGTTTCAGAAGCCTGTCTCCATGTACTATCCAGATTTGCCACTCAGCAGCGTCTCCTTCAAAGTGCTACTTAAAACTCTCGATTCAAACTCGCAGACTGAACCAACCCCCAGAGAAGTCTGTCTGTCTGTCTCTCTCCACCGTTTTTATTTGCAGCCGTAAGTCACTGCCCTTTCTAACTCAGGCGTCTAATTCACATGCCTGAAGTTATTTTAACTACCCCAACTTAAGTGTCACATCTCAGATTCTCCTTCCCCAAGATAGTCCACGCTTTATGAACCATATTTGAAGTCACTCTGCAATTCGCTTTCCTCTGGGAAATCTCTGCAACCTTTGCTACTCTGCATACTGTCAAAAAGGTTATTATTTCTTCATTTAAAACCAGAAAAAATACGTCTACCCAATATCACTACATAGATCCAGCTCTCATCAAGCTGTGAATCCAGCAGACATGGCCACTGCTGACTAGTTAAACACTGCAATACAGTTTCTTAGCCATCAGAATAATCCAGTAGAAGTCTGTGTGACTGCTTGTCACTGTTCTGAATTGCAGTTACTTAAAATTTTATCACTACATAACCCAAATTAAATAGACAATGTTTACTGTAATGAGAAGGTCCCATGGAGGAATTGTGCTCATCTGCTTCCAGCTCATGGATGGAAACTACATTGCCAGAGCAGATGAGGAGCAGGCAATTAAATTACCGGAAACAGTAGCTCTGGTTTCATTAACTTTACGTTGCAATGAATGTAGATCCATTCAAAAAATATTTTCTTACAACAACAAGTTAAGGTAGCATTTTTCCATACAAAACAGCAGAAATGACAGCAGAAATAAGAGGAGGAAAAAATTAAGCTTAGAAAATAAAAAAAGTATATGTCATACAAAGCCCAGATCCTGTAAAGATTTTTTTTTCTGGCCAGTACTCCAAATTAAGCTACTGCTTGGCACCTCCAAGTCAGTCAATACTACTGCACCTGTAAGAATTCTTACAGGGATTACTTCATTAGATAATTTAAAATAAATCCAACTAAGAATGCAGGTCTTGATATTGGTCCCTTGGAAAGTCCACTCTCAAGGATGACTGTGCAAAGGAAGCACTGATGCCTAATTATATACTCCCAAATTATTAAATTCTGAAATAAATAATGAAAAGAAGAAATAATTGTAGTTTACCATAGCTACACAACGTCAACACTGGCCCCAAACTGATTTACTCACTTCTTCCTCCTCACTTCCTTGCAATGTTTAAGCTGTAACTCTTCAGTAATGTATTTCAGAAGACAGTAAATGCTTCACAACTCTTAAATAAACCATAAGCAGCTAAACACTAACTGCTCTGGAGGACAAAGGCCTGTTGGCAAGGCACTAGAATTCAACCCTCCGTTGGCTTATGACAGCAATAATAAGGCAAACAAAATAAATAATAAAAATGAAATTGTGAAAGATACCTTGACAGTGTCCTTTTAATCTTCAGCCAACTTGAGATGTCATGTAAGCACTGAAGCAGCAAAGAGCTGATACTGCTTAGACAGCAAAATCTCAATTTCTCCCTGACCTACAAATCATAAGCTAATAAGACTAGTGGTGCACTGGCACATATCTGCACAGTAGCTCATGGAAACCCTGTTGCAGCTTCTGCAATAATATGCATGTACTCTGAGATGCAGGAAAACCATAATTATAAACAAAATCAACTGAGGCACGCACAGAAGATTTCAACACTGCACTCATGACCTTATGGAACAAAGATCTTAAATTGCCTAAGCAAGCTGTCACATCTGTAAAGAAAAAGCATGCTGCATGTGGTTCAGAAAGGTCTTCCCAGTGCAATATAAACTGGAGAGTGAAGCAGAGAAGCACAATCCCGCCCATGTGTTCCTAATGGATCTTAGTATCTTGTAATACTGTCATCAGCAGCATCACCATTAGATAAGCACTGGATGAAATTTACTTTCTGGGGCTACTCGGCCTGGAATCTGTGATATGAATCCTACAATTTTGTTCTTCCTAAATATAGTCTATTCAAAACCACTCAGCTTGTCTCATCATAACCAATATCCTCTGACTACAGAGGATTAAGACTTGCAGAACCAGACCAAGAGATTCTTCACACAAAGGTACCTGGAGAGACGCAGAACTGCACATCCTAAGGCTCACAGGTTCCTTCCTCAGTGTATTTTTGCTGGCAAACATCTTCTGTCTTGTGCAAAATCTCCACACTTGAGAAAACACAGATTTAGATAACTACAGAAGTACCCACTGATTTTGTTTTTCTAGATTAACTCCCCAGAGGGCCTGATTTTGAAAGATAAAATTAAGCAGATCCCTCAACTTCACTGTAGTCAGCTCCTTAGAACCAACTTTAGACACCTCTTACTTGGAAACAGTGATATTTCCACCAGTTTTATGTAGATTGGACAACAAAAATAACTACGTAGTAAAACATGAGGGTATAAACACAGAATCAACTTTTACAGAATTTGATCAAGTAATCAGTTTTTTAAAATAAATAAAATCAATAAAGCCAGTCATGCCAGGGGTATAATGGTGCCTTAGTTAAGATTCGCTATTTTCAGAATGAGACCATTTGTTTCTATAGTGGTACGCTCCCAGTAATGACAACTATTGTAAGAAAATATATTCAGTCATGTTCTTTGTAGGAATGAGTAGTGACTAGTTATGAGCTTCATTAACTAAATTGTTCTCTACAATAGATTAAAATATTTTAAAATGCCACCCATACATACATTCCTCCTGGCTCTCTTGTACATTTTTTTATCCCCAAGATTAACTGATATTCCAAGAAATACAAGTATTTTGGTGGGTCAAAGTATCTTGAAACACAGTGGCAATTGATGAGTTTCATCAAAACTCTCAAATGATATTTTGTTTGAGGCAGTGTATATAAATTAATGATGAATAACAGATGCTGTGCACTTACTATTAAATGATTAGCCAAAAATGCTACTTCTTGAAAATGTGGCTGCTGGAGGTTGACTGCCAGCCTTTCAAAAGATCAGATATTACTAAATTGAGCTGCCTCTTCTTAAATGTTGCAGAAAAGCAGACACATAAAAAGTATTAGATTCACTAGAATTAGTTATTTGTCTTACACAGTACTTTAAATGAATGCAACCTAAGCTAATGCAGAAGATCTAGAACTCTAGAACCTCAGCCTATAGAACCAGAAGTAGCTTTACAGCTTGGTTTGGACTGCCTGTGAAATTCAAGGGTAGGAGTGAAAAGGATAGATGAGGAACAAAACTGCACCATAGTTTTTTGGGGGTTGGTTTTGCTTTACACAAGTTAGATATGGGAAATAAAATATTAAAAACACAACAAACAAACAAATAAAACTTCATTACATAAGATAGTTGCTACTTTTTCAGATGTTGAGATCAGTGGCCAACCTTCTTGCTTCAGCACACATGTACAGCACATCCTACCTGGCATTTATGAGAAGACTCCAAGATCCCTTTGTTCTTATTTTTATGCTTAAACCCATGATATTGCTAATGCCCTTCTCTGAAGAAAGTATGTTTGCCAAGTTACATGTATACTCTAAATGTTTTGCATTGTGGAAACAACACTTTTTCTAAAAATATGTGGATTTTAATCTCAACAAAAATCTCAATGCTAATTTCCAGGTGACTCATTTGAAGTCTCCATAAAGTAACTGCATGCAACACATCGGATAAATTCTTCCCCTATCCATACTGGTGTAACCCTAGAGTTGGCCTTTTCCTCCTTCTGTGGAGATAGGCAATAAAGCAAAAAAATTGACCTAACCTTTCTGCTTTGAAGATTGCTATGATGGCTTTAGGAACAGAATGCACTCACACTAGACAAGATGCTGCCATACTCTGGTTAAACTGTAAAGGCATAAGGTAAATGTAATCTCACACTTAGCTGCTACAGCATATTTACAATGTCTGTGTCAATGATTTATACTCACACAATAAAATATTAAGAGCAACAAATTATCAACCTGGTAGCACAAGAATTCTAACAGGTTTTCCTCACAGTGTATCAATTCTGACACCAACCAAGACCCACCAAAAGCACTGCAGAAATAATGTGTTGCATTACATAAAGATCAAATACAGAAGCTTAGTTTTATATAACTGTAATACGCATGCAGATGGTCTTTGGGATAAGATATCTTCTCTAAACTACAGTTTGTACTAAATTTGAAGTGTAAGCAAAAGGCAGGAATTTCGCCATTTCTAGTGCAGTGTCCTAACTCGATATAATGGGAATGTCTCTCTATTTGTAACTTTTAACAGTTCTTCCAATATTAAAGAATTGCTGAGACTGAAATCCTTCGCAGAGATTTTGAATGAATAGATGAAAATCAAAGAAGGTAAATATTTTTCATCCATTCTAGCTAAATAGTAGGTCAAACATATGGTTATACTAACTGAATTTCAGTTATTTATGTTGACAGCAAATATGGCATAAAAATAAAATCAAAGTCAACTTTTAAAAGATCACCAATGTCAAATAAAATACCTTCTATGTATCCCTGAACAATGCACGGGGATAAACTATGCAGTGAAACCATGCAGTCAAACTGTATTGTTCTTCTAAACCTTGCCCTCCTAATACATTCCTTTAGCCAAGCAATGGGAAGATAAACCCATTTGCCTAATGAAGCATATAATTTAAATATTTCAGACAAGCCTTTAAAGAGATGTTGCTTAAAATAAATTTAACAGCCATCCATCCAAATATCTTGCATGATGAAGATCACAGCATAGTTCACAACTTCTTTTTTTCTGTAGAAACTCAAAACTATCCAGCCCTTTCAGTTATTTTAGCCATTTATTTTTTTATAACAAATCTTTTTTTTACCCACAGCAGATTTAATATGAAGCTGCAATTTTACTTTTTTGCAGTGCCTTGCAACATTCCTAAAGCCACTACAATTTCAGATTTTGCTACTGCACCATGCAGTCCTGCACAATTTCGTAAACAAAATATGTTTAAATTTGTGGAAGCTTAAAGGGTTGATGTACTTAATATAGACTGCAGCACTTCATCCACAGGAAGATACAATCAGCTAGTGGCAATATTCTGTCATTTAGAATCATGATTTTTGCAATAAAGTATTCCCATTAATAGAGAACAGTGTGTTTTTTCCCCACAAACTTGTCTCTAGTGTTTAAGATATCATTAGTATAAACACGGTCTTCACTTGGTATAATAAAATCTGCTAAGGGTTTTTTTAACACATCGAGATGCACATTTTGTATTGTGACCTACGTAAGGCACAAGTGTAGACTGCAAAAAGCAAAGTACATGTTATAAGAATTCCCCCTTCCACATACACAAGTGCCTACATTAAAAAAAGACAGAAAAGGGAAAGACAATCTTTACTATTTGCATGCTAGAAGTGAACATTTTAAAGAGTTGATCAAGTTTTGCAAACATTAGATTTTAATCATGTACAACAATACTGCAGGGAAAAGAAAAAAACCCTTATCTTTGGCTTTTAAGTCTGTAATGGATTTCACATTTGTCAAGAAATAGGTTAGTTTGGTTTGGTCTTTGCTACAAAGAGACTCATCTCCCATGCATGCCAAAATAACCTGAGCAATGACTTCCCTCCATGACAAGAACTGCCCATCATATTGCAGGATTAATACAATATTGGTTTGTTGAGAGGTTGCTTGTGTATGTAATTTTAGCCATTCATATACATCAACTCCTCGTTGCATATCTCATCATAAACTGATGAGCGCTGTTAAACCTTAACCAGCAATCTTTAGCAAACAAAGAAGACTAGTCTGCAATCGTGATGCAAAATCATCCCAAACGTACTGCACACTGCAAGAACCTCTCACAGAAAATAGCCCGGCAACCTCATTCATTCCCCCCAGCCCAATGATCTGCTCACCATCTCCTCAGTCTTCTCTTGTTTCTCTGTCCTCAGCTTATTTTCCGTGCTTCTGCTGGCTTCGAGGAGGCGGGTGTACCAAAAAAAAAAAAAAAAAGGAAAAAAAAATCCCCAACTCTTCAATAAAATACTCAGCAACCGCTGGGCAGCATATCAACGACAGCCCCTCATCTTCCGCGGAGCCGGAGCCCCCCTGCCGCTCCCGCCCTCCCCAGCCCCGCGGCTCCCATGGAGGGCGCGTCCGTCCCCCCGCGTTCTCCCGGGAGAGCCCCGGGCTGCGCCGGCCCCTCCGCCTGCTCACCCACCGAGACAACATAGACGGACTCGGGCTGATTTTCCCCTCCCACCTCCACATTCCAATTTACAAAGGGCATCCAAGACCATCTTTATCCAGCCGGGGGGACGAGGGGGGAGCAATCGTTAACCCTTTTCTTGCATTTACCTTTGCTACTCTGGTTTTCGGCCGCGTTTTTAGGGCGCACAGGGGGTTTCTCCTGTCTACAGAGCACATGAGCTCGCTGCCATCAGGCCGCCCGGTCCCCGCTCCCGCACGCCAGCCTGGCCGCTCGCCACCGCTGGAGGAGCCGGGTCCTCCCCACAAAAAAAAAAATTAAAAAAAAATAAAAAAAATCCAAAGGCAGCGCTAAAAGCCGCGTGCCCTCCCAAAACTACATCTCAGAAAACAACCGCCCGCGAAAGCTGCCTCAGCCGAGAGCCCCGACTCAGGAGAGGCCCACCAGGAGAAAGCAGCGCATTTCCCCGGCTGCCTGTGTAAGTACTGTCTTTCCAACTCTTTTTTTTTTTTTTTTNNNTTTTTTTTTTTTTTTTTTTTTTTTTAAAGGGGGGCGTAATCATCCCTCAACATTCACACCTGGGGGGGAAGCACCAGCGGAAGGGAGGAGGAACCCTCGTCCGCCGCAGCGGTCACAGGCGGCAGCGCGGGCCACGACCCGCTCCCCACACCGACCCCTGCCTCACGCTGCCTGCCTGCGGCCGGCACGCAAACCGGGTCGCTGCGCCCGCGCCGCGAATTTTTCTATTGGCTGGTTCCTTTGCGATCGCGCCCAGCAACCAAAGTCTTATTGGTGCGTTTCTGCCTCTCTCCGCTCACTGGTTGGCCGCGCCGCGCGGCATTGGCCGGTCGGACTGTCCGTCCGAGCGGGGCAGCAGCGCGCCGGGCGGGTCGCGGGGCCGCGGGAGCGGGCTGAGGAGCCGCCGGAGGGCGGGAAGAGGCGGCCCCGGTGCGAGAGCAGCGACGGGGCTGCCCGCACGGCGAAGAGCGGAGCGCGGGACACGGCCCTGGTGCCTGCGGGAGCGGGGCACTGGCGGTGTGCGGGAGTAGCAGGGACCATGATGTCACCTCACTGGATGGGTACGCGAAACCGCAGCAACCGGCCTGCAGCACAGCTGGAGGTTTTCTGCTCTTGGGAAGCTACATGGTACTTTTCAGAGCTGTAGGCTGGAAGCTTCCCGGTCCAAGCGACGTCTGAAGTGCGTGTGTGAGGGCGCTGGTCAGGTGCGCTGCAGCCAGGTGATGCGGGCACATCATCCCTGTGCACTGGTTGAACTTGAGCTGTTCACCATTAGCACTGTAACCGAGTCACCTCTCAGCTTTCTCTTTGAACAGCTCAAGCTTCCTAAACACCTATTTCATGTCTTGTTATTTATCCCTTCGTTATTTTTATGCTCTTTTGAATTATTTCTAGTGTTTTTTCCTAACTTCCCTTTTGTGGATGCCACAAAAGCCATGGTGTTCCAATATCGCTCTTTGCTGTGGACAAAGGCAGTAATGCTTCCCTGTCTCCCCTGTATATTCTTTATTTTATACATTAAAGGATTACATTAGTCCAGTTTACCACAGCATTACCCTGAGAGGTTGTGTTGGAACATTTATATATATAATAACAGCTAAATTATTGTCTGGAGTACTTCTTGCCAAACTAGTCGCTGTAATAATAAATAGTATTTGGTCACCATGATGAGTCTATACATTGAGAAACAGAATGCCAGCAAAGAACAATAAATTATATTTAATGTGCATGTATTTTACCAATTTTAATGTAATGGAGGTTAAGATATTTGTATAATTTGTCTACTCATTCATCAGATAACTGTTTTAAATAACAGCTCTGTACCTGAAAACATAAATATATTTTACCTTTGTGTGTGTGAAGCTTGATACATGTAGGTAATAACTACAATTTATTATTGTGTTTCAAAAGCAATAGTACAAATAATAATAAGCTCACCCAGCGATTTTCATCAGTAGATCTCAAAAGACCTTGCAACGGTCAATGTTACCATCCCTTTGTTGATGATGGAGAAAGGAAGCATTGAGATGAACTTGCTCAATGTCATATAACAGACCAGTGGTAAAGCTACAAATTGACCTGAGGTTTTTTGCATCCAGGATGAAAGGTTTTGCCTCACAAGCCATGTTACACACTCATATACTGGTGGGAGTTCTTTTCATTAGTGTTCTGTATCTTGTGTGTTTATCAGTGTAAGAACCTAGAAGAGCAGGCAAGGGTTTTCTGGTCTTCCGTTAGAGGCTTCACCATAGAACATGTTTAATTTACAGGCTCCACTGAATCCCTCTATTGCCACCTGTGAAAAAAAGTCGGAAATAAAGTTTGAAATCTTGTTTGAAAAATCCAGGAATAAGTCAATATTTCAATATGAAAGGACAAAAAGGTGGCACAGATCCAATTGCAGCCTAAATCTGCAGATCTAAGTAAAATTACTATATGTGTAATTATCAGTTCTAATCATGCTGAGCTTGATAACCGAAAGCAAACCTGACTTTGCTACCTGTGTTTTCCTCAATCCCTAGGAAAGCTGCCCTGAATCCATAGCATTGCCAGCTCAGGTCTCTGGGGCCTGGCAGAGGGATCTCTCCTCAAGGTCGTCACGCTAACGAGCATCCCACACCGTGGCCTTATCCCAGACATGGGTGAGTAGCTACATCCAAACTCACAAAGACTGTCAACAGCCCAGTCCCAGGTGTTTCAGTCCTCAGAGGTATGAGCCTTGTGAAGCTCAGATCAGGCTTCTGATGTTGTTATTTCAACAAAATATACTGGAAATGGGCAGAAGCGGCCAAGCAGCCCACATCAGAGACAACTTCTCTAGGTCACTATGGTGGAGATGGATGCAGGGCTGTGCTGAAGGTGATGTGCTCCCAGCACTGCCACGTCTCGAAACAGTCCAGCCCCTCAGGCAGTGGCCGCCAGGCAGGAACCTTCGGCCCGGGCCAGTGTGGGGACAAGGGGAGGGCGGTGCCCGCGGGGCACCTGTGTGCGAAGCCAGCCAATGACAGCTCGAGGAGGAGAGGTGGGGGATGCATCCTCCAATAGCGCGCTGGGGTCGTGGCGCCCGGAGCCAATAGGGGCGGGCGTTGTTTTGAACTGGCTGCGCTCCCGGAAGCGGTGCGAGTGCGCTGGTGTCTGCCGGGCGCGTTGGGTGAGTGCGGGGCTCTTCCCTCTGAGCGGCCGTGCGGGCCGGGCCCTTCGGCTTCGGGGGCTCTGGCGGAGTCCTCCGCTGGCTGGCGCCCCTCCTGGGTCGCGCTTGGGTGCGAGGGGTGGGGGCCACGCTCAGAAACGGCCACCTCAGCTGTCCTGAGTGGGGAGCCCGAGCGCTGCCTGGCTGGAGGTGACGGGCCCGCGGGGTGCGGGCGCCTCAGGGCTGTCGGAGGGCGGTGATTCAGGGTCCCGCTCCCCGCCGAGCAGCCGCCTCCCCTCACAGCAAGGACAACGCTGCTCCCGGGCGCCTTTTGTGCAAGAAACGTTTTGTTCTAAAATCATCCAACAGCAGCTACTGGTATATTTTAAACTGTCAACCAACGCGTGTTTTCTTTGGTTATGTGATGGCTTTTCATTTTTTCTGCTGGTGGCTCCTGGTTGGTACCTGTGTCACGTACAAAAGTGGGATAAAGTCATTGTTTCAGTGTGTGGCGACCCTTTGATGGCAGCATGTCAAGAAATGGTCACAGACACTGGAAAGTATCATTTCAGTTTGTAGGTTTTGAAAACGCTGAGGGGGTCTTTTTGAGATATTTCATTTGTAGTTATATGAGGTCAGCAGGCGCAGGCTGCTCTGAGGCTCACCTGATTACAAGCTTGCCCTTGCTGTGTATCGTCTTGGTTTTAAAATTCAAAATATGTAACAGAAACGTGACTTTTTTTGGTTAAATTCAATAACTTTTTTTTTTAGCTGTTTTCAGGCTTCCCATACTTCTTATCAGCAGTTTGCAGTTTGACCGAATTGATCCTGGCTATACAGAGATTCAAGTATTTCAGCTCTAACTGAAGCCAACTTGCTATCTATTTTCATTATAAATTCTCAGTTAATATTTTAATTTAATATTAATATATATTTCAATATAAATTCTCAGAAGCAGCTATCTGAACACAAAACAATAAGCTTTGATTTAAGCTCTTGTGTTGCTATGTTCATTTTTTATCTATCTTGAAAGAAATTAACATGGGGTTTTTTTCTCAAGCATGGTTGCAGGACTTCTTTCATCTATTTAACTGCTATGGGTTTGTGGTTTTCTTAGTTCCTTCTTCCCCCACCAAATTTGTAGGGTGTCTGTCACCCCATGGCCACTCCAAGTTTCATTCAGGGTAGGTGGTAAGCTCAGAGTTACTGGAGATGAGGTGGGAAAGGTGGGAATACAATTCACAGCCCTTCCTTCACAGAAAGTCAAGCTTAGGAATATAAACTAGACGTACTGGGTCAGGGCAAAGGTCTGTATAGACTGGCGTTCTTTCTCTGGGAGGGTCTAGAGAAACATCTTTAGGGAAGAACATAAGAACAGAGAAACTATATTTCATTCTTCTAGTATTTCCTCCAACTAGTTGTAACAGAGACTTTCTGTGAACAAGAAATGGAAAATGGATTTTATTGCCCCAAAAAAGGGTTTCCTAACTGCTTCCTCACTGAAGAAGACCTAAGAACTGTGAAAGCTAAAAGTAACAGTCTTTGCCTGAAAGGACTCCAGCAAAAGCCTCTGGGTCTGAAGAAGTGCGGCAGAGGAGAACAGTTCCTGGCACTCCTGAGAAACTGGGAGAAAGGCTCTTACTCTGTCTCTTGTGAATGTTTTCAAAACATGGTGTGCTCAAAGGGGATGTTTACTTGTCTTTGTTTCCCTTGGGAGCTCTGCTGTGGACTAGTAAGGTGCCAGACAGAGAAACTGGGGAGCTGAAAATAAAACTAGCTCATCAAACTGGAGAATGACATGCACCTTACATGTTATTTTCTGTGTTTTTGTAAGTGTTCTACTCCGTGTTGCTGTCTCTTGCAATGAAGATTGACTCTCCCCCTTGGTAGAATTACAAACCCGCAGTTAGTTACAACTTGGCTTTATATGGAGCAACCTGAAAGGCATCAGATTATGGATCCATATATTCCCTCTCATCTTTAATCATTGATATGACTACACAGAAGCATGTGCTATGCGAGGGAACTGCAAAAGAAAATCGGTAAAATGCTTTTAAAAATGCAGCTGAGAGACACTTTTTTTTTGGGGGGGGGAAGTAGATTACTTTGAAAAACTAATCGAGCATCACTTATTTTCCATCATTTTAAAGTTCAGTATAAAAAAATCTGATTGCACTACTGAAAGAAAATGCATCCAGTTTTATTCTTTTATGGGCTTTTGATGAGTGTAGTGTTCAGTTTCCTTTGGACAAATTCAAAAAAAGCAGTAAAATGGTTTTAGACTCTGCTGACCGTGAGTTGTTGTGGTACATAAAACTATCAGAACTGGTGAGTAATGATCTTCAGCTGTCTCTTAGAGTGCACCTAAACAAGAGTTTTGGATCAGTTGAGAAGCAATTGAGATCGCTGTGGTAACTGACAGATGTTATTTATGATGCTTCATTTGTGAAAACAAAATACATAACAAATGGCTTCATTTTTCAAAGGCTGCTACCGGGAGTTCTTAAGGGTAAAACGGTTTTATGCCAAATTGTGAACTGATTGCTTCTAATCAAGCAAATGATGGTAGAACCCTATGAAAAGAACAAACACAATCTATCATGTTTTGCTCTCTTGATAGTCCCTCTAAACGCTACCTAATGCTGGCGTGTATCCACTCGGGCTTTTAACAGATCGTTAAAGTGAGCAAAGCAACACTCTGTACTGTCTAGCAGAGTACAGTAGCACAGAATAAGAATGTTGGTTACTTGAGTGTCATTTCCAAATCAGCAGCGCCATTTGGAGCAGAACGCTTAATTACAGGATGTTTGTGATTCTTGTCAAGCTGGTTTGTGTGCACTAGGCATAAGTTGGACAGCAAACTAGAAACACATTACAGAAATAGGAGAGTGTTGCTGTCATTTCCTCCTTGATAACTGTTGTCATATTGACTAGGAGTAATCAAACTAGATTTTATAAAAGCTCATTATCCTGAGAGCAGTAAGTGTTTCACTGTCTCCACCTCACAGTAAGCTTTTTCCCCCCCTTCTGCAGACCTTGTGTTGCATCGTGTTCATATCGTGGCTTGTATTGTCTTCAAAAAAGAAAACTAGAAGGCATGTGTTGTGCCACAACGTAACCTTTTTTTTTTTTAACTAAGCAGTCTCCTGTGTGTCTAAGGATAGTTCTGAATACACCTTTTCTGCTGAACTGGAGCTAGAAAGTCAGCTTTTGATCAAGCTTTGGACTTGCTGTAGGTCAAGTTGCAAGTGTGAAGCCAGTGCTGACCTAATCCTTTTTCATCTTCTCCACTCCTTGATCGGTAGGAGACCAGAGCTGAATGACAGAGGGCTGAGTTGAGCACATCTGCTCTGTGATGGCAGCTCCATGCGATACGCTGCTCTCATCCCTGCAGTACAGCACCCTTGGTGAATGTGAGCTTGAAACAATGACACCTCTGTGAAGACTTTTTCATATGACAGCCTCTTTTCTTTTTTTTTTTTTCACTCCTAATGTTTGTTAATTGTCTCAAATTTTGCAATATCCAAATTTGAGTCTGACCTACAATATGTTTTTGTTTAAGAATTTTAAGGCTAACATCCAGCCCTGGGAATAAAAACACAATAGGTGTTGCAAATGCAATGTCAGCTTTGATTGATGAAGGCACCAAAATGCATTGGTTGCCTCCTTTGCCAATTAAGTATAGCTGCTATTATTTTAAGGGGTAGCTCTGTTTTAGCTGGCTTAAGTGCTTCTCTCTGAATAACAAACAAGGTTGGACTGTTTATATAGGACCTATAAACACTTATGCTTGTTTCTAGGCCGGCAGGTGGAGCACAAGATAAATAAAACTGTTTTGATATTTGGAGATACTAAAGGCACAAATATAACTTGAAGAACTGTAATAACATCACACAGAGTTGATGGAGTGACAAAAAGATAATTTTGCCGAATCAGTAGAACCAAACAGTAATGAGTATGGGTTTTAGAAAGGCAAACAGAAAAATAGATGTCCCGTGACAAAGCAAGTGTCTAGAGGCAGAGCGTGTTTGGAGGCAAGAGAGGACATAAAGCAAGACAAGAAGATTCTGGACTGAGAGAAGAGAAGGTTAAAAGAAAGGGAGTTGGTACAGAATAAAGAACAGCATAATGTCGCAGAGGAGACACCGTGAATAGGAAGCTCTGCAATTTAAATCCTTTCTGGTAGAAGATGGTAACCTGACTAAAGGAACTGAGATAGGGTATGGCATATGGATACTACCTGGCTATCTGGACAGCGTCAGAAATTTACAGTTAAAAAAAAAAGTATAAAGGCTTTCAGATGTACCTAGAGCTGTGTTATATTTTAATTATATTATCTGGAAATGGCACTGTGCTCTAGCTCATAAGCTGTATGTTGCTCTAGGAAATTTGTGCTCTGTGATCTGAACCGTGACTGCAGTTCTGTTTTGCTTCAGTTTCTTTTTTTAAGAGTTGAAGTGGAAGGCGTGAACAGGTCAGTGCTATTTATGCTTAGTGACATAAAGCAGCTGGGATACACAATCTCGAGTTTTGTGAAAAGCTAACAAGGTCTGTATGCAGAAGATCCAAGTCTTCCAGAACTGGTAGTTTGGTTTTACAATTCCAGTATGACTGCAGTTTATTGAAAATTCAGCAAGAGGAGTGTGAGAAGGGTGATAAAACCATCTTAAGACTGATTAGATTTTCTAAATAAAGC
This sequence comes from Pampusana beccarii, assembly GCA_013399365.1. NCBI lineage: Eukaryota > Metazoa > Chordata > Aves > Columbiformes > Columbidae > Pampusana > Pampusana beccarii. The sequence continues at coordinate 2,052,222 of VWYH01004011.1, forward strand.
TGCCTATGGATCTTTTTGAACACCTGGCTACTAAATCAGTTATCCAAGATTCAACTCTGCATCTTCAATTTCTGATTAATTTCTAAACGAGTTATTTTGGGATTGACTGTTTAGAGGGGAAGAAACCCTATGGTATAATTGAATTCTGTTTTGTCCGATAACTTACTAGTAAGCTGTTAAACAGAAAATAGTTTGGATAGCCAGGCTATTGCTGCTCTTAACTAGTAGACTATGAAGTGATCTTGGGAGGGAACTTCCTTTTGTCACAAAACAGAATTTAAAATACTTTGAGATAGAGATATATCTGTATGCACGTGCTCTCTTGCACTAATTTTCTTTTGCCTTTGTGAGTGTGTCAGGAGTGTTGCACCTCTTCTGGAGTTATTTCCTGCAACAGAAGAGGCTCTTTGCAGAATATGAGATTGTAAGACTGCACTTGTGCCGTGACGGCGACAGCAGGCGAGTTGTGGTGCTGAACCGTGACTTAACAGGAGCCAGCAGCTACTGGCAAGCTGCTAACTGAAAAATCTGTATAAATGCTGCACTCGTAGCACTACTTCTGCTAATATGAAGTGTAGTTAAGATCATCCGTTTCGTGATACCTCTCAACGTAAATGATGTGGAAATTAAAGAGCAAGACGCTTTTTACGTACTTGGAAGTATGGTTAAAAATCCTACATTTTGTACAGAAATTGATTCAGTCACAGGTTGCTCAGATGGTCTTAGAGCTGTGGTATTGAATCCTGCCTGTCCCCTTCCCCTCTTCGCCTGCCTTGAAAACTTCAGCATGGAAGAAACTCTCAGTAGCAGTAAAATATGGTTATGTGTGGTTCGTTGGTAACATTTGGATAATTGTTTTAGCAGCCACAAAAAGTGGGGATCAGGCTGTGGTTTTATTATCAGAAAACTTTTAATTGGGGCAGCACAAAATATTTGAACACTGTTATGTGCTTCTGAAATAGAAAGCACGTTTGTTATGCCATCTGACCACGGCCAGAATTTTAAACATACCACAAGTGCTGGAAACTACTCACCAAAATGTACACTCTGGTCCAGCGTATTTTTGTTTGTACCTCATGTTTTTCTCAGTGATAAATAATAATACTTTCTCCTGGGCTTTAATAATAGCTTTACCTAAAGTATATTTTATTTACAGGTTTGGGAATGTCTTTGATCAGGCTTTTTCCAGCTTTTGCAACAGTTTGAGTATTACTTTCTCCTCTATTCTAACAGAAGCATTTTGCCTTACTTAAGATGGGGGGTGGGAGGAAGTAGTGGTACCTAACTGGTAATGATCAGAAAATGACATAGTAGTCTTAATTTCATGTATTGCTAGGGTTCTAGACTTTGTCAGTATTTTTCTTATGCATTTTTCTTTCCTAAAAATCTGAATTAGCCAAGCATAACTTTGAAACAACCACTGTAAGAATTTTGGTAGTAAACCATTCATTGAAACAAATCTATTTTGGAATTTTGGCTTTATTTATTTATTTGTATTGAGCTATATTAAAGAGAACATTGCGATCTTTAAGGTTCAGCATAGAAGCAAGGTTATATTTTTATAATTCTCAGTATAATAGATAATCTTTATTTACTTTGTAGGCTATTAGAGAATGACATTGCACTGAGCCTTTGTGGAAGAAGCAAGATTTAAACGTCAATTCTTCAATGTGCATCCTTCTATTCAAATTTGATCCCCGACCAGCTTCAAAAAATGCATACAGGTAAAGATGGTTCTAGTTAAAACAGACTTGTTTCTATAATTTTAATACAATTTATTTTTGTAGCCAATGTTTGAATCAGAAACTCAAGCCAGTGTTAGGTGCTCAATTATGCTTTTGTGATGTTTACCTTCATGACTTTCCCCGTTGGAGGATTTACTGTAACCCTTTGTTTTCAGACTATCAGAAGACTTGGGCTTTACAATCATGGACCTTTTGCGGGTGGTCTGTTATCTGGTCTAGGATAAATCCTTTAAATATTGTAACTCCTGCCTTCTACTTTATCACTTAAACTAGGGGGAATCACGTTTGTTGGGGCATCACAGCTGTAGCAGTGAGGTTCAGGAAAAGATGCAATTTTTTCAGTAGGGTGGATACGTTTGGGGCTTTCAGTTTGAAACCAACAATTTGAAGTTAGCCTGGAAAGCAGCTAAAGGACAGTAGAGCAGAGGTATTGCAGTTATTGACCACTGTGTATCATTCTGCCTTTCACTGACTTGTTTTTCTGGCCTTTTGTATTGAGAAGCAGATGCCATTCTCTAGAAATAAAGGAAATGGGAACCAAAATGTCAGTTGTCCCTAGAGTGCATTCCTTTATGCATCTGGAATCTGCCTAAAAAGGGCTTTTGTTTATGATGTGACTGGTGCTGAAGTAATATATCCATTTATTTGGTCTGACTTTCTTTGTGTTGCTAGTTAGCAAAAGACAGATGCATCAATTTGATGCCTCTTGGGAAAATCCTTTGGATGCAAACTGTAGTTGCTTGCCAAGTGAACTTTCTGCCTTGATCAATATTTAAAAATAAAACTTACAGTAGTTTGCTTGCTATAAAAGATTGCATCGAGATTGAAATTATTGATTTATAGCAGAAAACAACTTGCTATCAGTGTAAAAATAGGAAAACACTTTTGAGATGTTTTGGGCCAAATTCAGGAATATTTAATTGTTTAAAGTCAAATCTTTCTTGGTACCTATTGTTTAGCAATGTCTTGCTTTATACCTCTGGCTATTTATTAGAAGAGCCACCTGTTTCTGTGCTAAGTGCCAGGCCACAGTGTTCTTGGTGTCAGATTTTAACATCAGATACATAACTTCAGTCCCCATTGTTTTTTTTCTTCAACACACCATAACTAGATCTTTTTGCTTCTCTTTATTCAGAAGAATGTTGCAGTTTTTTCTTCTTAAATTGTTCCAAAAGTTTTTTCATCTTTGCCTCAGCCTTCTGAAGGACACAGGTCTCAGTATCTGTTGGAAATGGTACCCAGCCCTCCTGATTCCATGAACAGCCATTAGACCAAGTCAGACCCCTCTGTACTAATCTCTTGCGAAGTGTAATTTTTCCAGGCAACTTGTGTATGTTACGCTGTGCTATAGCTCTGTTTATTTCATCATGAGGTCTTGGAACAGTTTTCCCAACCAAAAGGGGGTTCGTGTACCTGCAGACATACTAATTTGTCTGTACATGCTAAAACAGGCATCTACAATTAATTTTCTTACTTTCAACTTTGTGTCTCTAACTAAGAGAAAATGTTGAAAATAGGTGTGAAAAGTTGAAAAGACAAATTGCATATCATTGGCCGCTTTCTTGTAGCCAATGAACTTTCTTAAACTAGAACATGTTCTCCATAACACAAGAATTTTCCGTCCAGGTAGGCTTTGGTTTTGAGAGCAGTACATGGGCCAATTTTCATGAGCACCTAATTAAGGCAAGAGCTTACGGTTCACCTTTGTGATGCACTAATGAATCTCTGGCTTCCTGCACCCTGGCAACTTGCTCTTCTACCCTTTTTCCTCCGTGTTCTCTCTACAGGCCTATTTGTAGTAAAGTTTAGTGCGTCGTAACAAACGCTTTACTGTAGTCCATTATTATTGTCAAAGGTAACGTGCTGCCTTTCCATCTTTCTGAACTTTACTGCGTGCATCTTACAAATAAATACATGTTTCAAGCTTCAAAGCTATAATCACAGTGTCTTCTTATGGAACTGAATTACATTGTAGAAAATTGCTTTAATGGAGTGATTTCTCATGTTTTCATCTCTCTGCCTCAACATTAAAATAAATCTTAATATGTAAATCCTAGTCAAGTTGAATTATTTCAGCTATAAAATAGCTGAATAGGCTTTTTGCTATTTATTAGAAGATGAGGGTCACTTAATATTGCTCCTTTTTGATATGATTATGGTTCATAGAAGACAAAATTAAGATGTTTTGATTGTAGTGATCCTGTATACTAGCCTTGTGCTAAATTTAAGCATTTGTGTATTAAACTTGAGATGAAGAATATTCAATCGCACCAGAAAGACTTCATTTACTTTTAATATTTACACACTATAAACAAAACATGGGTTTATGTCAAGAATTATTGAAGGCAAAATGTAATTGGAACTTCAGCAAATGAGAAATGCACTTCAGGTCAGGATGTTCTACCGGTGAAAAACGCCATTTAAAAAAAGGTAAAATAATGGTTGAAAAGAGACTGCTGGCAGAGCAGCATCAAAGACCTTTAGGTGTCGAAGTTGGATTAAAAAATACTGTGACTAGAAGATCCTAAGTAATGATCCACTAAAAACACACTCATGCTTCAGATTTTTTTTATAAGTTACCTGTAAATCTGTGGCTGAGGAATCTTAAGATTGCTTATGCGATCTTAATTCAATCTCTCGCATTATTAATCGAAAATGATAGTTGCCTCTTTATTCACACAACAAGATAGACTTGCTGAATGTCTCAAGACAGTGAGAAAGCTGCTGTCAGATGTCGTTCAACCTTTACACAGAGTGGTAAAGTTGAGATGGGAGGATAAATAAAAGTTTCATGCTTAAAATGAGCTAATGCTGTGGCAAGAATTGAACTCTGTTCCTGCCTGTACTGTGACGTTCCTATTTGTAAATAGTAGTATCTTTTTCTTCTTATGTTTTACAGGCTTATTCTAGCAGCTAATAGAGATGAGTTTTACCACAGACCATCCAAACCAGCAGAATTTTGGGACAGCAGCCATGAGATCCTTAGTGGTGTGTATATCTTGTTGTTCTGAGTGGCTTTTATACAATTTATAAGGGAATTATGGCCTGAATCTTTTATTATTGAGGTGGTGGTGTTGCATTTCTAATAAGAAATGTGCTTATTCCACATACTTCTAGGGGAAAAAAACCATCATAAGTTTGAAAGATGAGTTGTGCTATGATTATCATCTTTGTGTTTTAATATCTTTGTGGTTTTTTTTCCCAGTTTTATGTTCTTTAGCTGACTTCAGTCCGAGCGGTGCAATGGAAATATATCAGATTAATTTCTCCATCACAAACGATTACTTTGGCTTTGTCAGATACACTGAAATACTTCTTAAAATAGGTGGAATTATTTATTCCTTGGGCTAATTGTCTGTAATAGTGACTTGAAGTCGTTAAACCAAGCCTCAAGACGGTGAAAACTTTCTCATTTCTCATCAGCTAATAATCCATAGACTACGGAACAATTTTAGTTATTGATCTATCAGTTATTAGCTTTTGTGTCTACATTTTGCTAATCTGACAGTACAGTCACTCTGCAGTCTGTTTCTCCTTTGTAGGGAATCTCTGTCATTTTAAAATATAATCAATACTTCTACGTTTTCTCAGAAACAGAAACGAAGCTCTGGAAGTCAAAGCATTGTTTAAATGCAGGATTTTGACTTTGCAAATCCTCTTCGCTGCTGAGTGTTCCTGTCATTGGCAGGGAGGCCTGTGAGAATACATTATTCCCACTGCGCTGCAACTCTCTTGCTTCTGATGTTCTGGCTGGTGTTTCTGTTTTGTGCCAGACGTTCTGGATGCTGCTTCCTCTGCTATGTGACAGTTTAAAACAAACAAAAAAATTATCTGGAAACCGAAGGGCCATGATTTTTTGTCTTATACCCTTGTCAGATCTGTCCATATTTGGCATTAAAAACTGGTCTATTTTCTGCACAGGGGTGTATCTCTATCTGTGGAGATCCCATTAATGTATGCCTTTGAGTTAAGAATGTTATCTCAAATGAAAGCAGCAAGTTGAACCAAAATAAATCAAATTTTTCTTTGTGTGACTTAAAAATAAAAAAATATTTTGCACTTAGCAATTGCTTTTTTCCAGAATTGCTGTATGTGTTAATCAGTGGGCATTGGTCAACAAAGCTGCCTGTTTTTCTTTTGTGTGCCTTTCAGTTAAGGCAGAGAACAGTAGTAGGAGTGTTGTATAAGGATGTGATGTGGCTAAATTCTTTACTGAAGTTTTGGACGCTGAAGAAAGGAAAGAGTTTCTGAATAAGGATCTAAAACCTGTTCTTTTGATCTTCTAATGAAAGTTAATGACATGATTATTCAGAATCAAAAGGTTTCTAACAGTATACCTGTTGTATTGAACTAGTTTTTGTTTTTCCATTAAGTGCTTGCTGGTTAACATGAGCTCATTACAAATAGGTAGTGTTTAGGGTTGGTTTTTTTTATTTTAACTTTTACTCTTCCAAGAGGTTTGTTTGCGGGCTTCACCTTTTGGGGTCCCCCTCCTCGGTGCAGATTACTGTTACCAGACTCCCAAGATTTGTATCACTTACCTAGCTTACTCTAATGTTTTCTTTTTACTTGTGAATTTAAACTTGAAAATGACATATTAATATTTTTTACTTTTGAGCTAGCAAGCCTTCTGAGGCTACTTAAAGTTTTATATGAATTTAGCAATAGACAAAGCTTATAATTTTGCTTTTACACTTAATTTTCTCATTATGTCTCATCTTCTATTGCAGTAGCTTGGAAAATATAGTGCAGAATCAGAGGATGGGTAACTGAAGTGGGCTTACCTCGCTTGTCCAGAAAGGCAGGCTTCCACCTACTGCAAGACGTGGGATATGCATTAAGAAATTCTGATTTAAGCTTGAGATTTTTTTAAATGAATGTAACAGCCTAACTCTTACTTATTCCATTAGGTCTGGATATGGAGGAAGGAAAAGAAGGTGGGACGTGGCTGGGAATCAGTAAGAAAGGCAAGATGGCAGCCCTGACAAACTATATGCAGCCAAACGTTGATAAAAACGCAAAAGGAAGAGGTATGAAGGAGTAGAAATAGAAAAAGGAGAAAGTGGACAAACAAGCCTTGGTGCCCCAGTAATATAGTGATGATTACAGTATTAATTTTTTTTTAACACCACTTTATGGATAAATAAAATGGCTATGTACTGTGAACAAAATTAGTGAACTGATGAGTTTGAGTACCTGTGTGGGGAACTGGACTTGGATAATGATATTCTACTCAATTGGGCAAAAGTAAAACCAGGTGTAGTGCCGAGAGCCTGAAGTTAACATTCTGAACGGAAATGCAGTACCAACTGTCTTGTCTTGACGGTAAGTCCAATTAACAGGACAACTAGAAAAGCGTTGAGCTAGATTTAGATTACAGCAGACTTTTTAAAATGTGTATGTTCTTGTTCAAATACCTAACTCAGGGAAACAGCAACTTGGATTATGCTGGAAGTTATTGTAGTACCTTCTCCCCTACACATTGATAAATCAGATAAGAAGAAATAATGGGAAAAAAACAAACTTCAGAAAGAGCATATCTGTGGTGGATTTTGTTTTGGTTTTATGGGTTTTGTTTGTTTTGTTTTTAGTAAAAATAGGTCTGCTTGTAACTGTCACGTGGAACTGCATTGGGAATATATTGCAATGGCAAGCATGTTATACAGAGAAACAAATAAACCGTGTCATTTGTAATTCATTTGAGAGTCATGTCAGGGAAATGAAACAAGACAAGAAAGAATTTGGGAAGGTGGGAGGAAAGGCACATCCAGTATAGAATAGTTAGTAAATATAAGTTCTGTAGAAATTTTGACTGAGAGCTTTTGACTGAGTTTTTCAGAGTAAAAGTCAAGCTCTTAGTGTGAACATGATACAATGCTGTAAGACTTTTGAAGGCTGGTTTGTTGTTTGGAGGTTTTTGGTTTGGGTTTTTTTGTACGTGTGTGTTTTTCACTGTTATACCCTGTTGGTAACAGGAATCTTGTGTCTTGCTGGTTTTTTTGCAAGCCTGTCAGAGTAGTGAGTTCACACATCTGAGTTGCTTTATGTACTTCTCTTTCTCAGGTGCTCTTGTAACAAACTTCCTGACGACAGATCTGGACAGCTACTCTTACTTGAAGAAAGTTTCGGTAGAAGCACATCTTTACAATGGATTTAATTTATTAGCAGCTGACCTGAAGTAAGTCTACAGAACATCACAGTTCAAATGTCAAAGGGAGAGAGATAATAGCAGTGATGTACATCTGCTTCTTAGAACACAAGTGTGACTTCTGTCAGAGTGACTGTATCATTAGTCTTTGCTGAAACCGAAAAAAATCTGTGCATAACAAATACCTTCTTCAAGTTTCTGTAGCTGAAGAAAGGACTTTGGGTAATTGATGATAGTCTGTGTGGTTGGCACAGTCCTTCCCACTGTGCATGTGTGCACGCAAGTATAAATGCTGATTTTTCTTTCCATTATGCTTGATTTAGAGGAAGGGAAATCCAGGGCTAAGTCGTCTCCAGGCTGTGTCTCAGTCCTCAATTAGATGCATACTTGAGGACTATAAGCAGGTATCCATGACCAGGAGCACACTTTCTGCAGAAGCATTAATCCTGTTGGGCCCTGCGTCATCAGATGACTGAGGTCTAAAAGGCTGAATACAGAAAGGCAGACATGTCCCACCTCTGAAGGTACCAGAAGTGTATTTCTGGTTTGGCGTGCCTGCTTAGAAATAAGCATATAGGTTATGTTTCCAGAAGTTTAATCCAGAAGCAAGTTAGGCAGTTACAGGGTTTGCTGCTTTTCTCTTATTTTTACTCAAAAATTTATGAAGTTCATTATCCCACCACAGACTTCCCAAAATTATTCTGTTGCTTAAATTAATTTTTAGCATGGTCAGAGGATTTGAGTTTTTGTGCTTGCTGGCGCATGTTGCTGCTTGGCCAGCTTTCATAAACCGGGAGGCTATCTGTAACTAAAAAGATAACAGGAGGAACAGTCTTACCAGGTTTTAAAGCAAACATGATATTCAAGGTGAGCTAGCAAGCAGTAAATATGCTTGAGTTTCTTTTTTCTAATTTAGGTAAATAGTCATAATGGCTGCTAGTATAATGATATTAAAGTAGATTTGATTTACATTATTTGTTAAGGCAATCGTTCATGTGTTCCCTTTGTTTGTTTATTCCTCCATGCTGGGCTGATAGGGAAATGTATGCTCAATGGAATAGTGCCTCTGTGGTGATGCAGGTCGTAATTCCTTGCCGAGTATCACTTGGAAAGCTGTACGTGTTGATTAACTTCTCCATTTTGACATGTCCTTAGCCTTGGATACTCTGATGAAATGAAATTCTTGGCAAGTTAATGATGCAGAGCAGTTTCTATAAGATATGTAAACTTGTCATTTTAGGAAATTAGAAGTACTCCTGAGAGAAATGTAGTATATATGGAAGCTACTTTACTATGTAAATAGCAAATGTTATTGCAGTTGATGCTATTTTGTTGGGCCATGTTACTGTTCAAAGACCAGACTAAAGACTATTCTTTACATGTTCTTCTGTTGCGTAATAAAGCGATTGGCTCTGTTAGAGGGGTGTGAAATGGAGAGGAAACTCAAATTGGAAGTGGAAAGGAAGCACTGTTGGGGGAGTATGTCTGAGCGCATGATATTGCTGACTGTAGGCATCACATTTAGAGAGAGATTTACAGTGTCTGAGTTTTCAGGTACACGTTCCAGGGAAAGCAATTTTCATCTTCTCTCGGTATTAAGATGATGACAGTATGCTGGATGATACACGTGCAATGATGTGAGGAGAGTTGGAAACCACCATACGGGTTGTAAAATCTTGTTTATTTCCACAGCTTTGTGTGACTCTTATTTTAAACACACATGGGTTTTGACACTTTTAGTGTAATCTCTTTCCTCTGTGGCATCTCATTATGTCAATTTAAACTATTAACTGCTTTTTTTAATAAGAATACTGTATTGGAAAAAGTACTTTTAGCTTTCTAAACCCTTCAGTTTATCATCTTACTCTACCTGCTGAGCATGAGAGTCATGAAAACTTATCCCATTATGCTAAATGTACCTTTATGTTGAATGTATAGCAGATAGCAAACAGTGTCTGTTTGGAGTCTTGCGTGGCTGCAAAATCAGCTTCTAGGAACGCCGTGTTGCTACTCCCGCAGTTCTGACTACCTGTAGGTCTGATTAGAGAGGAACGAGGTTCTCGGAAGCTGGACGGGTCTCTGAGAAAATGTCTGCTTAAGATTCAGAGTAGGTTTCCTTATTTCTCCCTTTCTGGTAATACCTAAAGCAAAATGAGCTGCTTTTGTTGATGACTGCGATGGCATTTCTGCCTTGGGGAAACCCGTGTTTATGTCCAACTTGTGTTGGGGCTGTTGTGGCAGCATCTCACTTGTGTTCTGTGCCGCCAAGTGTGCAATACAGACTGCCCTGAAGGACAAACCGAAGTGGCAGCTTCTTGTCACTCAGCCAGCAAGTTTAGAGTCTCTGACGGGTTGTCAGTCAGAGCACATATTGTTTATGTGCAATAAGATCCCTGTGTAATAGGAGTGAATCACATTCTCCATGAGGTATAGGTGAATTGTCTCTTACAGAACAACTCAGCTGCAGAAAAAGGCCTTTTACGTGAGCTTTTCTGCTCTCCCCTGTGACAGGCACTTTTCAGTCCCTTCAGGGGAAATGTAGTGAACTATACTATCACCTGCATCGACTAATTTGGTAATGTACTGAGAATAGTGGTTATGCACTAGGATGTATTCTTCATATTCTGAGTGGAGAGTGAAGTTTGGTTAATAACAGGTTTTATCCTTGATGTGATGATGGGTAGGACTGAGTTCCAGTTGAAACCACAGATCTCCAAAACAACAGGGTTGGAATTGAGAGGGATACCTATAAAACATATATTTCATGTTAAATATTTGTAAAGTGTTTATATAACTTATATATAGGTATATTAGAGAGAGTGTATATATTTATTTTTTAATGTGTAAATCTACAGTCAGTTATGTAGTAATGTCATTGAGATAAAAAAGGCAAACTGAAGAAAAAGTGTTTGGGAGAAGAGTTAACTCACCTGGCGATAGTGCAGGGCCTCATAAGGTTAAAACACCTGAGCAGCGTGACCAGGTTTTAGAAACACAGGTGATCTTGTTCAGTAGGGTTATCAAGACGAGGCTACGTGAGAGGGACTTTGTTGCTCTCCTGAGGCTTAGGAGCTTTTCCAGTGAAAAGTAAGATCGGGTCAGACTGCTGGTGTGGAAAGAACGTAGCTGGTGAGTTGTGGTGATTGCTCGGTGAGCTCACTGATGTTTCTTCTCATGCGCTGTCTGCCCCAATAGCACCTTCTGCTGAGTCCATCTGTCTGGCTCCTTGTGACCTCCTCATGAAAACGAGGTGTCCAGGTCCTTCTCTACCGTGTTCTCTATGACCCCCTTTGAAATATTTCTGCATAGATCCTCAGGCATTTGCAAGTCTAATGAAATGGACAGTCCAATGTCAAAAGAAGGAAAAAAGCTTCTGCAAAACCTCTTTATTTTATTTCTTTCTTCTAGTGTCAGCTTCTGTCTGGCTCAAAAAATTAGGATAACACCAAATAAATGTTTAGACACTGACAACAAAATCAGACTAGTGCTTTAAAACAGATTTTGTATGCTGTGAGTATCTGGCAGTATTCTTTTCACTGTTTTATTTGATGCTAGGTGATATATGTACAAAAATGTTTGGGATTTGTAGTTGGTGGTTTGGTGTGTGGCTTTTTTTTTTTTGTTGGTTTGGGTTTTTTGGCAGGTATTTTTTAGCTTCAGAACAAAGGAGTTTTCTGATAAGCTCATGAACATTGAAGAAAATAAAATTAATCCGTGAACCGTACTACTTGGTTGAAACTACTGTTCACCATTTCAGGCTGCCAATTTCATCTTTTCTCCTTGCACAAATAGTGCATGCACACATTATTAATAAAACAATCTAATGTCCTTGTTTGTCAAATACGATGAGAGCTCAGTGCCCAGAGGAGTGATTGCTTGGTGATAACCACACCCTGTGGAGCTTTATTGCCTCATCACTTTTTTCTTCTCCTTTCTGTTTATATTTTTGTTGAACAAGACTTAAAGCCGACTTGAAGTTGAAGCAGGGCAGGAGAGCAGGAGGGCATTGCTGACATTTCATCAGCATTAGGAAATAATTCTAGCAAACTCTGCCTGGCTTTCATGTTGCTGCGAAACATCTATTACTACTGAGATTTATGCTGCCTGGTATATTTCCTAGATTATTTATTATTGCTTGCGTTTTTTGACAGAATGATGTATCTAAGAGCATAATTTTTATGTAGTTTTAGTTTTTTCGCTTTCCGCTGTCAGCTATGGCTGCGATTTTAAAAAACGTCTCTACTGGGTCCGATTGTCATCACTATAATTATGCCTTTATTACTTCTCCAGTGAAATTGGTGTCTGTACATGTAAAGCTGGGAGGGAAGAGAATCTGAGTCCAAGCCAGGATTTTGAGGCTAATGCTGCGCTCAAGCTCACAGTGATGTTTTTTTCTTCATCTTGGCTTCTGCCTTTGCGTTCAGTACTGAGTATCTGTAAACAGTAGGAAGCGAATAGGCAGAGCCAAATGATAAAAGAAAGAGCAGCTGACTGGCACACTGAACTAGATTTTTGGAAGTATCCCCATTTCAGAAGCCTCTTGGAAAGGCTTCAGTCCTCTTTTGACAGCAGCAGTGTTGCAGTGGAGCTAAGTGTAATAGAAAACACACATCTGGGGGCATGTGGAATGTAGAAACAATACGATACAGATGTCCTGAGTTAGTAACCCTGCAGTCTGTATGTATTCCCCATCTTTTTGTTAAACTCCAGGGGATCTTGTTACTGAATTTCTCAGTCACTAGAATCTCAGAACAGATGCTAGATGATAATATTCTTTCACATAAAAAGCCATTGCTAAAGGAAGTCAGTAGTGCCTACTTATGTAGCACGTGGTCTCATTGATGGCAGGACTTGCCGTACAGCCGTGTTCAAGGGCTTGCTTGGGCCATTTGTCTCCCTTTCCATCTAAAACTTTGTCTTTTGAGACCTCAGGTGATAACAGTTGATCTGATCTTTCTCTTTGTAGACCTTCTACAGCAGATACTCTCTTTTCAAATGGTTGAGCCTGTATTTAATGCACCGATAAAATACTTTGTGTAATTGCTGGTGTCTGAACTGAAAAAAAGCCCCTATAATGACCTTAATGGTTTTGCTTTATTTGCTTAAAGCATAAAATGCTTGTAGTCTGTTTATAATTGCTACAGTAGTTTTAATTTTTTTTATGACCCAAGTGTTAATGTTTAAGTAGGCCATTAGCAGCTAACTTTTTTTTTCTGTTTTTTAATGTTGGTTTATTTGTTCTGTGCTTAGTCATTGACTGCATTGTATTAATTCCAGCAGGATTTTATTTATGGATTATATTTTTCTAAGTATTTCTTGCTTTTGAGATACCATATAAACAGTTTGCTCTGCAAAACGCACCATTTGAGCAACTTGAGTTGACCTAAAATACTTCCCTCAGGTATTGCTTTTCCTATGCCTCTGTTCGTGGAAAATGTGATGTGCCGGCGTACTCTTATGAGGATATGATTTTTGTCCTAGTGTGTGACTGGGGCTCAGAACCCAGCTTGGTCTATCAGTGACAGCTCAGCTCAATGCTCTCAATTTTCAGCTGCCAAGGGATTCTTTACTAGTATAAGTACTAATTGTGTGCCAGCTCTAAATGTACCCATCAGGACCACGCTTGTAGAAAGGTGTCTTATTAAAAAAGACTTTGATCATTAAGCTTGGCTGCTTTCCATGCAGCAGTTCTGGGTTTTTACTGGATTTTACTACAGTTATGTTTAATAATGGTGCTATTTGACAGTGGTACAGCTAATACAGTGTGTTGAGAGGAGGAGAGTAATAGAATTCATGAATTATCTCTGGGCTGTGGTATCATAGTGGTAACAGTGGGAGAAACATCTTGCTGTGTTTGAAGATTGCATGAAATTAGAGCATAATCAAATATAGAAGCTGATGGTTTCTCAAGGAGAAATTCTTATTTATATTTTTCAGTACCACCAAAGGAGATGTAATTTGCTACTATGGAAACAGAGGAGAACCAGAACCTGTTTTCCTAAATCCTGGTAGGTTTTTTTCAGAAAAGTCTGAATATTCTCTGTTTTACAGGAGTCAGCATGTAGCTATATTGCTCTAGTAATTTAGCTATTTAAGCATTGTCTTCACTAACTTTTCATTTGCATTCTTGTACAACAAAAAAACCACCACCAACAAACAAACCAAACAAAAAAACCTCCAAACTCTTATCTGTCTTATCAGGGGGATTGATATTTTGAACAGTACTCCAGAATTCACCACCAAAAAGCCAATTTAAATGGACAAGGATTCACAGAAGGCTCCTAGCAGTGTAGCTGGTTGATAACAGTTAATGGCAGTGGCTTATTTTCCCTGCTTAGGTTAATGGTCAAAATGTTGGTGCCAGTAAGCAAATAGTTACTGCAGCAATTACAGCATACATGCTTGGAAAAAAGCTGTTAGACTTCGTACAGCTAGAAACACAAAAAAGGTTTTAATACAAACATTTTAAAAAATCAAGCTGCTCGTAATGAGAAACCGGATCACAAATTTGAAGTATCTGCAGACTGCAGTAAAGGTAGTTCTTGTCTCTATGCTTTAAGAACTAATTCCTCTTCAACATACGTGGCTGCCTTTAGGGAGAGCTGAGGATTGTTAATCTTTGTGCTTATTCATTAGGATCGTGGTGAGAAATATAGGGTACCTGTGAAGAGAAAGGTCCTTCTTGTCATCAAATGTTGCTTTGCAGTGTTTTTCAAGAGTGGAATCAGAGGCAAAAATAAATTAATATAGCTAAACTAGAAAAGGCTAGACTGCAGAAGTGATATAATTCTGTTGTACCTTTTTCATAATTTAGCAAACCAGGTCTTAAAAGTAACTACTGCAAATATGGATTACAGTAAACCTGTGAAACAACGTACTCAATATTAGCACAGATGATTAAGCACAGCCTCGTGTAAGATGCATGCCTGCTGTAGTCTCCTGTTCAGGAATGGGGTGTGTGTTTTATAGCATACTTGCAAATAAAGATTGGCTCAGGAATCATCACTTAAATTGTATTAAAACTTGTGAAATCTGTAATGCCAACTGCAAATCACCAGAATACCCTTTCCAATTTAATTTATCCCTCACCCAACATTATTTAGTAAGTATGTAGATACTGTGCAGGTGGATGTGGTCCACAGGTACTGGTCTGTAGACATTTGATTGTTATTGCTTTTAAATCTTAAAGTTATCACATAAGCTACTTACGGATTTCATTAATTTTACCACATGTAAAGGCTGAAGGATTAAAGTTGCTTTACAGAAATAAACTCAAGAATATCAGGATTCTGAGATATTTTGTGCTTAGGTTATGTAATACCCTAATGTTTCTATTAGTGTTGTGCTCTAGAGGAAAAAAAAAAGCTTTGACATATCACCTGATTTCACACCATGGGGTACGATGCGGTGTGAACAGTGCTGAAAATCTTGAATTTAGCTAATTTTAGT
Organism: Pampusana beccarii; assembly: GCA_013399365.1. NCBI lineage: Eukaryota > Metazoa > Chordata > Aves > Columbiformes > Columbidae > Pampusana > Pampusana beccarii. The sequence continues at coordinate 2,067,564 of VWYH01004011.1, forward strand.
AAACTTAAAGCAATAATGTGGGTGTTGGGGCGGGAGTTGTGGTTGTGTGATGGCTTTGTGAGTTCTTCCCCCTCTAACAAAATAATCAGAAATAGTTGTCCAGAAGAGCTGTTGAGAAATGGTTAGGTTATTTTATTTATGAACTATATACCTAAGAGACTCCTACTATTTGAAGGGATGTTGTATTTATTTTATCATGATACACATCTTTGGTACGTAACTACGTACCTCACTTATTTTGGAAGTAAAATGAAAGCTGGCAATAGGATGAATAAGCAAATTATCATGAGAGATTAATGATGAATTTGCTGATAGCAGGTTTTTATTTTGTCCCTCAGATTGTGTGGGATAACTATGAAGGGGTTTTTTTCCACAGAACATAAGTTAATTTTATTTGCTTCAGAGCTTAAAAAGTTGATTGGTGTTTTTTTTATGTCTAGGAATATATGGATTGAGTAACTCTTTGTTGGATACACCATGGAAGAAACTTCAATATGGGAAGCAGCTTTTCACAGAAGTGATCACGAGAAGTCAAGACCTTACCAAAGAAGACTTGGTGCAGGAGCTGCTTACAGTGATGAATAATCAAGAGCCGTAAGAACATGATTGCCAGAGTTTACTCAAAAAGTGATATGACTGGTTTAAAAAATTGCATGTGGAAACAATTTTGACAGAAAATAAATTTTTGCCTTGTATTAATTGCCTAAAGCTGGGTAATGAAGGGCAAAAGTAGTGTTCTTTCTGTCTGCAGAGACTGACTTTTATAGATTTTTAAGCAGCAGACCCAGTAAACATTATTATTGTGGTCTTAGTACTCGTAGTCTATACAGTGATTTCTCTGTGCTGTTTTCTTTCAAAGATTTCTCTCCTCCTAGTAAGAGTGATGTGTGCAAGACAAGCGATGTGTAAATTGCTTGCCATAAACAATTAAATTAATTTTTTTAAATTACTTTACTACTACTTTCAGTCAATTACCAGACCCTGCGATTGAAGACCAAGGGAAGGATTATATACGTCCTGTACTGAACAAGTACGCAGCTGTATGTGTTCGTTGCCCAGGTTATGGAACAAGGTAAAAAATTCATAGTCAGAAATAGATGTGTACTGGATCAAAACATATTTCAAATCAGAATTATGCTGCTGTAAGTTTTAACTCTGTAGTGACTTATTTAAATGTGTTCAAATATTAATCAAGTATAATTCAGTAAAGTATTTCCTTGCTCAGTATTCTGCTGTCTTAGATTTGCTACTGATGAGCATTTGAAGTACACATCGTGGTTTGTCTTGGGTGGGGAGTGTGACACAGCTTCAATTTGTCCAAGACAAGGTAATACAGTTCTGCTGGTTCCCAGTGTTGTAGCAGATCTGACCACCTCTAATTTTGATCTTGTCAAAACATTAAAAGCTTTGAAATAATGTTTTTTAGCAGAAAAAAACCCAGAATTATCTTCTACATCTGCGAAACTGCAGAACACATTTATCTTCCAAGAGCAAGAATAGTTCTATTTGCATAGTTAACTAAGTTAGAGGTTTCTTTAGGCATATCATTGTAATATGTAGCTGCCACTTTCACACATTAAAAACCTATTACTCTTATTCAAAAGAACATGTATTTCCACTTTTTGCCTAACTGATGTTGCTGAGAGATTATCACTTTCTGCTCAGTCTGTTCTACCAAAGCTGCAAGAACAACAGAATAATGCAAATACATCTTGCATTTAATCCTCAGTGGGACAAAATTATAGGTAAATGCTGTTGCTGCTGGTAGGGAATTCCTACTCTAAAAGACCAGAAACTATTTTGTCAGATTGGTGTCTGGCAGTGTCAGCTGTAGCATTTCCACTGTAGAGATGCAAATTGCTAAGCAGAGAGCACTCGTTTCTGCAATTATTTTAGGTTGGTATTCTAAGAAAGAAACCACTGCAAAAACTGAGTATCTCTATAAAATTTATTCCAAAAACATTTTAAATATGGGATAATGAAGGTGAAGTAGTAAAGAAGCATTTTCCCTTTGCTTCACAGGTTGCAGTCTGGCTGTTTCAAAGGAAATGGGGATAACTCAGTAGAAATACCAACCCCTTATTGGTGAATTAACACTGTATTTCAAGACTTCCCTGCTACTATAATTGTATACTCAAACTTATTGTTCTCTTAGCAACATTGCTTAGTGAATAGAGATTGTTCATTAGGCCTCAGGATATTCTTCTGAGGAAACAAAGCACTTTTTTAATGAGTGAACAACTGTGGAATGACTTGTGGAAGGCCACCACATCAGGATGGTGGAAAACTCCTGCTCCTGTCCGTCTCTCTCGGGCAAGGTGCTGCAGTGTCCCTGCAGAAATACCAGCTTACACGTAACAAAGTGGCGTAGATGCATAACAGAATCTGCCTTTCATTGAAACAAATTTCCCCTTTGGAAGATTCCTCGAGAGAGAAGAGTTCTTCTGTGATTGTGTATCAGTGTCCTGTGATAATAATTAGTGATGTTTAATTCTTAATGGACAAAAAATTTGAAAGAATGAAAGACAGCATTGATGTGAATAACCCATCAGGGTCCATGTAGGCTGTGAAGAGAAACTTATTTCTTATGCTACTTCTGAATGGAACAGTTGGCACTAAAAAAACCTGTTGTGTGTGAGCTGCTGCAAGTGCAACAGGGAATCAGAGAAGGGGGTGACAGGAGGGATGAAAATGCCTGTTTGAACTTGCTGGGATGATTTGTGCCCTGCTCGTGTGGTGATGGTGTGGCCAAGAAAAAAAAAAATGAGCTAAAACCTTTAGGCATGAGGCCCTGCAAATGTATGTAATGGACGGTTTGTACCCTTGCGTTGTTTCAGGACTAACACAGTCATTCTGATTGACTCGGAAGGATGGGTGACTTTCACCGAGCGCAACATGATCGATGTGGATCTCAACCAGTGGAAAACAAGCACCTATGAATTCAAACTGCACACTTAACAGCTTTCCATGTGAATGGTTTGTAATAAAAGCAATGAGAGAACAAGCCATAAAGCTCTTGTAAATGTTTTGTGTCAGCCTCCACAAGCTAAAAATAGCAAGGAAAGCAAAAGTTTAAATAAACAGGTAGCATACCCTATCATGCTTACAAATCCTTTGGATGAAACCAAAAGAGGAAACTGGTTTTAACTTAAGTAGCAACTGTTCAGAAAGAAACTTTTAAATATCACCCTGCCTCCAGGGCAAGGCCATCTTTGCCTAAGACAAAGCAATTGCTTTGTTGTGGGGGGTTTGTTTGCTGTGTTGGGGTTTTTTTGCCGTTTGGTTTTTTAGATGTTTTAAGTATACTCTTAAATATGTTTTCAGTTCTGCGGAGGGGAAGGATTTGCTGGTTTTATTGTTCTATCAGAAGGTTTTACCAACTTTGCCTTCCATCTAACATACACTTTTAAGATTGTAAAACTGATGCCAATGTGCATTAAGTGAATGTACGCTGTCTTTGTAGCATTAAGTGCTTTAGTAACATTTAAACTTTCCAGCAGTGCCGTGGTGCGATGTTCTGCCTGGGGAGGGCAGAGCAGAGGGGATTCTTTACATTAGTTTTGCTATAGGCAGTACAGCAATATGTCTTATTTCTAAAACTTGATTTGAGAGTAGGTAGGAAATTTAGTTCAGGCTCTGTTCAGTTTTACTGAAAAAATCGTGGGAGCAGACTTGCTTATCTTTGAGCGTAAGAAAATTATGTGTATTGTGACATCTTCTTTCCTGATAGTCTAACTGGCAATATCGTTTTTCTTATTTTCTTCCCCAGCTGCCAGGTAAGGAATAAGTATCTGTTTGCAAACAGAAACAGAATATGAAGCTTACTTATATCAGCTGGTTTGTACATGTGCAATTTTGGCTTCGTTTCTTTATTGGTATAATATGTTAAAGCCTGGAGTGGCTGCTCATAAATTTTTAGTAAAAATAGCTATTTGTCGTAAGGTGACATTATTGCAGTCTTATACTGCTGAAAAAGTTGGATTTTAAGATGCACTTCTTATGTTCCAACATCTGTGAATTAAAAAGCTATTTAAATGCATGCTTTTTCAATTATTCAGTGCCAGTGTAGGTGACAGAAGATTCTAGCTAAAATAAAGATATTTTAATACCCTAAGTTATTTTACCGCTATTGGTGTTCTGTTTTGACTTATTTTGAATGCTGAATATCAAGTTAGTAATGGATCACTGCTATTTTTTTCTCTATATATGCTGAATGTATTCTTTTTATAAGCCTCTGATTATTAATAGTTATTGCCAAGTAGCAAGATTTGAGTCTCTTCACAAATACGTGCCACTCTTCTGTACCTCAAGCTGGTATGTTCAAGCATCCTCACGTGTCTGTGCGTTTGTGATGGAGGCAGCAGCAATGTGGACTTGACGTTGAGGTGAAATACTGTGAAAGGCCATTCCCAGGTTTCTAATTTTCAGGATAATTATCTAAAGCACCATTTAGTCAATTATTTCCTTTGTATTTGCATATTTAAATAGCTTCTAGATACAAGGACTGCTTGCATGAGTAGTCACAGGTTGTTGATTCCGTGCTCTGTGAATGACTTTTGACCACCTTAATTGCAAGACGATCAATACGGTCTTGTCGAGTTGTACATGAGTTCAAACTCTGAGCCTTCCAAACGCTTTCTGAGCTGTTGGAAGTGGTTAGCCCTTTATTTTTTATAGTTATTTATATATTTTTGTATGAATAAATGTTATTTTTAGATGTAAAGAAATAGCCATAGCTGTCTTAAATTTGAATTTGGCAAGTGCGTATTTTAAAACAAACCTCTGCTTTGATGGCTTCCTCTTACTGAGAGTTTGTGTATCAGCCCTTTTTGTATGTTAAGAAAAAAATTGCCAGTGTATTTGAACAAGATAGTCTCTTTGAAGACATTACCCAAATGACAAGCAAAATGCTTGCATGCTGTTTCATGCTAAAAGCATTTATAAACCTTACTTTTTATAGCAGCCTTGTAATATTGAAAATTTATTCTTATTTTTTATGTATAGGCAAAAGAAAAGCAAGTGAGAGCGTAGATATAAAAACAGGTGATAATGTATTTTGCTTTGCTTGAATCAAAATCTTAAATCTGGGATTTTCTTTTTCTTGCAATCAAACAGTAAAGAACCAAAACCTCTGTTGTTATTATTTATGTCAGATTAGTTAAAGGAAGCTTTTTTAACTTCTTTTGAAGCTTATGAGTGTTTTGTCAGCAGCTTCAGTGGAAACAGGATCAGGACTGCAGTGCAGATATCGGCAAATGTTGCTTCTCCATAGAAACGATCAGGTATTCATGAAGGGCATAATTTACTCTGTGCAACTTATAGTTGCAATTAATACATTGGAAAAAAGTAAACTAGATAAAGATAAGAAGTATTTTGTTTTTGTAGAAGTATTTTTAAGAATAAAAGGGGGTTTTAAATATCAGTTTTAAAGGACATAAAGGAAAAAAGTGTATATAGGAAACTATTGCATGGCATTTTTCTAAGTTTGCTTATATTTAACAGCATTTCAAAGTCATACATTTGCAAGATATTTTTATTTCCTGTCTTTTTTTTCTACCAAACAGTAGTGGAAGAAATTTTTAAATATCGGTGAAAACTCAATTCTATTTTTTTGCTTAAGGTTGTTTCATAATGGTTGTTTACACGTCTGTTTAAAACTAGATTCAGAATGAAGTCAATCTGGTGACCAGTCTTTGTCAGCATTGGGCATTTTTGCACATATTAATTTGCCAGTAAATGTGTGTGATAAGATGAAGTAAAATCTTTTGTAAGAATTGAAAGAATTTTGTAAAAAGTGAAAGAGCTTTAAGTTAAATCCATTTCAGGTACTCAGTTCTTTTTTAAGAGTGCTGTATTTTGCTGGGGGGTTTGTCTGGTTTTTTGTTTTGTTGTGTGTTGGTTTCATTAATTCTGCGCTGTTGCATAGTTATACTTGTCTTATTCAGGTAAGAAATTGGAAAATATTTCTTTAAAGTTAATAATCCAGGTTTGGGGCATTCTGCATTGTTTTTCAGTTTAGTAAACAGAAGGTATTGACTGGAATGTTCCCAGACCAAGTGTCACAGTGATCAAGTCTCTGAGCAGACAAGCAACTGGTATAGTCATTGTTATGGTGGCAACCCAAATGAAATCTAGAGGAATTCCCAAAATCTGCAAAAAGAAATGCTTTATTAACTGATGAGCCTCTAAAGTGGTCACTGCCGATTCTTATTTATGCAACAAGATAAATTTGGTCTGGATTACCAGTCTTGAAATTAAGTGGTTGCACCCAAATGTCCACGACGGATCCCTCGTCTGACAGCCCGGCCCTCAGCCGGGCTGAGCCAGCCTTGGTCAGGGACTCATCGCCTTGTGGAAACGCATCGATTGCTTCTGTTCTGTGGAAGAAACCACATCACTTTTCAGAGATTAATTAAGATAGATAAAGTAATAAACCGGAGAGTACGTGGAGCCAATAGTGTCTCTTTTTGTGGTACAACATTATAATTAGTATTCAATAACGAGGCTTTTGCCTCTTGTTAAGAGAATGTACTCTTCCAAGAAAAAGGTGAATGAGGGGGCTCATGTTTTCTCTCCCTGTACTGGCTCTGCTGTGAATAGCTACTGGAAATAACCACAGAGCCAAGGCCTGAGTCAAATGCTTTTATCCCCCTCGTGTTTGTCATATCTCACTTGAATGGCTGGCATTTAGAGAGGAATTAACTGTCCTTTCAATTACAGATGGGTCTCCATTAGTACCTTAGTTTGATTAGCAGCGCCCTTACATACTCTTTCTGATAGTCCCCATTTACTGTGCTTTGGCTCATGTTTCAGGGCAACCTTGTGACAGGGACTATGCTGTTTTCAGATGTAACGGAACTGGTAGATGTGCTTCAGGAATGCGCTGAGTGTACTCCAACAGGTAATAGGTTTAGCCTGAAGCAAAACTGTCTGAAACGCACATAGCATGGAGATTAAGGACTCGGCACCAATTGTTTTGCTGCATAAATCTGCTTGTGTTGGTCTGCTCTACTTACAGATGTAGCGTGTGATAGATGTGTGGTGTCTGTATCCTTGCAGTATCGCAGTTGCAAATTTTTCTGTTTTCTTTAGCAATATATTGTGCCAGTCAAGTCTGAGTACTCTCTTGGTATAATATGCATGTGTTTAGACTGGCAAAGCAATCCCAGAATGGCAGTTACATAAAAACCAGCCATACCAGCACAATTGTGCTTTCAGAAGCATAACTTATTTGCCTCTGTTGGGGGAAACAAAGGTACTGACATTTATGGCTTTGCTCAAGTAAGTGCAACTATACCTGGAATTTTGGCAGCCAGAGATTATGCTCCTGATTCATTTCTGCATGCCACCAGCATTATGTATGTGGAGGAAGCGGAGCAACCATTTCTTAGCTGTAGTTCACAGTAGTCCCATGGAACAAAAAAGTATGATTTGTTATCACAAGTTTGAATTTAAAACATCACGATGTATATGGCTCATGAGAGAAATTGCCACTCGATAGAAATCACTGGCTGGAGGAGTTTAGGAGAAGCCAGAATGTCTAAAGCAGTAGTTGTCAATGGAACACTACTGCAGCTCTTGAAATGTAACTAGGGTTGACTTGCAGGGTTAGTTTAACAACCAAACAGTAGCAAATGGTAGAGATGCATGAGGTGAAAGCAGCCACAAGGCTGGATCAGAGGATTTTATTTTCTTTCATGCTTAAGTTTACAAATAGCAGGTAAATATTATCTGTTCTAGAAAAGTGCTCTGAACCGTTTAGATGAAAGGGCCTACAGAAAGCAAAGTGTGAAGACTGTGATTCTGTCTCCCAGGGATGATGTTTAATTTTTTCTCTAATATTCCCATAGATAAATTGAGTGCATTTAAGAAAAAGAGCGTTTTCAGCCCTAGGAACAAGTTTGTTTTATTGTCTCAAGAACAAGCAAGGGCAGCCTTGGTAACTGTATGATAGCACCAACCCAGGTCCAACTGGCAATTGCAGAGAATGTTACTTATGAGTGACTTGTGCAGTTGAGTTGCTAATGTGAAGGTCACCTGGTTACTTAAAAATCATTTTTATCTTTAAAAAGAAAAAGTTAAACCAAATTGGTCAAAGGCAGATTATTGAATGTGGAGCTAAGCGCCTTCCTCGTGCAGTTAGAGTTGCGTTGAACGGTATGCATATTCATGGACACGTGAGAGGGAAAGAGCCTTGCTATTGCACGTGTCCCATACTTAAACTGCAGCTGCATCTACCTTGTAAATTTTGCACCAAAGTGGTAGTGGATTTGGTTGTTAGAGTGCCTTGGCAAGGTCACTCAAAGTATGTAGCAGGCAGGAATTCAGATCTCCAGTGTTGTGCCCAACTGCATTTATCAGAAGAACATTCCATATATAAAACATATTAATACAATGATAGAGTAATTTAGGTGGGAAGAAAACCCGAAACAAAAGATGACTTGTGGGCTATAACAGGGGAGGAGTTGTTACTTCCAGTAAATTTCCCTCTAGAAACCACACAGTATGTGCTGCAGTTACTGATGTTGGAACTAAGAATATGAAAAAGACACTGGCTCCACCTAATTTTCAATCTGATTAATGCAGCCTGTTAACTTTATTAGGAAACCTATAGTTGGCTTTCTTAATAGGCTTATTTTCTGCATTTTGTGTTGACAGCAGTGTTTCTGTCCAGCCTTCCTTTATCTTGCATATGAAAATCTTGTGTCATTAGGTTTGCTGATGATAACGATAGTTCATGATACTATTGTAAATCCTGATCGCGCTGTGCAGGTGGACCAGCATACTTCTAATTCAAAATCTGGATGGCAGATAAGGTTTTTGTGCATGTTTGACAGGTCTTTTTGTCAGAATTCTAAGCGATCAAAATTTTCAGGTGAATATGCATCTTGTCAGGTAGGAGATCAGATTTAGTTCTCCAGAGGTCCTATTAGGCCTTCTGGGTTAAAAATTCAACTATGATTTTAACACTGTTTTGATGAAACCATTGTTTTGCTGCTGGATTGCTATTCTTTTGTTTATGTTAGAAGTATATTTTCCTATAGTCAGTGTCTCAAAGAATCAGCTGTTGCATCATTGCTTTAAGTCATAGTATTATGATTCTCTGCAAACAGATGCACAATGGAAAAAGTAATATACTGGTTATTTTTTTTCACTTTCAAAGCACTGCAGGCATTTTGATTCTTCCAACTTGACACAAAAATCTGTGTTTGTGCCTCTTCTGATCCCTGGACATTGCTGGTTGTGTACACGCAAAAAAATTTAACCTATTTTCTATGATGTGCAATACTTCAATTATACTGTCACATAAATCGAATGCAAATGAGTCATGATACTTGCATTTTCATATACCCTTTGAAAGGGACAATCTTCTGTCACAATGTTAGCAATTTATGAGGGGACAGCTAGTTTACAGCAAATGCCTGCATCAACTCAAATTCTGTACTTAATCATGAGATTTTTTCCCTCAGCTTTGACGGTTGAAGCGTGATGTGAATGGCTGTTTTGCAAACCATGGATACTTATTAAATATACATTCCGAATGGGTTCATTTTTAAATTAATAAAAGCAGTCATAATTTAAAAACCACTCTGAAATAATGGCTTGAGTGCAGAAGCCTGTTATGAGGAGTGAAAAATTAGAAACTGCTTTCATTTTTTGAGGGCAGCTTGCAAAGATTGAAACCAATTTCAGTAACCTTATAATTGTGTTGATACAGTACCATGACATCATCTCCCTATAAATTACCACTGGATCATTAGATATGTTGGTCCAGTCAAACACAAAGATGAAAGGCCTAACAGAGGTCTTCAAAAGTATTATTTTAAAGTATTATTAAAATATTGCTGTTATCTTTTCTAATAATATTTGGGGACCTCAAGGATGTGAGTGAAATAAGAATATTTTTCTGATATGTCCTGAAATCTGATATGGAAACAAACAAAATAATAGTTATATGGTGTTATACTGTACGTTATTAAACCAATGATGTATTATGGTATTATTTTGTGTCTGATGATTTAGAAGTAACTTTACATAAATTGCGTAAGATGTTTTCTCTAATTATTTAGAAAATGTGTCTAAATGCTCTAGTCACGTTTGGGGCTTGTTCTGAGAACTGCTTGTTACATATGATAGGAAATATGGATATATTTTGATTTACTTTTTAAGTAAGTCGGTTTTGAAAGAGTAACGCTGTAGTTGTGCTGTTTCAAGACACAAAGCAGTGTTTGTAGGAGAAAAAAATATGGCATCATTTCTTTAGGGAGCCTTGAGCAATCCTTCATCGATTCCGATAAAAAACATTGACTTCCCCCAGCCCCAGGTTCCCGCTCGGCCGGGTTGCCCTGGAGATGGCGCAATGGCGGCGGCGCCGGGACCGGCTGGGGTTTCCCCGGCCCAGACAAAGGAGCCCGCCCTCCGCGGCGCAGCTGCCAATCATGGTCAGCCACACCCTCCCACCGCCTCCGTCCCGCCCCCGCCTCCCTCTCATTGGCCTGGTACCCTGAGGGCGTATGCCTTTCTCGTCTCTATTGGCAGAGCGAGTTAACATGCCAGGGAGCCAACCAATCGCTGTCGGCATTTCAAATTCTTGACAGCCGAGACTGGGAACGCAATTGGCTGGGCGAGCGCGGAGTCCCGCCTACGAGAACCTGAGCGGCTTGAAGCAGGCGTTTAAAGATGGCGGCAGCGGCGCGGAGTGGGGGACGGTTTTCCTGAGGCGGCCGAGCTCGCTCTCCCCCCAACTCGCGGAGGAGCGGCCGGGACACCGGGGATGGCCCAGGTTGGTTCTGACCCTGTGGGGTAGCGGGAGGGCGTGCACGAGTGGGCCTGCGCGGCCAGTAATCGCTCCGTCCCCACAGGCCGCGGCGCCTGCGGGGCCGCCCGGCCCGTTGCGCTGCTCGCCGCTGGTGTCGCGTGGTCCCCGCCCCCGGGCCGGCGCCTCCAGGAGCCGCTCCCCGAGCGGCTGAGCCGAAGGCACCGACATCCCGTCGCTCGAGCGGGCGGGGACTGCGCTCCCCGGCGGGTGTTGCCGGGGTGGCTTCCCCCGCCCCCGGCCGAAGGGTCCTTCCCTCAGAGCTCGTGTTCGGTTTTGTTCAGGGGGCTCGGGGGAGGGCTGGGGTTGGTTTCTTGTTTCCCGCTCGCCCCCAGCCATTTCTCCTCGCTCCCGCCGTGGATTTGCATTCAGAGTAGCAGAAGGAAAGAAAACGCCATGGCTTTCTACCCTCCCGCACACCTCCCGGGCAGCGAGGTGATGGGGAGCAGCAACTCTGGCGTGAGTTTCTACACGGCCTCGTGTTCTCGAGGGAGGTGAGGGGGCGGATTTCCACTGCACACACCGGTTGTGCGGGGCAGAAGAGCGTGTCTCTGTCGTGCAGAGTTCGGGAGAAAAGCCAGCCTGTCACCAATGCCCCTCCACTTTTTGTAGTTCTGGTATGTTGGACGGTGAAGATAAGGTGGTGTGTCTGTCTGGAACTCTCAGGATTTTTCTTCGTGCCTGCCTTCTATTAATAGTGAAGTACAGCTATATCTGCCTCTAAATTATCGCGTTACAGACTTAAAATGTTTTTTCTCCTAACTTCCTTCACTTTTTTTTTGCTAGAAAAATACAAGTCTCTCTTTTGCACGTATTTTCCATAGGTGTCAGGTTTATCTATAAAGTCCATTTGCCTGCTGAGATGCTGGATCCCGCTGACATCCCAGGCATCGCTCGCTCATAAACTGGGATTGAGGGCTTGCTGGGTGAACCCATTCCATTGCTTTACTTCCTTACCTTGAGAGTTACAGATATTTGAGTTCGATCTTTTATTTTTCTTTTGTGTCTCCCTTCTTCCTTCTGTTTAGGTCACTGAACTTAAGGGCTCGTATTTTTAATTCTGGATGAGGAGTTAGGTCACTAGTTCTTTTGGGTAGCTCCTTTTGACTGCCAGGATTACTTTGCCTTTTTAGAGAATGTGAGGGGAATTTGATTCCTATGTCTATTGTTTTTCTTTGTAAGTGAGAAGCTATTTGTGATGTGAAAGTAAGATTATTTTTTTTTTTCTAGGCCCTGATTTGCATATTTAAACAAAAAATCAGTTCTGTGTTTTTCATATTTAATTGAAACCATGTAAACCCTGCTAGAAAACTGGTCAAGTTATAAAGGCAGAAAGTGTTTTGCTATTTCTGATGGTGCTTTTCCAAAATTATGTACTCTGCTTGCTCCAAAATGGGACAAAGTCTTATGAATTAGAGAAGTTCTTCAGCCTTCTGTGTATTTACCACTGATAATGGCTGGGCCCATGCTGCCTTTTCTTAGACTGCCTTGATCACTTACATGAAGTGGTTGTTTCCTGCAGAATCTTTCTATTCTACAGCTGATAATGGCGAGAGAAATGACTTCCTGTATGTAGTAGTTAATTTTCAGACTATTTTTCTTTTGAGACTTCCTGTTCTGGTTTAAAAAAAAAAACAACACACCCCAATGTTTTGGTTTTGGGGATTCTTTTAGCAATTGATAATAGGATTAAATTATCTTTAGGACTGTGTGTATCAAAAAAGACAATAGATATAGTAAAAAGAAGGTAGATGGTTGTGAATGAGTAATTACTTTGATAAAGGTTAAAACTGAGTGGATCTTTAAGCATGATCAATACCTCATGAGTTCTGCTCTGCAGAGTTGCCATTTGGAGCCAGAAGATGAGGAAGACTTCGTATTTGGAGAGCAAATAAAGAGAGTTTGCTCTGAGCCACTCTTCCTTCTGGGCTCCACTGAATGTGAAGTAAGCAGTTTCTGACAAGTCATCCAGTTGGTTTTTAAAAGCGATTTTTGAAGACAGCAGCTGTGATATGCTGTTCCTTGTTCCTGATGGCAGCTACAGGTATTCATGAAGAAAATATGTTCTTTATTGAACTGACTTGTAAGACAGCCAACATGCTACACACTGAAGGGAGTTCCTCTTTGAGTTTGGGCAGTGCTGATTAAAAATGTTAAGAGTCTGTTTTTCTCCTGTCTTGACCAGAGATACCCTTTTTCTCTGTGTACTTCCCTCCACCATCCCCAGTCTGTTTGTTCTGATTGCAGGAATAGGCAGTGGTACTTATTAAACAAAGAACTAGTTGTTGCTTTTTTCTTTCTGCCTTCAAAGAATATCTATAAAACAACTAAGACACTGGTTTTGCTGGAAGCCGTGCAGCCTGCTAGATACATTTAGGTGTCCACCATGTATCAGTTTCTTTGAGTTTACTTTGTGATATGAAACTTTTTCAAAATAAGAGCAAGCAGTTAAAATGTGAAATTTCCATGTATTGGTGATCTGCAGAACATGAGCTGTGCATTTGTATTTCCAACAGTTCATCCAGAGTTCCTTCAGTGCTTTGTACTGGCTGTTGCAGATGTCAATGCTATTCTGTTTTTTTATGAGGAATCCTTATGGAAACCATCAGTGGAACTTTGTAGATCCTTGGAGAATAAAATCTGTTCTTTCAGGGCAAGTTTATTACGGATGAGAATACGCAGACTAACTTATGTTATATTCTAATATAATATAGCCTAGTATGCCGAGTCTGTTTTACACATGGTTGTTGGGTTCCCTTGATCTAAGGTCTGTTTGGCTGTTTTTAACCTACAGGCTCATCTAACTCATCCTTTTAGGTTTCATCCTTCCCTCTTTCTTTGAAATACCTGATACCTAAGGAAAAATCCTTATTGGTTTTGGGTGGTTGTGTGTGTGTGTGGTTTGTTTTTGTTTTCCAGCCTGTGATATAAAGGGCATATTGTAACACAGTTGGCAAGAAAGTAGATGGGAATTGGACTTGTGTTACTTCACTTCTCCCTGGCTTTTTGTAGCTCACAGGAAGGTATTGTAGCCCACTGTAACTGTAGAGCTGCCAGACTCTGTTATCTCACCCTAGTGATGTGGCAGGTTTATGGCTAATGGTGCAAAAGCTAGTTTAAACTCATCTTGGTCTGGTACTTTTTCTGACCACGGTATGTGTTCTGGTTATAGTAGACAATCCCTGGCAGTGATTTGGTATGCTGTTCATTATTTCAAGGCCAACAAGAATTTCGTTGTTAATACTGCTTGAATATAATAACAAGACATCTTTTCTGCGAAGAGCAGAGGTGTAGTATCATTGAACTGCCAAAGCTAGGCAGGTAAAAATTAATTTATTGTGTTTTGACACTAGTGTTGGTAAAACACTCTTTAGCGTAGGAGCAGAATGCGTATCGGGGATGTGGAAACTGCATTGATGATCATGTCTTATGACTTGCCAGAAATAGTCTTTCTAGTTGGACCAGGTAGCTCCTTGGTCGTAGTGTTCTTTCAGATTCTGGAGTACCAATTTCAGTGTTTCATTTCTCTGCAGTTTCCTTCTGTTTGCTCTTTAAAAGGAGTCTTTTGAAGACTCTAAGGTGGAAAAATTAGATAACTTAGGCATTTAGTTTCCAGGAGTTACTGAACTGTACTGTAACTTTTGTTTCTTTTATTTAGAATTAACAATGAAGACACTAATGATTTATTGCTAAGAACTTTATAATTTGTCATTCACCTTTTTTTTTAATTTTTAGTCTGAAGATAAGGGGGAAGGTTATTAGGCAAATATATTTCTAGAGTTGTTCTGTATAACATTAGGTGTTTCAGAACCTGTTGAAAGAAGAAGAAATTGATCACGGCTCAGGTGATTGTATGATCATCTTGTAGGATGGGATGAATTGAAATATCTAGAATTTCTTGTCTTACTGGTGAATGAGCTGTTTTTCGTTCTGGAAGGTAATATAATCCCATCTTTTGTGATACAAACATTTTAAAGCATTTATCAAAATGGAGTATTTTTCTTTAGTAAATCTATAATGCCTGTCAAGCTTAGTGTTGAATGTGCTGATTTTAAGTATAATAAACAAAAAACCCAACAAAACTAAACCTGTCCTGCTGCCCCAGCAAAACTTTATTTATTGCCAAATCACTAAAATAAGAGTTTGCTCTGTTGTATATTTCGTTTTCTTCCAGCTTCCAGGTAGGTAGATTGTGTATGCTGCTGAATTTTAACTGATCCCACCATAACTCCCTATTCCTAGCTTCCTGCCTTGCCCTGGTTGGTGTTTGGATATTGCTGTTTGTTTGTTCTGTCTGGGCTGGTGTAGAGACACATTAGAGAATTACATTTGGCTTCTCTAAGTCCCTCATGACAACCCAGACGTTCTGCCCTGTTGCCTTCAAATGCTATACAGCAATGTCAGGACTCGAGCTTATATTTCTAGAATACTTGGGCAGGTTTTTTCTGCTACCTGGAAATACCAGCTGGCTGCCTTGGGCAGAGTAACACTGCTTTATTTCTAGCTCGTAGGAAGATTTAAGGCCAGTTTGGGGTGGTATGGAGGGACTTGGAGAAACCAAAATAGCAGGTAAGAAATTGTCCTTTCTTTCCCCAGGTGCTTATGGTCCTGCACAGGTAGCAAAAGTATAATTGAAGAAGCCATCTTAGACATGGTAGAAAGAACCCACTATGTAAAAAAACAAACAAAACAAGACCAAAACAAAAACATACACCCCCACCTCCTGTAAAATTTCCCAGAGCAATTGAATGTTTTTGCCAGGTTCAATTATGTAAAACACTGGCTTCTAAATGCCCTCCAGAATTAATCTGAGCTTTCACTCTAGACCTAAATTCCTCAGACATACAAATGTACAGTCCCATAATAGTATAGAATATGAGATCTAATGTCTAATAGCTGGTTATCTAGAGGTTAATTTTGTGGATTTAGTAAATTATGAGATTTCCTGTTAAAACTTCCAATGAAATTTTAAAAGTATCTAATAACTTAAAGTTTCAAAAAGCTAGAAGGCTATAGTTGTTAAAATCTTGTTGGCTTTGCAGATTGTCTTTAACTGTAAGCTAATTACCCTTTCTGCTGTGTGGGTAAGTATGGCTTGAATACCAGGTTATTTTAAATAATGGGAGAATTTCCCCCAAATGCAGAGTTTTTAGTCTGGTGCCTACAAATGCTATGCTTACTGCCCTGCCTGCTAACTAAGCAGAGAGAGTCTGTGCTGGTGTACAGATCAAGCAGTAAAAACAATTTAATTTCAGCCCAATCTGAAATGGTATCAGGGTACCCTGTTTTTTTTCACTGTAAAAATGTCACTCTTCTACTTGAAATTTATGCCAGGAGTGACACTTTTTTCTTTTTGCCTGGGATTCTTTTCTTTTTTTTTTTTTTGCGGGGGATTTTTTTCTTTTTTTTTTTTTTGCTTGGTTTTTTTTTCTTTTTCTTCTTGTAGGTTGAAAGAAGAAAGGGAGACCTGCTTGGCCATTGAAGATGCAGTCTTAGTCCTCAGCTATTTAAGCTGAATGCATTGTGATTTCCAATAATTGAGACAGTGATTCTGAAAGCTGTCTACATTAATGAAAAGAACAATGTAGTCAGCTTAACTGAATCATCAGTGTTGCATATTGAATAGAACATGATAAACCAATCTTGATGGACCTATGTGTGTTAGGAATAGAGATATAAACATTTATTAAATCATTGTTTTTTTAAAAACAGTAGTTTTAAAAATGGATCAATATGAAAATGTACCACCCCTCCCTAAAGAACCTGCAAGAGAAATGAATGTGGAGAGTCACACTTGTCCCCCACCTCTGCCGCCTAACGAACAGCCTCCACCACCTCCCCTGCAAACGTCCAGTGACGCAGAGGTAATGGACGTTGGCTCTGGTGGTGATGGACAGTCAGATACCCCTGCTGGGGACACGCACAGTATCTGCAGAACACAGCTGCTCACAAAGGGATCTGCCTGCTACAAAAGTCGTCTTATAGTAGACCCTAACAATAGCGACCAAAGCCCAAGAACTGCTCGTCATGCACCTTCAGTTCGAAAGTTCACCCCAGATCTTAAGTTACTTAAAGATGTAAAGATTAGTGTTAGCTTTACAGAAAGCTGCAAAAGCAAAGATAGGAAAGTTCTGTACACTGGAGTTGAGCAGGATTATAAGGCAGATACAGATTTTGGTATTAATAATGTCAATGGGGATTTGCATGTTTGTCCTTTCGGTGGTAGTAATGGTAAAGCTGTAGGAATAGGGGGTGAAAATGATGACAAGAAGGATGACGAAAATGATATTGAGCAGGAAAAGAGAGTGGAATATGCAGTTCTGGATGAGCTAGAAGATTTTACCGACAATTTGATGGAAATAGATGAAGAAGGAGGAGGGTTCACGTCTAAAGCAATCGTTCAAAGAGATAAAGTGGATGAAGAAACCTTGAATTACTCGTATGAGGTAAGTAAATCCGCAGGTTTTTAGTGAGTAAGAGGTTTCCAAGTGACTAGGAAATATATGTAAAGGTGTTCACTGAGATAGTCTCTTCTATAAATGTGCCATACATTAGTAAAAAACACAGAATTTTCAGAGACAGAATTTTGGCTGAAAACTTGTAAGTTATGTTGGTCAAACTTTTGAGTCATGTGGCAGCTTTTATAGTCTTGTTTAAAAGTAACATTTAAAAGGCTTCTTGTACAACTGCAGCTCCTCTTATAATGGAAAATACCAGTTCTCACTTATGAAAACTTATTTTCTTATTTTTCAGTCATTTTACTGGAATCATTGGAAATTTCTAGTTTTTCTCTGTATGGAAGTACATAGAGAAAATGTACACTTTTTCCTTGCAAGGGGAAAGGGAGGTTAGTAGACCCAGAAGAATGGTGGCTGATAAAGTCTCTTTCAGGATGACTTTGATAATGATGTGGATGCTCTGCTGGAAGAGGGTCTTCGAGCACCCAAAACAAGGAGAGTAGAAAATGAGAAATATGGTGGTGAAAGTGATCACCAGTCTGATGGAGAAACAACTGTGCAGCCAATGATGACCAAAATTAAAACTGTACTTAAAAGTAAGTTATTGATTACTGAATATCTGTATTTTTTTGTGTGTGTGGCTTGTGTCTGTAGAACAAAAGTATATCAGCAAGCAAAGTTCAGGATAGCAATTCTTGTGAAACAACATGTTACAGAATTGTAGTGTTTGAAGGCTTCTTACTATTGGATATGACTTTTCGCATTCCTGATTTTTGCAAGTACTTTTGATCTTCATCTGCTGTATGTAATGACAATGTGTTGTAGTGTGTGCATTTGTGAAAAGTTATGAAGGATGTTACCTCAGCAGTGCGGAGGTGAACAAGCATGATCTCCTCCTTTGTCTCCATTACTGTAAAACTGCTGAAGACTCTGTGTGGTGAAATGAACGAATCATTCTGCATCAAAATTACTGCTGCTACGGCTTTTCAGTTGAAAATACAATGGAATCTGGAATTTTTCAGAATTTAACGTGGGTTAGAAACATATGCCCTCTTATTAAAGCAAAACAAAATCTTTCTGCAAGACGTTTTAGTCTTTTTTCAGTGTCGTTTTATTCATTGAGACAGAAAAATCAATAAAAATAAAAGCCTTGATTCTCTATCTGTTTTTCTCAGCTGTCTACCCAAGTTTAAAGTGATTCTTTGCTTTAAAGGTCGTGGCCGCCCTCCTACGGAACCTTTGCCAGATGGATGGATCATGACATTCCATAACTCAGGCATTCCTGTATATCTGCACAGAGAATCTAGAGTTGTTACCTGGTCTAGACCTTACTTCTTGGGAACAGGAAGCATAAGGGTGAGAGCTGTCAATTACTTAAATACTCACTGAGATATAGGAATTAGTTGTGCTCCTGCAAACAGTTGAGTATTTTTCTGCATTAACAGGTTTCTTTCCAGTGTTAGAATTAAGTTTTTTGAAAACTAAACTCCTCTGTTTCTGAAAATAAGATACGATTTTTCTTACTGTGTTTTGTTTTTCTGTTTTTGCAATGACTAAATGAAAGTAACTTCCATCTGGATTGCCTCTTTTGGTTTTGAGCTTTGCTTTTGGTGACCTTGAGCTACTGACACCTTCTGTATTATTTTATATTTGCAGAAACATGATCCTCCGCTTAGTAGCATTCCCTGCTTGCATTACAAAAAAATGAAGGAAAATGAGGAAAGGGAACAAAACAATGACATAACCCCAAATGGGGAAGTATCACCTGTAAAGCACCTCGATAAATCTTCAGAACTGGACTGCCAGACAGAAGAACCAGACTCTACTGCCGCCGATTCCGGGCCTTTAGATGACAAAGACCCTTCAGGGGGAGATGCAGCACAAGGAGCCTTAGGACAAGTTAGGGCCAAAGTTGAAGTGTGTAAAGATGAATCCGTAGGTACGTAAGGAGGTGGAATCTTTTCTCGGCTGGAGGTGGGTTAGTGGCATTTGGGATACATATGCTTTATTCCAAACTTGGCATCTGAATACCTTGCCCAACATCAAGTGGTCAGTTGTCTTTCTGCACTGGTTTTCATATGCGGAGGTCTGGAGAAATAGTCCAGGATTGAAAAATCAGTTTTGATTTTAACAGGAAGATAAACGTATAGTGGAGATTTTTGCTCAAGACTTGAGAGTCCCCATGCAGAGAGGTTTTACACAGAAAAATGTGAAAATTTTGGAAGTTTAATCCTGTAGACTTCACCTCGGTTTAAGAATCAATGGAGTCAATGTGTACATATGAATTGCTGTTGTCAGGTGTGTTTATGTGACTTCTTTAAATAGGCCTTTCTATGCAGTCTCTATATTGGCTGAATTATATCTAGTTTCAGTATGGTCTCAAAGAAGATAAACTGCACTATTTATCTTCAGCATCACATTTAACTAGATGTGCTTATTTGGACAAGTCTAGCAGAATAAGTTATGCAAATATATTTGCACTCATGCTCCATTATTTTGTTTATGTAAGTATGATAGTTTTTGTATAAAAAGCTGCCTGAAGAAGTCATGCCAAAATCACTGCCAAACTTACGGAGGAACTTGGAGAGAAAACTCAACGTGTCACTTAACACAACCTGAGAGTACCATCCATGTATATTACTGCTACATGGAGTGCTGATACGGAGTGTAGCATACCACTTACCTTTGTAGTGTTCAAATGTAAAACTTGTTGTTACGTGTGTCCTGTGTAGTCTGAAAATCACACCAAAAGATTAAAAAAAAATTAAAAATCAGTATTTAGCAGCAAAACTAAAACCAGTGAGCACTTATTTTCTATGTGAAGTTCACCCGTCTATCTCTCTCTTTAAATAGGATCTGTTCTGTTACTGAAAAAAGTAGTGAGTGGTCCTGTGTAAGTGTGACTTGCATTTGGAATTCCTTGTGGAAGGAAACAATGCCAGCTCCTTGCTTTTGTTTCATTACATCTTGGGATGCTGCTACTATTTATTTTTACTAATTATATGTGCAGAAGTATTCTATGAAGGAGAAGCAGCTGCACTTGAAGGGGGCAGTCTTTCAGTACTCTGTATGTGAAAATAAATGTGTTAAATTATGTTTAGAGGACAGCAGATATTAATGGAGTTCACGCAGCATTATTATATAGAGTTTCATGATGCTATTCAATAAATAGGCAGCAATAATTGGTTTTGGCTTGAGGAAACTTGAGGCTAATAGCATAATTACTGTTACTCACTGTATGCCTGGCTTCAGGTAACGAGAAGGTGAATAGTTGATGAAGTAGAACAATTATTAGTGCTTTGTTACAAATTATGTTGGATATTATGCTGGCTAGGGCTTAGTAAAATCTTCAAGTGACAGAATAAAATGGTCTTGCGTTTTGTTTTCCAGTTTGCACAAATGTTTTGTATTTGTCCTAGCAATGGGAAAACTTGTACTTAGTTCTGTTAGTATAAAATAGCGTCTTAACCTTGTGTAATGTGAACTAAGGCCAGTACTTTTGCTCCTAGTCTGAAAAAGTCATTGTAACGTGTTTCCAGCCGTGGAAATAGTGAACTTAATACTTGCTCGGTGGTAGAGAAAGTAACTTGGTTGTGTTTCGTAGATCTGGAAGATTTTAGACGCTATCTCGAAAAACGTTTTGACTTTGAACAAGTTACCGTAAAAAAATTCAGAACCTGGGCTGAGAGACGGCAATTCAATCGTGAAATGAAGCGGAAGCAGGCGGAATCCGAGCGGCCCATCCTGCCTGCCAATCAGAAACTCATCACCTTGTCTGTCCAAGATGCGCCTACAAAGAAAGGTTAGTCTACCTGGAATTCAGATATTCTATATCAAAGACTAATTACAGTTCAAAGCTTGACTAAAAAAAAAATCTGGTAATAAATCCACTTTCTTCTTGTTCTAGAATCCTGTGTTCTTGGATCAATCATATCACAGAGTCACAGAGTGGTTGGGGTTGAAGGGACCTCTGGAGATCATCCAGTCCAACCCACCTGCTAGAGCAGGTTCACCAAAGCAGATCACACAGGAATGTGTCCAGGCACACTTTTCCTTCACTATTATATAGTGAAGGAAAAATACTATCAAAATATACTTCCAATTAAAAAGAATATTTCCTATATGAAAGGATTTTTATTTAAGGTTGCAGTCCTGATAACTGGTTAGTGCCTTCAAGTACTTGTTAGTGTTCGTTGTCACTGAAAACCCTCCTGCCTGGTCACTCAGTGCCGCTGCCTTCTTGGTTCTATACCAATTCTGATTAATCCCAAATTAAGGACTGGTTACAAGTGCTAGATTGATCCAGATTAAAACCTACAATTAAAAATACACATTTAAAGCTGTTAGATGGAAACAATTAAGAATGAACTGTGTGTGCCATTTTATCCCGTGAGTGGATATCATGTCTGATGAGATGCTGGGGTAATCAGCTCTTGCCCGTGTTGGCTGTGATGCCATAGGAGTATGTTTTACTGCAGTCTGATGTTTAAAATGTCCATAGACCTGTCATTTGGGTTTTGTTCTTGTTTCGTACATTGTCATGTTTCAGGGTTTCTTAGGAGAATTAAAGCTTGTGAGCTGCGTATTGACTATTCCCTGTTACAGGGAGGTGCAGTTGAATTTTTGGTTATTACGCTTTATCTTAAATTCTAGAATAGTTTAAGAGCCACATTGAAACCATCCAAATTAAGGACTTACTTGCACTTTGTCTGTCGAAATCTTAACTTTCTCTCCCGTACTGCTATAGTGCCTGCTCAGGCAGTGTTTGTGCTCTTGACTAACTACTGCTGCAGCAAAAAGGAAAAAAAAAATGGGACTTTCAAATAAAAAGAGCATGTTAAGGGAAAGAGGACAGTGACCTGATCTGTGGCTTGCTAAACAGAATTTTGTGGGGGAAAAAAATAGAGTGATTCTGGTTTGTGGATTTGAAGTCTACATGCCTATTAGAAGGAAGATTCATGTTTAGGAGCAAATTAGAGGATTTCTAATTGATGTTAGCTGCCAAAAATGGTGTGTGCAGAGGTCCAGAGACCATGGGACTGCAAAAGGTGAACACATTGACGTAGCTCATAATTAGTGCACTTCCAGTTGTTGATAGAACTTTCTCAGGCTCATTTCTCAATACTTTTCCAGAGAAAATGGACTTTGAAGTCCATGTCTGATTGTATGTCTGCATTGTATTCAATTTAAGGAGGCACTTATCCCTTGGAGCTTGTCCTTTATGTATTTGTAGTAGATATTGTCTTTTAAAGACTGGAACGACTTAGCTGTCTTCTTCTCCCTCTTGTTTTTGTAGAATTTGTCATTAATCCCAATGGGAAATCCGAAGTTTGTATACTGCATGAATATATGCAACGAGTCCTAAAGGTTCGCCCTGTTTACAATTTCTTTGAATGTGGTAAGTCTGTTAAGTTTTTTAGTTGACCACACAGTGTTTTGAAGGGCTTATCTTACACTTGGAGATTTATTTTAGGTAAATATTGTGGGAGAATGCAATCGATGCTTTATCAAGACTCTAAAAATATTACATTTATGGCAAATATAACTGGAATGAAATTAGTGTTGGCATTTTTTTCTGTAAATTCCAGCCAGATTGCCTTACCTAGCTGCATTTGAGATTGCTTTACAAATTGGTATAGCATGTATTCCTTGCATTTTTGCTTTTGCCAGGCTTTTCTGGAGGCACCTTATGGAGGAGGAAGAAATTACACCTTTTTCAGCAGCAGGCTTGAAAGGATTAAGTCCTGCAGTCAGCAGCCAAGGAATTACAAGTTGGGCATCTTAGTTCAGTGTGGAATCTATAATTATTCAGTTAGGTTATTCCTATATATGCATTACATAATATAACTGATTTTTCAGTGTGAGAATGTGTAGTTCTTGTATTTACACTGTTAGTGATGCAAAGATTTTTGAATTAACCTTTGAATTCTGACAGATTACAAATGACCTCTTAATGTAAAAGTTCTTCATTTGGAAGAGTGAAGCAGATGGCGGTAAGTCTCTGTTAATGGAAATCTCGGTTAGTTTTTCAGATACCGGAGTAAGAAATTCTTCAGTCTTTCTGAAGAGTAAACAATTTCCATCCCTCTGCAAGTTGAAATGAAGAAAATGAATCTTGATAGCGGTGGTTTTTCGTGTTCATGATGAGTATTTTACACTGGGAGTTCTGAAAACCTTTCTTTTTCTTTCCTCCTCCATTTCCAGAGAACCCAAGTGAACCTTTCGGAGCCTCAGTGATTATTGATGGAGTAACTTATGGGGCAGGAACTGCCAGCAGCAAAAAACTTGCCAAGAATAAAGCTGGTAACATTTTTTCTTTCTTAATACCAACTGCTGAATTGTTTATCTGTTTCATTTCTGCTTTGAAGATGACACATTTGCAATAGTAAGTAGGAATTGTTTTGTTAATAGCCAGAGAAGGTACAGTCCTGTCTTTTTGGGAAAAGTGATATTTCTAGGGGAGATGTGAGACTTGCTTAAAGAGTGCTTCATTCTGCTGTTTTTCTTTACAATCGTTGTTTAAAATAAATGTAATCAAGGTGTTCAATAATTTTCTGCAGCTCGAGCTACACTGGAAATCCTTATTCCCGACTTCGTTAAACAGACCTCTGAGGAGAAGCCCAAAGACAGTGAAGAACTTGAGGTATTGAGCTCTTGTTTGCTGGCTGTCGCTATTGGAATCTGTTTTTAAAAACATTACACCTTCACTGCCAGAAATATTCATGAAAACTCGTAACGTTTTTCTCAGTCAGATGGAAATGATTGACTTACTTTAACTTGAAACTGTTGTATGCCCTCCGCTATTATAGTGGTCATTAAGAAAAGCCAGAGAATGTTTTCCACTTTTTAGAATACAATATGTTCCTATAGCTGTTACGTTTTCGTTTATTATTTATTATTTTGGTAAGCAGAATTTCATAATCAGTTGAAACAAATAAAATCACCTTGTCCTGAGGGAGAAAGGATGGTAAAGAATTTATAAGATTGTGTAAGATGGACATAAAAATGACAATGTCAAATTGGAGTTCAAAGAATTATTTAAATTTCTGTCTGCAAATATATGACTAAGTGTGACAGTCTTATTGGTGTTGGTAAATACCTCCATTATGGATTTAAAATAACTTTTTAAAATATTAAGCACAGAGTAGCTGAATTTGTTTAATGCTACAAAGGAGAAATTAAGGTTAAGAACAGCATTAAGGTCTTATTTGCGCAAAAGCTCAATAACTCAATTCTTTTTGATTGCTTTGTAGTATTTTAACCATATCAGTATTGAGGACTCACGGGTATATGAACTCACCAGTAAAGCTGGACTCTTGTCTCCATATCAGATTCTCCATGAGTGCCTTAAAAGGTGAGGCTGCGGAGTAGGAGCTTTGGGCTGGGACACTGGTTGCTGGGCCACGCTGGTTGCTGGGCCACACTGGTTGCCGGTACCCGCCGTGTGCCACAGTAACTGGGACCGTTGTGGGCTGCCCTGGCTTCACTGTAAGAGGTGTGGTGTGGCCTGAACTGGGGATTGCTGGATCTTCCTTTAATTCATATTTGCTGTTTAGGCCTCTTCTGAGATTGGGATATGTATCAAGGGAAAACAAATTTATTTACAAGCTTGCCTTTCAAGTCAAGTTTCTGATCTAAAAAAGAAGTCTCTATTAATGAATGTCTTGAAATGTATTATTAATATATCTAATTCCATTGCAACAACTGCTAAAGATAACTGAAACCACTTCAGTGGTTTGTAATTTTACTTAGTATATGATATCGATTTTGTTTTTGCTTAAGAAACCATGGAATGGGTGATACATCCATAAAGTTTGAAGTGATTCCTGGTAAAAATCAGAAGAGTGAATATGTCATGACTTGTGGCAAACACACGGTGCGAGGCTGGTGTAAGTACAGTACTTGCTGTGACCTCTGGTAATATCTCCCTTTTTTTCCTGTTCTCCTATGTTGTCAATTTTGTATGTCAATTTTGAACAACACAAGTAAATATTGGTGTCCATCTAATATGTAATGTGCCAGTATTGACACGTTTTCATAATTATTTTACAGGCAAAAATAAAAGAGTGGGGAAACAGTTAGCTTCGCAGAAAATCCTACAGCTACTGCATCCACATGTGAAAAATTGGGGCTCTCTTTTGCGTATGTATGGTAGAGAGAGTAGCAAGATGGTTAAACAGGTGAACATGATTTTGTTTGATTGTAACCTACTTTGTGTTCATGTGTTTCTTTTGTATTTTTCTGGGGTTTTTAATTTAGTTACAAGAAAGACTTAATGGTGTCTGTTTTGGCATAGTCATGGTGAAGGCCGTGTGCATTTGATGAGGAAATTCTCATTCTTCTGAATTGATTCTCGTACCTTGCTATTGTCAGAATGTAGATGGTTCTTTCATTGCCAATAATAATTCTGCTAATCTCGCATCTTCCAGATTGAAATTATATAACCTATTTAATATTTAACCAACTCATGTATAATATGTTATTACTTAACAAAGTATAACTATCACAGATTAAACTTCTGCTCCACTTTTGTTTGTTAGTTTGTTTTTTTCATCAAAAAATCTCATCTGTTGTTGCTTTGGTCCCGTTGAATAGGAAACCTCTGATAAAAGTGTGATAGAACTTCAGCAGTATGCCAAAAAGAACAAGCCAAATCTGCACATCCTTAATAAGTTACAGGAGGAAATGAAAAAATTGGCACAAGAAAGAGTGAGTATACGCGCTTTTGTATTTATAAAGAAGAAGAATGCCACGGTTCGGACTTACCAAGTATTAGAATGTAGAGAGATTTAGAGCTTTTTCATCCTGTCTTTTAAATGGGCTTATAACTTAATTTTTACCTGCTTGGGTAAATTTATTTTTAACATTAGAACAAGTTAGTCTTTCACAAAGATTGACATATAAATTTGGCTGAAATGGTTCAGAATTTGTAAATGGTGCTGCATTATTATATTCTATTTCTGATGCGTCATGGGGTTTGTTTCATGTTCTTTTAGGAGGAAACGCGAAAGAAACCCAAGATGACGATAGTGGAATCGGCTCAACCTGGCAGTGAACCTCTGTGTACCGTTGATGTGTAACAAGAAACTTTACAAGTGGGAGCAATAACACACAAATGGAGGAACTAGATTTTCAACAATTATTTAAAAATTGTTTGCTGCAGAATGTGAGATAACTTTGAAAATCCAAGCTGCTTCAGTTATGCATTGTTCTTTTTGCATCGTCAGGGCAATATTACTTTTTCCTACTTGGTTTTTCTTTTCTTTTTTTTTTTTTAATACCTCTGAGATGTACGTTTAAAGAATTGATCCTGAAGATCTTTACTTGGGCAAATGCACAGAGGACAGGCATGTTCACACAGGATAAACTCCAGTAAGCACTTTTTCCTGGAAAGCCATCCATATTGTTTGCAATGGATGTGTTTTAAGGATGGAATTCAGATTATCTATGTACAGGTTGAAGCTGATATTATATATATACACACATTCATATATATGTATATATAAAAGAAGTATATGTACATCTCCTTGTATGAACATGCCTAAAACTATTTTTGTGAAACGTTTTGTTGCATTTCAGCACATAATAATATGCACTGATAAAACACTTTGGTGACAAATACATGGAAGTGATGAGCAATGTTCCTAATGCCATAGGATTAGGCCAGTAATGCCATTTCTTTTGTTCCGTTTTGTTTTTTGTCTCCTGCCAGGCTTAGTTATTCAAGACCACAGTATGCAGATTTTTTTATTACTTGAAAAGAACAAGTATACCTGGTAGTGTTAAGAGCAACAGGCTGGATATCCAAAATCATTGGGTTTTACTTCAGTTGAAAAGAGCCCGTGTTAGTTTACAGATCAGTTGAAAGGGGGAAATGCGGCCCTGTGTATTTGATTAAAATAAAAACTGTAGTTTGAAAGGCTGTTTTCAGAGCTTGGAGCCAAAACACAGCTGACAGTGGTTGACAGTCTGAAAATACTTTGCCAATGAGGTGTTTAAAGACCTTCAACTCCCTTCTCCCAGCAATAAAACAGTTTCTCATGTGTTTGGAGTCAGAATACGTCTGACTTGCTCAATTAAGTCTTAATTAATGTGCACTGTAAAAGCAAAGAATTGAAGGAAAAAAAAAAAAAAGAAAAATAAAACAACACAACCCTGAGAAATCTGAAATCACTGCAGCAATTCAGGTTTTTTAAGAAGTTTTTGGTTTTGCTTTTTTAATTACGTTTTTAGTTTTTAAAGAAAAAGTGTAACTTCCGCAATGTAAATTAGAATGTAGATTTGCAATATGACATAGAGTAATGAGTAGAATGAGACCAGAACAGGTTATACAGATAAATAAGAAAATCACAAATATGCAACTATTATAAATAGAATCTTAGAAAAAAACAGGCAGTGCTCACTGTGTCACCGGCGGCTTTATGAAATGAAGCAAAGAGCTGGTTGTGGCTGCGGTGCCAGCGCTGCTCTGTGGGTTCTGTTCTTTTCTGGGGGCTGCAGCCGAGTTTTCTCTTGGAGCCGTTGCTGGGGTTCTTTGGTTTGTTCTCCAAGGGGAGAGTGAAGCCCAGGCTGGTGCTGCTGAGGGTCCCAGTCCCGCTCCAGCACTGGACGGGCAGCTTTGGTCATTGCTGCAGCTCCTGGGACCTGGTCAGGGAGCTGGGGCTTGAGGGGGGGTTCTCTTTGGTTTTTTTGTGTTTTTTTAAACCAAGTTACATATAGAGTGCTGCAGTATAATGAATTTAGTGCCTACTGGATTTTAACAATATTGGCATCAGTATTGTAAGACCTCCTTTTAATGTCACCCGTTATTTTGGAAATTTTGGATTCTAATCTGTATTTCGAACTAACATTCTCTAATATGTTGCATATAATGTTTGAGGTGAAACAGGTGGAGTCTTGGAGTCTTACCTGTTTCTGTGTTTGAATGAAATGCTCAGAGGTCTCTGCAAATACGAATTCACCCATTTTTTTTATTCCTATATTTAGCTTTTCAGTTCCATGAGTTGTAGTCCTGTTAGAACAGGATACGGGTAGTTGGAAGAACTATACACAAACTATTATTTAAAGAAGTGGCCTATCTGAAAAAAAAATGTCCAGGAAACACTGCCTCTTTTTTTTTTAATAGCTTTAATAAATCTCCATCTTTCGAAGGGTATTATAATATTGGTGCAGTAGTGACAAGCAGTGATTACTGTTTGTCTCTCTTTTTATTGTTTTGTTTTCATAAAGACAGGGCTTATATCTTCTATGCCTAAATATATTACTCTCTTAGGTAGGTTTTACTTCAGCTTATGTGTTTTCAGCAGGAAAATCTGTACTTGGATGGCACTGTAAAAGACAAATCACCCGTGTAGATCTTTTCAGTTTTCTGAAATCCGAATGTCGTTGCATTTGCAGGTCACCTGCAGAACATCCATAGATGCCTCGCTGACAAATTTGTTTTCGTTATTTTTAAGAGGATTGCTGTATTACCTCAGTCTGCCACTATCAGAATTGCAAGGTGACCATTGCCCTTAATTAAAACATCCAGAGATTTCATTGTGAACCAAAGCCTAGAACGTATATTATGCATTCTAAACAAAAACAAACAAAAAAGGATGGTATTAGACCTTGCTGCAGCCTTTAACTGGAGAGATGTCCAGAAAATAGCGCAATAACTGCTGGAACAAACAACTTAACTGCTGTCGATGTCATTGTGAAGTATTGTGTTTTAATGTTTACTATTGGTTGGAGTGTAACAGTCTTGCATTTGCACATAAGCACGAGCTGCTGTGATAGAGGATAGATCATTGCATTAACTTCAGCTTCTGCATGAACACTTACAGTGTGATTCCAGATGTATCCTAAACTTGTCGTGTAACTCTTGTGTGTTTTCTAGGTAATCGGCTGTAAAGGTTTAGATCTTGATTGTATGAATGCATAAAACAACTGCTGCTTTTGTCACTGGTATTTGTTATTTATCCCTTCTGTATCCAGAGGAGGATGGGTATTTTTATAGGGATGGAGTGTATTTTTTAAGAGCTGTTCCATCCTTTGGGAATTAGACAGTTTTTGCTTTGCATATTATGTGCTTCTCGACAAAAGTGTGGTATATTGACTTTAAGGATTAAATTAGTTGTGCATTCAAATCTTTATGGTACTGATGGAAAACTTACTGTGACTTCCAGTGAATAGTCAGATGCTACCTATTTAAACACCAGTCATCCAGCTTTTTCTTAAATATTTATTAAACAAAACTGATGAAGTAGTCGGGTACTCAGAAGTTTGGAAAGTCTTATGCACAAACTTAACTGTTGTATGTAAACTTCCACTTTCCTGCGATGCTGTTAGGCTTTATACAAATATCTTTGTAACATCTGAGTATTTAAAAGCATCATGATTTACTAATTCTCTAGACTGTACTTTGGTCCTGGGCTAAAATTCAGGAAGTGAGAGCCTCCTGACTTTCTGTGGAAAGAAATGTGAAGTGCAAGAAGCCATGCTGTTGTTAACCAAATAAAATGATCAGTTGCAGTATTCTGATGCATATCTGAGAAAGTGGGAAAAAAAAAAACAAACCACCAAAACAAAATTCATTCTTATTGCCCAAGTAGATAACAGTGGTTGCTGTACAAGTTGGTTTGGGTGCAGTTGCTTGATGCCAGTGCTGAATTGGTACAACTATAAAGCCTCATTTTCACTGAGCCTCTGCTTGCTTTTTTTCTGCACAATCATATAATCCTATGTGTTTGGTCTTTGAGTAACTACATGTGTATTTTTCAGACAATTAGTTTTGAGCAATAAAGTTTGATATTATAAAACGCTCCAGTGTGATCAGTATTACAATAGTTTCAGCATATTTAGTAAAATAAACTTATTTCCTTGATTACTGTAGGCATTTTCAAATAGAAATCAAAACAGTACAGGCTCAGTAGTTATGGAAGTATTTAATCACTTTTTTGGTAAGGAATTGAGTATTTACATGGTGAGACATCACCTGGTATTAAACTGAATTAAAACTTTTTCTTGAATTGTAATAGTTTCTGGAAAGCGTCTCTCAGGAGTTCAGTGGATTCCCCCCGTGGGGTGCAGGATCCGCCCGGCTCCCAGCGCTGGCTGGGCTGCTGCCACCCGAGCACTCGGACTCGGGTCCGGCTGTTGGGACGTGAGCAGCGTCAGGTGTTGCTCCAGCAGAACTCCCGTTGGCACAGTCGACCCTCTCAAAGAGGATCAGTAGCTCACAGTGCCGGGTCTGAGGGAACAGATCCACGGCCAGCGCTTTGACGGGACGGAACGAGGCTCCTTTGACTCTGTTGGAAGGGGCCCGGCAAAGACTTGAGGGGAAACGGAAAGAAAGAGGAGGAAGAACTGTATGAACTTTTCAGTACACTGCTGCTATTTTAAGAAAGGCTTTTCTTCCCCAAGCCTCACTTCTGTGATAGGGTTATTCATCACCCCTAGTATCTCTATTGCTACTTGCTTATTGCTCAATACAGCTCCACGCTTGCTGTGTAGCAGCTGTCAGCTGCTTCTGGTGCAAGGTAAACCTCAAGGAATATGGCTTAAAAATTCAGTGGCAGTCCCCCTCCCCAAGCAGCACGTATTTTTCCTCTTACCGCATTTACTTAGTCAACTTAATGCAAGAAATACTCACTCCACAAAGTTATTCATTGCAGCTCTGGGATTGCAGGATACGTAGATGAGCTTCTTCAGCTGCTCAGCTCTTCTAATGGCAAGAATCACCTTGGAATCTAGATGATCAAACCCAAGAGAGCTGTTTAGCAGTTCTGTGTGGAACAGACCGGCACCAGAATTCCAGGTTATACTCCAGCACAAACAAAACTGCCGCAACACCCACTTGCTTCAAGCTGTACCTGAAGCCTCCCACTGAGTTTATTCCATTGGTGTTTTCTTAAGCTTTACCACCAAACCCCAATTAGCAGAACAGACTTAAGGTAAACTTACGCAGTCCAGCTCGTGGCGGATCTACAATAGTAATCAGGTTCTGAGGAGCTAATACGTTAATTAGGGAAGGAACAATATCTTCAGCCTTCCCACAATGAAATTCAATATTATTCAGTTCTATTAAAAAAATGAAAAGACATTACCAGAGCACTTGTCAAAGCATCTTGCAGTACACTCACATTGGATATTAAGTTCCAATGCCTTAGAAACTACACATTGTTTGGTCTACCTGGACATCAGTGTAACTTAAACCATCACTGGTACTTCAGATCATTTAAACAACAGTAACTTGAGCATCTTCCATTATCTGGACTAAAGCAAAACCCCACAAAAAATAGTTACTGTTAACATTTTATATATAAGGGTAACTGTGGCTTCAGCTCATTTTTCCGCTGAAAAGTTTTATTTTTTGGAGGAAAAAAGCAGCGAGCTGTTAGTTAACAGGAAAATAGATTAACATGGTGTGTGTTCTCAAGAGTAAATGTTTGAAACGGACAAGATTACTATCAACCACATGGAATTCCAAGCTGCTTAGATAATGTAAATAGAAACAACTACGCTACTTGTTAACAAAGATCTTTGCATTTTAGCTGAACTAACCGTTAATCTGGGCGTTCACTTTGGCATCCTGCACGGCTTCTTGGCAGAGTTCAATTCCAATCACTTTCTTTACTTTCTGTAGAATCAAGGGGAAAAGATCTGTCTGTGGTATGTAAATATGAATTTAACCATCATTCAAATTATCAGTAATTAATTACTATATGTGAACACTGACCAGTAGCTGGTCAGAGAATTATTGCCTTGCAGCCGAAAAAGGGCTGAGAAGCTACCTGTGCTAATAAAGAGGGACTTGTAGAGGGAAATTGTGGGATGAACACCATTTACCCCAACCTGTATGTGGCAGACTCCAGTTAGACTGGTGTCTTGCCTTGGAGGGGGGGGGGGGCAGACTTCCTTATATGCTGCAGCAAGCTCTGCTCTAAAAATTATGCAAGAGTGCATAGATTGTAGCAAATTTTGGCTCCCCTATAGAACTACTGCCTCTTTAGACTGAATTAGTTTCAAAATAGTTCAAGCTTCTCAACACAAGGGTGAGCTTTCACAATGATTTGGTAAAACAGTTGCAGGCAGTTTAATTAGAAATTAAGTCTAAAAAAATAAGATATAATGTGTTTAATTTCAAGCACACCAAGTATTTTCTTTCATTGTAAGCACAACTAAAGATCTGCATCTATTAAAAGTAGATTATATCCAGGAAGAGAAGTTACCTTTGCCAAAGAAATCCCAATAGTTCCTGTACCACAGCAGATGTCGAGCACGGTGCTCTCCGGGCTCAGCTGCGCCCACTCCCCGATGGCCGTGTACAGAACTTCGGCAGCTTGTGTGTTCACCTGTGAAACGATGTGTCAAATAGGTCTATTTCTTCATAAATACTAAATCTGTTTTAATGAGTCTTAGGAAAAATGTTTTTTCTTGTTTCCAAGAAACAAGTCAACTCCACATATAAGTTAAAGTCGCATATAAGTGACCTGGACCAGCATGTGTTAAGACATCATTCCATTGTTAAAGTCTCACTCAATTCTCTCGGAAAAATAATGTTTTATTATCTATGTTCTAGTGAAAACACGACTTGTTCTACAGTTTGGAAGCTAGAGGAGACAACAAACACAATAATTAAGCAAAATGCTTGCTCAGGCTTTAAAGTATCAGAAGGGAAGAAATAAATTTTGGAAAAACAAGCAAAAATTAGTACTACAAAGATTCCTGAACTACATATTACGTATCGTGTATACATAAAGGCTGCTGTTCAACAGGGAGCAAATGATACTGAACTAGTAAAAAGAAATAAAGTTGTCTTCAACACGCCCTTGGCAAGTTTACGCTCATTCACTGTTTTTACAGCCAAAGACAATACTCAAATCACAGTGAATACATAAAAGATTAAATCTCTAGGTATATAATATCTTGTTACACAGTATTATCCAACCTTAAGGGTATTAATGCAAATCCAGTTAAATTAGCAACTTCGTGTCATCCTTACCTGAAAAAATGCATGAGGAGAAATTCTAAATTTTAGGCCAAGAAGTTCTTCGTATATGTACTTATCACCAGCCACGTGCTCCAAAGGCAAGTCTTCTAGATTGGGAGATTTCCTGGGAGGGCAAGGCATGGGGAGACACAATAAAAAGGAAAAAAACAAAACAAAACAAAAAACTAAAACATGTTACCATTTTTACCAAAGCTGTAGTCATCTTAAAAGTTGTAGTACTACATACAAAGCAGTAGTCATTTTAATAGTGGGCCAACATTTATCATATCCTTTTAGAGACCATCTTCTTGGCCATTTTTTATCACTGTCAACAGTAGGACCTACATTGTCTCTAGATGAAGACATCGTGAGCCTTGTGCTCTGTGGAGGACGATGGGGAGATGAAAAAGATCACATAAAATAGGGAAGAATGGAGGCAGAAGTTACTTGTTGATAATAATATCTATCTCCTGCAGTAAATACTTCTACAGTTGACAGGCAACTAGTATTGAGTGTGTTCACCCACTGAAACCCCCCGTGTTTATCCAGTGAACGCTGCAGGAGAACAGGAAATTTCAGGAGTGTCTCGTGAAAAAGGTGAATAACTTCAACAAATCAGTAAGGCTGCCACTGCCTTTATGAAATAGACACAAGGACGGTGTGGAAGTGCCACCTAATCTTCTGTTGCAAACAGCAAAAATCCAGCCACCATCACAGCGAAGTCCCTCACCTTTGTCCTTCCTCCACAAAGTACAGAGACGTGACGCCGCTGCTCTTTCCCATTCCTTCTGTGAAGTATTTTGCCAGAGAGATTTTCAGGTCAGCTAGCTCTTCTTTACTTAATTTCTAAACGTTTCATTTGAAAAAAGGGAGTATAATCATCTTAGTAACTTAAAGATACAATTTGCTGTATGCCTTCTGTAAGCATATTAATTGCTCATTTGCATGTATCACATAAACACCACCAAGTAATTATTCTATTTCTCTTTTGCATGCACAATTCATAAAAATCAAATTTGTATAATTTTAAAGCTATGTGTCTGAGCTGCACAGTATAAATCAACTTAAATACCTGAGGATTAAAATAAACAATTGCCATAATGTGCCCATTCCTGCTGGTCCGGACTGTGAGCTGTTTCCAGTGACCTTCATAGGTTTCCGGGCTGTAAACTGAGTAAGGAGTCGACCTGCAATTTCCAGAAGCTCAGTTATTTAACACAGAACTATTTTTATTACATAACATTCAATAGTTTATTGAAATAGAAAAAGTTCATTGTGTAAAGTGATGAAAAACCTTAAGTACAGAGGCAATGTTGATCTGTCAAGAAAATAATGACTTGCACATCTGAATTAAGAAAAAAGATAGACCCTACCTCCTAGTGCAACATAAATTGTCCCTACTTCTCACCATCCTCTTACCCATTTTAACCCATCCAAAATTATCAAAAGGATATTGGCAGCTTCCCTACATTCAGAGAACGACACCTTCTACAATGCCTACACTGGATTCTGTGCTTCATACCAAGTTCAAACTTTCCATCTTCATTATTCTCCCGAGGTTTCCATTTTTTTAAGAAACCACTCATTTTTCTAAAAAGTACTGTTGCTTGAATTTACTACTTTTGTTTTATTCCTTGTTGTAAGATGATTCTTGCCTTCATCCAAGGAAGCAATTGACCTTTGTTATTCAAATTCCTCTTTTAAAAAGCCTTTTTTCTGAGTATTTCTTTGCAATTTGCAGTAGCAGCTCTAAAATAACAGACACTCTAAATCGTAGACTTATACATCTCATTGCTTGCAATGAAGCTGTGTTCGTCTCACAACAGCTGAACAAGAGCAAGAGCAAAAATACCCAGTGATCCAGGCACAAGATGTAAACATCAAAGAATTGCTGAAAATCAAGACTGGTATATCTTAGATCTTAAAGCTCAGAACAAACACCAAGCTTTCAACAATATTTAATTTTATAAATATTTTGAGTAAGATATCAAAACTTTTAGGGAGAACTCATTTTACTTATGCTCACCTTATGTAGTCTTGGAAAGCTTTTACTACCTTTTTGGCAATAGCAGGAATGTGAATAGTATCAAATGGCTCCACTACAGCACATGTACCACCCTTATATTTGCCAAGACGACAACCCACAGTTTTGTCTTCTTGATTTACACCAATCCCAATCAAGAACTCACATTTGTTGCGATATTCAGTCTAGATTTAAAATAAAGTTATGTAAGATATTTACACAGCACTTTTTTGTACATGCCAAGTTTCTCCTGAAACAGCCCTCATACGGTTAAAGGTATTTGCAAAGGGACACAGGACATTCAGTTCATATGGAAGATATTAATGGATTTTGATGTATCAGAACTAACAGCAATAATTAAAAGTATTAGTGTTTTTATTTAAAGAGCAAAATATTCCCTCTGTTGAAGAATGTCTGTATTAGCCTGCAACACAAGCTTGTACTGACAGCATATTAATTTAAATTTAGAATATCCAGTCAATTGTAACTGTTCTTCTGCATTCTGTAAATATTTACACACAGTATATAAATGAAAGGCAACGTCTGAAATTTACCGTTCATTACAACAATAAGTCAAATACTCAGTTTGTCCACTGCCTCTTAAGGCCAACTAATTGAACCCTAAGCTCATTAACCCCATTCCACACTTTACCTGGGATTACTTTACCTGTAATGGTGACGCTTTCACTCCCTCTACTGGGCAACACAGTTTATTATACTTCTGCTTCTGCAGGAACAACCAAGGCAATAAAGCTCTGTTGTTATTTCCTATTTCCCTGCCCAAATCAGAAATAAAAATGTTAAAGTAGGCATTTAGAAAAACTGAGGTTAACAGTTACACGAGACATATGTTTTTTTGTACAGGGCATAACAAAGTATCAGATTATCAGATCAAGATTATTTCTTGAGAGGAATTTTTAACAGGCAACCGACCTCCAACTTTATAAGAGCTGTTATCTGAAAAAATAAGAGCTAACTATAGCTATAGAGGTCTGTACTAGATTTACCAATGTACCTGTGCATGAAATAAATACCAATTTTATCTACGTAAGTAGATACACAAACATCCTTGTTCTGCTTAGGCCTATGGAACCACAGACCTTAAAACAACACCCCTTCATTTAGCAATCTTTCAAGGCTGATCAAGAAGAGCAATAGCAAGTTTGGTCAGCTGGAACACTTTTTAGGTCCCAGCATCACAGATTATGGGTTTTTTTACTTTTGTCAGGGGATTTGGGTTTTGAGCCAGCTCTAACTTACTTTATTTTAGAGATAGCAATTTGTGCAGATTTAGCTATAACCCATCATGAGGTCAAGTCCTATAAACATTACAGCAGCTTTACAAACAGGAATTACTTTGTCAGCTTCTGCAGCACTTGCTCACACTCCTGCTTCTTCTGGGCCAACTGCTCCTCATAGGGCAGGTTCCACAGTGGGGTCACCACGTCCGCTATCTGCTTGCTCAGGGGCTCCTCTCCGCCGGCTTTGTGGGGAGCCGCTCGCTTCACCTCTCCCTGCTCCGTCTCCTCTTCTTTCTTCCTTTTCTTGGCGATCGGGTCAGCTTTGGGCTTGGCGAGCCTGACGCTGAGGAGCCGGCTCTTCCACGGAGCCCCATGCAGGACTCGCATGGCCTTGTCCCTCTCGTCCTCGCTCTTGAACGTCACGAACGCGAACGTCTGCTTCCCGAAAAGTTTGATCTTATGGGGATTGAGCCCGTATTTGGCAAGGAACTTTTTCACATCGTTAAATCCGATGTACTTGGGAAGATTTTGTATTTCTACTTTATAGATCTCGGAGGTGAACAAGTCCCCCTTGATGTATCTGTACACGTCGGGGCTCTCCGCGGGGTTACCCGCGGCCTTGCGCTCCGCTCCGGTCCCATCTCCAGCCTCCGGTTCAGCACCCGCGCCGGGCTCGGGCTGGCCCCGACCGCTCGGCTCCGCCATGCGCCCGCCAGCCCCGCGGCCACGGCCGCGCTCAGCGGCGCCAG